>CM054158.1:29207167-29219667 GCA_028751875.1 Rapana venosa
TTTTCCAAAGGCTTTGAGTATGAATGCTTCACACACACACACACACACACACACACACACACACACACACACACACAACACACACACACACACACACACACACAAACAGGCGCACGCACACACATACACGCATGCATGTACACATAAGTACTTATTCCATTATCCTTGATATAAAAGAAAAAAACACCACACACATGGGCGAACAGAAGCAACAATGCACACTTAAAACACACAAAAACAATATAATTAAAACAAAAGAGACAGACAAACAAACAGAGACAGACAGACAGACTTACAACAAACGGAGACAGAGGGACAGACAAACAGAGACAAGACTTACGACAGACAGAGACAAAAGACAGTGAGAGAAACAGGAAGAAAACAAAAAGAATCACTTTCTAAACAGTATAAATAATGTTTCAAAGCAAACAGCCAATATAGACACAAGTGAAAGTACAAACAATGTCTGAAAACAAACAGCCTCGATACAAGTAACAACATAAACAGTGTTTAAAAACAAACCAACTGCCAATATCTATAGATACAAAAGTTGTTTGTACCTGGGGGAGTTTCAGAGATCATCTCAATGGCGAGGTGAGCATTTTTGCGAGCGATGTCTTCTTTGTCATCGAACAAGGCAGACACAGGGGCAATGATCTCTTGGTCCAGAAAAGCATCGCGACCAATGGCGTGACCTGATACAGATCAGCTAGAAAATGTACTGTGTTGTATTGAGTTGTATGGTTTGGTATGGTATGGTTTGGTATGGTACAGTATGGTTTGGTATGGTATTCTTTTGAATCGCATCGCAGTCTTATATAATTTTGTAATGCCTAATATTGTTTTGTATAGTGTCGAGTTGTCTTGTCTTGTATTTGTTGTAAATATTGTGCTGTGTTGCACGGTGTTGCATCGTACTATAGACCTCTTACAACCACAACACTTCTTTGCATAACATTTTGGCTATGTCCTTAGGGGGAGAAAGATCAATATCTAAGAACATGGCCAATTCTTTAAAAAAAATTGCATAAACATGTTTCTGTAAATGAGTTTTGGTTTTTTTTCAATATTTTACTAGGGATGACTCTATTTATTAAGGGCTCTTTTACAGCACACAGAACCTAGACTGATCATCTCATATGAAAGACTAGCACTCAGACCACCATTAATGATCTTGTTGATTGTGGGAAAGGCATGTTTCAGATAGGATGGAACATGTAACTTGGTGCTTGTTTTTGAACCACCTATTTACTGCCTATATCACTGAAAGGAAGGCTGCACACGCACACATGTTCACACACACACACACACACACATGCATGCATGCATGCATGCACACGCAAACACACACACATGCATGCAAGTAGTTCACAATTGTTTGTTTTCCAACTTTAGAGTAGTTTTCAAATGTTCTGTGTTTTTGTTAATTTTTGTGTTTCCTTGCCATGTTTTTGCAACATACTGTTTATATAGTTTGGAATAGTCTTTCAATGTGCATTAATATCAACACGCATCTCTTTTACTTAAAGCCCTCATCTATTATGCTCCCCCATCCCCCCTCCATCGTCTAATATCACTTTAAGTGAACAGACCTAAAATCACAAAACACACACATGCATGCATGCACGCACATGCAAACACACACACAGATTAATGTCCACATAAAATCTAAAAGTACAGCACAAAACTTGTGCTTATCTCAGGGACAATCCCAATGCTGGGTTCAGCAGAAGATGAGTCAGAATGCAGGAGATGCTTTATTGTGAGACAGTATGATTCCTGACACTCATAAAGTGGATGGCAGAAAGCTAGAGAGGTCCTTTACACTGTTTTCACATCAGTTGCTGTTGTTTATAATTTCCAAACTATGAATCTCTACACTTTAGTTGTATTCCATTAGATAATCATTTGCTGATGTCTAGCAGTTAAGTTACATGTTGCACAACTTGGTGAGTTGTTTGTTTGTTTGTTTGCTTGTCTGTTTCAAAGACACATCCTCCTAATTTTTCACACTAGTCCACATGGTACTATTCATGGGTTTGTTTGTCTGTTTGGCTGCTTGTTTGTTTGTTTTCACAGCAACAGAAAAATTTTCACAGACTCACTCTCCCAAGTTTTCACACTAGTCCACACAGCACTTGCTTAGTATCTGAATGAAAATTGATGACCATAACTGAACATCTGTGTTGAAAAAATGTCAATGGCACTGATGTTTGTAAGCATACAGATTCCAGAGCTATCAATTGTTAGTCAAGTGTACAAACCTGCGATAACAAAGAGACATTCTGTTGCCTTCTGCCGCACTGTCAGATCTGGATCTGTCAACAGCTGCTTCAAACTTACTGCTATTCCTGAAAATAAATATAAATGGACATGGACTGAACAGCTGAATATAGAAGAAATCGCTGGCAAAAACTGGGCAAGATTCACTGTATAGCATGTTTTCAGCTAATGGTTCTTCAGTTTTAACACATCCTTATCTATATTCAAGAGCCAATATTCTCGGCAACATTACTGAACAGGAATAAAATTTAATTCTATAAAACATAATGTACCATGTAAATGAACAGCATGTTACAATTAGTCCTAATACCATTAAATGTGAACAGACTATACACATATGACAACATCAATTACAAAATTACCTTAGTATGAAAGGTATTGATTCTAACACAGAAATTTTGAATCATACCACAGTATACCACTCAAAATATTCACTTAAGAAAAGATGTTTTCTTCATCTATAAAGCAAAAGCAAAAGAGAAAGCAGACACATTATATTGATAGACAAATCAGTAATTGAACACTATTAGTATTATGTGTATACATGTACACACAACAAATACATGATTTATTTCAACTATATATAAAATATCTGCTCCAAAAAGACTTGTTATCAACCAACATGAATCTTTCTATAGTTTCAGTGCAAATTAGTTACATAGTACTGGTAACTAATAAAGCTTCCTGTACATCATGTCACACACTCACTCTTGCTCATTTTGAATAACTTGAAATTAATTTTTTAAAAAAGAAGAAGAAAAGATTACCACCAAAGACGGCATAGAATGATTCATATCACATCAAATATCTTGTGAGAGACATGTAAAAACAACAACAACCACAACCTATACAAAATATAAATGAGTATTCACTGTCAAATTGGCTGCCGCTTATTTGTTTGTTTGATGCATAATGAAGTATTTGATTTAAATGACATGGTTAAAGAGATAAGAATAAGGTTAAAACATGTATATATCTGATGTCATCTATCTCTTTGCCTTCCTGCTTACCTGCCTGCCTGTTTGTCTGTCTGTCTGCTTGTCTGTCTATCCCTTTGCCCCATCTCTCTTTTTCTCCCCCTCTTATCACATGCAGTACTGTCAGTTTTACACACATGCACAGGGTACATACCCACTCTCAAGGCTTCAGCAATGTGCTCTGGGTCATGGAGGTAGTCACACAGAGACATGACTGCCCTCTGTCGCACCAGGAGAGTCTCATCATTCAGCTCTCGGTTCTGATACAAGAAAAAAAAAAGTCAAATCACAGATCAATGGTTATCTTCTAAGATTCACACCTGTGCATTTAGGAATGTGTTAATTTATTTTTCATGTTACTGTTGTGAGGGTGAAAGTTGGTGCACACACACGTGCATGTGCATGCGTGCACTCCCTCCCCCCCCCCCCTCCCCCCCCCACACACACACACACATGTATGGAGAAGAAGCAGCAGATCTTCCACCCATACAGAAGGGTTCAAGATAGACCAAGAGAATACCAATTCTCATTATAGAAATACAGCGCTGTATATTTTAAATATATACAAATGCTTTATGGTGAGTATGATCTGTCCATGTCTCATTGTCTGTAGTCTGCATCTCTATCTCTTGTTCTGGTTGAGTAAACTGCAAATGTTATTATTCTTTTCCTGTCAAATTAAGTAACTTTTGGACAGTCCAAAATCGGAATTATAACTGCTGTTCATACAAATGAACAGGTCGGACTATTAGTAATCGCAGTTTGAGAACAGACTGAAGAAAATCGTACATGCAACATTAACACTAACAGCACGAACTCAATCGTTAGTTGCACATTTCAATGTCGTATCAAATCAGACAATTCTTACCAATCTGGGCAGAGCACGATCTCCATATGCAAGTGGGGTTCTTGTTGCGTCGATGAGGGGTGGATATTTCGCAGATATCACAGTATGAGCCATGACTGAGACACAATGAACACACAAAAATACTGAAATCCTGTCAGCTGCGCGCCAGTGTGTATTGTTGCTAGAGAAACATTCCACCGGATGGAAACGAGCGCCACTACGTACCGGAATCGACCCAAATAATAAAAGTACTGCCGAAAGCGGACTGTATTATGGGCAGCCAGTGTGAAGAGAGGTGAATCTATTATATTTCTATATTGATTTACTTTAAATATTTTTTTAAATTTGATAATAGTATAAAAGTGTGTCATTATTTCTTGCATTTGACCGAAATTCCCATCCTTTCGAAAAATCGTTCCAAGTTATTCACGCATACTCACGATTTGTTTGAAAAATAAGACGACTACTTATTAAAGAAAGAAGGTATCTTGGACTGTAAGGGTTTTAACAAAATCTACATCCATTCGGCTTTAAGCTTTATTCCTGTTGATTTGTAACCATCCCCCCCCCCCCCTCCAAAAAAAAAAAAAATTCAGGGAGTGATGCAGTTTTGTTTAATGAGATAACAATAACAACACCACCAACAACTTTTAAGCCATATTTTAAAATATTTTTTAAAGATGACTTTGAGAACGCACAATGTTGTCTTGCCAGATAGCGGTAGTGGAGTGGTTATAATCTGAACTATAATATAATATAATACAATATAATATAATATAATATAATATAATATAATATAATATAATATAATATGATATGATACAATACAATACAATACAATACAATATAATATAATATAATATAATATAATATAATATAATATAATATAATATAATATAATATAATATAATATAATATAATATAAGTCAGTCTGATCAAAAGATCTATATGTTTATATAAAAATTTGACCTTGCGACATATGTGCGGATGTAATCAGTTATAGTTTTATACCACAACATAGATACTAATGTGTGTGTGTGTGTGTGTATGTGTGTGTGTGTGTGTGTGTGTGTGTGTGTGTGTGTGTGTGTGTGTGAGAGAGAGAGAGAGAGAGAGAGAGAGAGAGAGAGAGAGAGAGAGAGAGAGAGAGAGAGAGAGAGAGAGAGAGAGAGAGAGAGAGAGAGAGAGAGAGAGAGAGAGAGACTGAGAAAGAGAGAGACCGAGACCGAGACACAGAGAGAGCGACAGACAGACAGATAGAAAGACAGACATAGAGGGACAGACAGACAGACAGACAGACACACACACACACAACACACACGCACGCACACACACACACACCACACACACAACACACACACACACACACACACACACTGGCAGATCCTAAAAGCTCCAGCTGTGATCTCAATGTTGCTGATTAACCCCCCCCCCCCCCCCCCCTCTACCGGGGAAGCGTTAGCAATGACTTAACAGATCCTGCAACACTCTCCCTCTCTCTCTGATCTCTGTCCCCCGTCTGTCACCAGATTCCAGAGCGAGATTAGAGAGCCCCAGAATCAGGTCAGCTCAGCTGATTTCCTCCGGCAACCTGCAGGAGTGATGGAGAGAACGTTTGCTGCTGGGTCGTCGAGTGGTTATTTCATTGATTATTGATGACTAATGCAGAAGTAATGGAAATGGCTGGGTACAAGAGATCCCTTCTCAACACCATCAGAGAAAGACAGCTCAAATTTTTCGGCCATATAATCAGGGCTGACGGACTAGAGAAACTGTTATGGAGTGGCAAAATCTGTGGAAACAAGAGCAGAGGAAGACAACGCACAAAATTCACAGACAGCTTAAACAAATTCGCAACGAATAAAGAGGGCACCAACAATGAGCTCATGAGAGGGACCGAGAACAGGGAAGAATGGAGAGCCATGATCGTCGATGTCTGCAGGACCAGACCGGACACTTGAAGAAGAAGAATTGATGAGTGTCTATGTGTTTGGTCTTGTTGCGTAGGTAGTCTATCCATGTATGTATGTATGTATGTATGTATGTATGTATGTATGTATGTATGTATGTATGTATGTATGTATGTATGTATGTATGTATGTGTATGTATGTATAGTATGTATGTATGTATGTATGTATGTATGTATGTATGTATGTATGGTATGTATGTAGTATGTATATGTATGTATGTATGATTTGTTATTATGATGTTATATGTTATGTATGTACGTATGAAATATGTATGTATGTGTTTGTCTATCGATTTGTTATCTATCGATCGATCATTGATCGATTGCTTGCCTCTGTTTGGTCTTGTTGCGTATGTAGTCTATCCATGTATGTAGTAGTATGTATGTATGTATGTATGTATTATGTATGTATGTTGTATGTATGTATGTATGTATGTATGTATGTATGTTGTATCTATGTATGTATCTATGTATCTATGTATGTATAAAGTATGTACAATCTATCTAACTGTCTGTCTGTCTGTCTGTCTGTCTGTCTGTCTGTCTGTCTGTCTGTCTATCTATCTATCTATCTATCTATCTATCTATAAAAGAAAAACAGCATGCTCATCACGTTGATAATCGATTCCTGCTTGCTTAATGGAACGAGTCCAGTCCGGTGTGGTCCAGTCAAGTCAACAACAATATTTCAACCATCCCGTGAAGTGCAGTTACAGAATACATAACCGACAGGTACATAGTATGGCATGAATCATCAGCTATGAGAAACTTGAAGAAAAAAAATCATGATGGATTTACGCAGTAGAATGTTGTTCCCGTTAGCCACAGGTAAAAGGTAAAGGTGTCTCTGTGTAGTGTGGTCGTTGGGGAGTGAGATGTCAGAGACCTCAGCTTCTTCAGGGGTCAGCATATTGAGGGCGGCGCCCATCTCCTCACCCTCGCTGCTTTACCTTCCCTGACCCTAAAGGGGGCAGGTACCCATTGGTTGCTGGGTGAACTGGAGATCTGTACTGAAGCCAAGGCACGACACAAACGGGCACCCATCCACTTGGTGACCACGTTCAATGCTGCTTTAACCTTATTAGCGGGGAAGGCAAGTGCTTAAACCGCTGAGCTATCCGTTAGCCACAGAGGATAATAATAATAATGATGATGATGATGATAATAATAATAATAATAATAATAATAAATGGAACTTATATAGTGCTATATCTTGCAAAGACAAATCAAAGCGCATGCATTCAACCTAATCTTACACAGTCATGCAATCAATGATAAATAATCAATAGTTTAAACAAACAGATATTTACAAACATGGTGCGCCTAAACCAAACCATGCACCCTTCAGAACTTAGTTGGCAGTGGACTGAGGTAGATGTCAAATAACTCCCTGCCCACCCTCCTCCTACCCATCCATCCCCTCACTGCCACTTCCATGGAACCCTACCCCCTCCACCCCACCCCGCCCACCCCACTCCTTCAGTTTCCCGTTATACGAGTTTTGCCCATCCCCATTAATTAATCAATCACTCCTCTCCCCGCCCGCCCTTGCAAACCCTTGCAAACTAGTCGATAAGCATTGCTTGCACCCTTGTCCAATAAAATTCACTGAAATATGATGAGCTCGCGGCAGAAATGTATGCAACATTATATAAACCACTGTTGCACATGTCATCAGGGTCTACGTCTACCAGCGATTAGTTTTAGCGTTAGTGAGACAGCCGTTTCGATAACTGTAGGCCCCCCTGGTTGTAAGTAAGCTTGTAGACTGACAAACTTTGTGAGGACAAAAACAAAAGAAAAGATTTTGACAGGAGTGATAAAAGTCTGAAGTTAATATGGCGACCTACCCTGTTGTGGGAGTTGCAGGCTGGATGGCAGTGCTTCTGTTGATGATGGGTACGTTGGTGTTGTGGCGAGATTTAATGAGCTAGCCATCTTCTTTTTTTCTGTCCCTACTTTTCTTTTTGCCTGTCTCTCCCTTTAAACATCTCGGTTTTGACCTCGCCCATACCTTACTGAAGAGTCACAGGTGCATTACAATTCATATTGAAGCAACATATCTTGGGCATGTTAAATAAAAATCTGGGCGGAGACTAGGTCACAGGCTGCATGCTAGGTATGTTTGTGCGTCATCCATGCCACAGGCCATGGCTGCCCAACTCTTGTAAGAAAGATCAATGGAATTTTAACGTGCACACAGTAGTAATATAGGGCCCAGGCATTTGCAACCAAGATCTAAGTTTGTGTTCTTATCTGGAGGACGTATGAAGACATGCAGTCCGTTAATATTGCTGAACTTTATGGGGGGAAATCATCTTGACAAACGCCTCAGTGGAGACTGAAGTACATACTATTACTGTGTTATCGCTAGATCGCCGTTTCAACGCGCTAACCATTTATTTATTTATTTTATTTTATTTTATCGAGGATAATGGAATAAGCACTTACGTGCTTTTTTACATCTAGTCCCCGTATGTATGCGGTTTTGTCAATTCTGTCATCTGTTCCCACCGGCACACAATGGCCTACTCTTACGAAAAGCGGAACATGATTTAACGTGTGCGCAAGATGTTCTGCGTGCGTTCCCACGCGGGGCCTCGGTTTATAGTCTCATCCGAAAGAGTTTTGGGGAGAGTGGACTAGGCACTGATGTTAACTCCAGGGGAAAATATCCCCTTGAACGGGAATGGAACCCGGGTCGTCAGATTGCCAGCGCAATGTTCTAACCACTAGGCTATCCCGTTCCCATCAGGTTATCCTGCCTCTTCTTTGTTCCCTTGAATGCACATCATGGTTTCTACCTTTTGATGTAAGGATATCAGGATTTCTATGATTATAAAAGCAACCACTATAGGTCTATGCACAAACTGTACTAAAACAATAATCTTTTAAAAAATATATTATTGTTTGCTTCTGTCTTCATTTCCTTTGTCTTTCTGTCGTCTATCGACGCTTAAAGTTATAATTATGAAGTAGGCTTACTACTTCGCTGATTAATATAAGCTTACTCTTTCTTTCTTTTCTGGTTTTTAGTTAGTTTGTTTGTTTGTTGTTGTTTAACTCAACAATAACAAACATGAACATAAAAGGACAAGTAATCATACAGTTTATAAGGTAGAAATCTGCGGTCTTAAAAAAGCATTTGAAAAAAGTTAATGATAAAAAGTAAACAGACAGCGACCAGACACTGTAGCAAAATGCTTGTCCTTGAGAAAGAAATGAAAAAAAAGAAAGTTTTAAATTTGAATTGGTTCCATCCTTTTTTTTGTTTGTCAGTAGTGTTTTCAATCCTACTACATTGATAGGCCTGTCATTCTGAAAGAATGCTTTTAACACTCCACAGGTCATGCTTTACTGAGGCTTGATTGCAAACTTCACTAACATCAGTTAACAGCGAAATCTGTCAACACAAATCAATACTAGTCATCAGACTTTGTCAACATAGCTTCATCACTTATTTATTTTATTCAGAGATCATCAGTGGTGTGATCCGGTCTCGGAAATTCATCCCCTCACAGAAATTCAGAACGAAAGTAATGAATGTGTAACCAAGTAATTATTACTCTAGTGCGAATCTTTTCACATTATGTTTAAAACCTGTCCACCTTTTGGAAGAGTAGGCCATTTCTGCCGCTGGGAACGGGTAACAACATTTACAAAACTGCCTGCACATGGGGACTGAATGTTAAAGAAAAGAACACACACTCACCCACAAGTGCTTATTCCATCATCTTCGAAATAAAATAAAATAAAATGAAATAAGTGTTTTTACTGCTGGGATTTGTCATACTTTTAATGAGGAGCACTTCCGTGCACTGGTCGATCTAGGTATGACTTCACTTGCCTTGCCTTGCCTTGCCTTGCTTTACCTTGCCTTCCTTGCCTTGCCTTACTTATATTGCCTTGCATGGCTTTGCCTGGCTCTACGTTGCTTTGTTTTGCCTTGACTTTGCTTTGACTTGCCTTATCTTGCATTGCCTTGCCTCGCCTTGCCTTGCCTTGCCTCGCCTTGCCTTGCCTTGCTTTACTTTACCTTGCCTTGCATGGCTTTGCCTGGCTCTATGTTGCTTTGTTTTGCTTCGGTTTGCCTGGACTTGCCTTGACTTGCCTTATCTTGCCTTGCCTCGCCTTGCCTTACTTTGCCTTGTCTTGCCTTGGTTTCTTTTGCCGTCACTTGCCTTGCCTTGGTTTATGTAAAGCAAATTAACAGGCATGATGTTTTACTGATTTTTAAAACAAAATTGAGTTAGTTACGCATATACTTTATCATTACTTTTTTCCCCTTGTTAATTCTTTTATTAATACTGTCAGTGTCCATGCTGACTGATATTTCTTTATTTAAAAAAGAAAAATCGAAAAAATGGAACTTTTCCTAACATGATGGTTAGTCTACACTTCTTTCTTGTTGTTGTTGTTGGTTGTTGGTTGTTGGCTGCTGCTGCTGTTGCTGTTGTTGTTGTTGTTGCTGTTGTTGTTGCTGTTGTTCTTTCTTCTTCTTTCTTCTTCTTCTTCTTCTTCTTCTTCTTCTTCTTCTTCTTCTTCTTCTTCTTCTTCTTCTTTCTTCTTCTTCTTCTTCGCAATTCTTCTTCTTCTTCGCAATTCTTCTTCTTCGCAATTCTTCTTCTTCTTCGCAATTCTTCTTCGCAATTCTTCTTCTTTTTCTTCTTCTTCTTTGCAATTCTTCTTCTTCGCAATTCTTCTTGTTGTTCTTGTTCTTGTTCTTGTTCTTGTTCTTGTTCTTCTTCTTCCAAATTAAACTTTCTGAGTGCTCGGCCAGAGTTTAGCGTTATGTTTTTTTGTTTTGATTTTTTGTTTTTGTCTCTATGGCAAAATCATGTCAATGATAACGTTAAGGTCAAGTCTGCACTTGGTACTTTAGGTTTCGGTTTGAATGACAGCCAGCTGGAAGCAATTAAGATCCTGCAAAAATACCCGTGGAAAAGTCGTTAGTGAAGGGGAGAAGAGTGTTTTTAAAAATATGAATTTCACATTGTGTTGTGGATCTGTGGTTTACAGATAACACCACTACCTACAAAGCAAGAAGTCCAGGTTCCAAGTATGCGATGGCTGGAACCCCATTTGTGCCCTTCCACCCCCCCCCCCCCACTCCCCTCTCCCCCATCCTCTAGACCGCGTGTGATGGTCTGGGTACTAGTCTTTCGGATGAGACAATAAACCGAGTTCAAGTGTTCGCCACATTTAGCGAACGTAAAAGAACCCACAGCAACAAGAGAGTTTTTTCCCTGGCAAAGTTGTGTAGGGAAAAAGCCACTCTGATAGGGAAGGAAACAAGTACACATGCAGATAGAACAACAGCCAAAAAATAATGGGTGGCGCTTCGCTTGTGGCGATGGGCACCCCCCCAGGTAGAGCAGCAGAGAACGTTGCTGTGACTTAACAGTGATATAATTTATTTTATTTATCTTATTTATACCACTGTTAAGCCACGTCAGATTTCTCTGCGTGAAATTCGGGCTGCTCTTCCCGGGGAGAGCGCGTCGCCACAGAGCAGCGCCACCCATTTTTTTTCTTTTTTTCTGTCTACACCCGCATTTGTTTCCCTATCAGAGGGTTTTTTTTCTACAGAATTTTGCCAGGGACAACTCTCTTGTTGCCGTGGGTTCTTTTACGTGCGCTAAATAATTTTTGTGTAACACGCGGGACCTCGGTTTATCGTCTCATCCGAAAGACTAGCGCCAAGACCACCACTCATGGTCTAGTGGATGGGGAAAAGGTTTCGGGTCCAAACGGGATGCGAACCACCGCACACTTCCGACCCGGACTTTTCGCTTTCTAGACAGACGCGTTACCTCTAGACCATCGATCCACCTACAACATAGACATGGTGTGTATGTACGTCACAAACAGAACTTCCCATGGACAGAAGATAAGGGTGGCTGGTTGATGGGACGTACATTCCCCGCAATCGGTTCGCTCCACTGGAACTTTAATATACTCAAACCGAAATCGAACGGAATCGTCCACAGGGAAGGAACGCGGTTAAGGGACACTTCGTATTAAAAAAAAAAAAAATCATGCTAACACAGAATTTGTTGAAAGAATTTTTTTCCATCGCACAATACCACTCAACCTCAACCCCCCCCCCCCCCCCCCACACACACACACCCACTACTCTTTCTCTCTCTCTCTCTCTCTCTCTCTCTCTCTCTCTCTGTCTCTCTGTCCTCTCTCTCTTTCTTTCACCCCTACCACCGCTAAATGTAGACAGGCACTCTTTGACTATTCCATTGTTGCAGAGTGTTGCAAACACAGAATTTGTTGAAACAAATTTTTCCACTGCACAATACCCCCCAACCTCTCACCCTCTATTCTCTCTCTCTCTCTCTCTCTCTCTCTCTCTCCTCTCTCTCCCCTCTCTCTCTCTCTCTCTCTCTCTCTCTCTCCTCTCTCCCTCTCTCT
>CM054158.1:29232167-29267296 GCA_028751875.1 Rapana venosa
TCTTCCATTTAAAAATATGCTCTTTGTGTCACGTATGACAATTGTAATATCTATCTATCTATCTATCTATCTATCTATCTATCTATCTATCTATCTATCTATCTATCTATCTATCTATCTATCTATCTATCTATCTGTCTGGGGGGGGGGGGGGGGGTTGTTGGGGGGGGGGGGGGCTGTTTTGAAAAGGGTTATTTCCCCTTGTTTCTATTGTGAGACTGTATAAGTATTGGGTTATTATTATTAAGATGTATCCCTACGGGCGGGGACTGGATGTAAAAAAGCACATGTGTGCTTATTCATTATCCTCGAAATAAAAGAATTTGTCTGTCTGTCTGTCTGTCTCTCTCTCTCTCTCTCTCTCTCTCTCTCTCTCTCTCTCTCTCTCTCTCTCTATATATATATATATATATATATATAGCCAAATAACAAAATGATCACAAATAGCAGAGTGATGCAAAAGATCTGAACAAATAACAGTAGCTGGAACAGATTTCAACAAAATAATAGACAAGAGGGATCAAGGCAGATCTCAACAAATAACAGAGAATGATTGCAACAGATCTCAACAAATAACGAAAGGACTGTGTGTATGTGTATGTGTGTGTATGTGTGTGTGTGTCTGTCTGTCTGTGCATGCGAGCGTGTGTGTTCAAACATGTACGAAAGGATTGTGTGTATGTGTGTGTATGTGTATGTGTGTGTGTGTCTGTCTGTCTGTGCATGCGAGCATGCGTGTTCAAACATGCACGCCAAAGTTTGTGTGTATGTTTTTCGCATACATGCATGCACACGCGCTTTGGCACATTTATGCGTGCCAGCGTGGTACTAGGTGTGCACATGACTGTTATTGCAGATACATGGAAAAACTGATCATGATGTTATCATTTTATTCTTGCAGATAGATGGGCGTGCATAGAGGCAGCCGACTGTGTGGGCCAGGTAGCTGGAAATACAACTGTGTCTTGCGAGTACGACAAAAAAGGAAATGGGTCCTCTTTTCGACATCATCACATCAATCATCATGAAAATGAGAAAAGGGAAAACGTTATTAAGCGTTTAGATGTGGTGTTTGTGAGTTGTATTTACGAGACTTAGCGCTATTGCATATTCCGTACATCATCAATCATCAATCAATCATCATCATCATCATCGATCATTAATCATCATCATCAATCATCTTCAATCATCAATCATAATTATCAATATGAATCATCATCCCATCATTATCATCATCGGCATCATCGTGCGTCCGTGTCGTCGTGCGTCGTCGTCAACGTCCGGTCATCATCTCTGTTGTTATCCACATTATTATTATCATTATTATTATTATTATTATTATTATTATTATTATTATTATAGTGGTGATGATGATGATGAGGATGATGATAATGATGATGGTGATGATGATGATAATTAATACGATGTCGCCTCTAAGAACGTGTGTTACCTCATGGGCATAATCAACTTTGCGACCGGTAACCTGTTGCTGCTGCTGCTGCTGCTACTACTACTGCTGCTGCTGCTGCTGCTGCTGCTGCTGCTGCTGCTGCTGCTGCTGGTGCTGCTGGTGCTGGTGCTGGTGCTGCTGCTGCTACTACTACGACTACTACTATTGCTTCTTCTACTCCTCCTCCTACGCCTCCTCCTCCTACGCCTCCTCCTCACACTCCTCCTCCTACCACTCCTCCTACCACTCCTCCTGCTCCTCCTGCTCCTCCTCCTCCTCCTCCTCCTCCTCCTACTACTACTACTACTACTACTACTACTACTACTACTACTACTACTACTACTACTACTACTACTACTATTACTACTATTACTATTACTACTACTACTATTACTTCTACTACTTCTACTACCAGCACAAGGGGAATACATACAGCCTTATCTACTAACTTTACGATAATTTATTGCCAAGCCAACTTAACAACTTCAAGATAACAGATTTTTTTTCCGGACTCCGGCTGGCTCCTGCTCAGAGTGAGTGTGCTGTGGGCTCATCGGGAAGACTGGGACCACACAATCGAGCGTTCATCCACTTTACAGATACGATTATAAGAGTGTTGCTCAAATTCCCTGACCAACACTGCAGGCGTCTGTATCTGCCGGGCCTGGTTGACGTCAGGATCTAGTATGATAGGAAGTGTAATAGGACAACAGCCCTGTCGAGTAGCCTTAAAGCAAGCACATTTCCACAGCAGCATCAATGCGTCATCCTCATTGTCATTGATCATCATGCAAGACTAGGACATCGTCTCCGAGTGATTAACCCCGGTTGCTCTGGTCTCATGGTGACGTCAGTTTCGGTCTCTCCGTACACCGCGGCACTTGTTTCTGTTCAAGCCTTCGGGGTTTGGAGGGTTACGGGGGGAGACGGTTGTTTTTAGAGACGTTGAAGCGATTGCCACCCCGTGGTTGCGTCTTACTCAGTTCGGCTCCGCGACTGAGCCATGACTGTCCTCAGCAGTGGGCTTAGAATGGTGGTGTCCTGTGTACGTTATCTCAAAACAAGCACCGCCAACCAACACCGCTAACGTGACCCCGCAGCAGTGCAGGGCCCCTCTGGCTGGTGACCCAGCGGCAGGCTGACATAGATGGGCTCCTTGTGGATTTTCGACCCTGAGGCTGTGACGTGACGAATCAGGGTATGGCTGGGGTGGGGTAGGGGGTAGGGGGGATTTGAAATGGGCGGCGTGGGAACAGCAGGACAGGAACGTCACAGAAGATGAGGCAGCAGAGAAAAGGGTGTGTCTTATGCTACCGTGTTTTAAGCGGACGGAGAATTATGGCCAAAGATTAACTTCATGATACTTTAGGGGGAATGGGCATGGCTGTAGGGTAATCAGCGGTGCAATATTTCAGGGGAAAAGCTACGGCAATACAGTCGGTAACTGCACGATTTTTCTGGCAATTCGTGAGGCCTATAAGCGTAGAATCACTTGGTTCATAAACAATATTTCACGGAAATCATCATGCTACATACTTATTCCCATTTCCTTCATGTTATATTCTATTACCATATAAGGTCAAGGTAAAGGTATCCCATAACCTACGTGGTCGTAGAAGAGTGAGGCATCAGAGGCCTCAACTTCTCAAGGGGCCAGCATATTGAGAGCGGGAGCCCATCTTTTCCCCCCCCCCCCTCCTCGCCGTTTTACCTTCCCTTGACCCCTAGAGAAGCAGGTACCCACTTAATAGCCGGGCACTGCACTGCACTGCAAATGACCCTAAAGCCATGCCCATTCTCATTGACCACATTATCAGGAGCATATTCGTGAGTATGGCTCCTACACTTTCAACACTGTTTCAGAAAACTGGTGGGACTCATGGACTGCTTCAGTGAGAAGAACCAGTCCAGCAACTGCACTATACAACGGTCTCCCATCACTTTTGCTGAACTGGCCAAGAAAACCCGACCTGTTTGCACAGGTGAGTGTGCGACTTTTGGTGTGGTGTGTGTGGAAACTGAGTTCCAAGATAATTTGTGTGTGTGTGTGTGTGTGTGTGTGCTTGCGTGCGTGCATGCGTATGTGTGCGAGTGCGTGCGTGCGTGTGTGTGTGTGTGTGTGTGTGTGTGGTTTTGTGTGTGTGTGTGTGCGTACGTGCGTTCCGTTCCTGCATGCGTGTGTGTGTGTGTAAATTTAAAATCGGTTCATCTTTTGTGGATGGTGGCATATGTGTGTGGATGGTCTGAATGCAAGCGCTTTGATATGTTTGCCTTACAAGATTCAGGGCTCTAAAAAAAAAATTTAAAAAAAGTTCCATATGCTGTCCTTAATACGCATAGACCAAGCCCAATCTTACACTCTTTTCTGGTTAAAAAGAAAAGAAAAAAGAAAACAGGCATCAAAACAAATCAACCAACTGAGATAACCCGAATGCAAACACACAGCATCCTTGTCTTGCAATCACGCAGGTTGCAGCCTATGGTTATTATTTATCTTTTGCTGACTAATAGTCCAAAAGTATGAACATGTCCAGCATACCATCTCCGCGAGCTGTAAGATGGACTCTGGCAAGATCACATCGCCCAAGACTGATCACTTGAGATTGTATTCTATTGCGTTGTGTTGTATTGTGCTGTGTTGTAAGGTATTGTGTTGTATTTGTATTGCGTTTTTATTGTACTGTGTTGCATTGTGTTGTGTTGCATTGCGCTGTGTTGTATTGCGCTGTGTTGTATTGTATTGTGTTGTTTGTGCTGTATTGTATTGTGTTTTTGTGTATTGTGTTGTAGTGTATTGTGTTTACTGTGTTGTATTGTATTGTGTTGTATTGTACTGTGTTGTAGTGCACTGTATTGCGTTGTATTGTATTGTATGGTATGGTATGATATGGCATGGTATGGTATTGTATGGTATAGCATTGTATTGCATTGCATTGTATTGTATTATTTTGTATTGTATTGTATTGTATTGTATGTCACTTTCAGTCACGGTAGATTTAACTTGGATTGCTTCTCTCTGGGAATAGCGTATCGCGTAGCCTCAAGAACAGCGCCACCCATTTGAACCAAAACCCTGTCTGCATTTGTGTTTGTTTCCCTAGAAAGTAGGGTGTATTTTCCTTACATAATTTTGCCAGGGATAACCCCCTTTATTGCTATGCGTTCTTTTTTTTTTTAACCCACACTTAACTACTTAAGTATTACATATTGAAACTCGGTTTATCGTTTCGCGCGAAAGACTAGCACCCAGACCCCATTCAAAATCTAATCGGTAGGGAGAGAAAGTTCGTGCTCAAACTGCACTAAGGATCGTACCTTTAAATTCACAAAATTCGAAATACCGTATCATCTCACAACACAGAGAAGTGTACGTGGGTTATAAAACGTGCCATAGAAAACAGTTCCGTCGTCAGAGCCTGGGCTTTATCACAGTTCTTGACTAAACCATTGACGCTGGGGGCAGCAGCAAAGTGAGAGGCTGTATGACCAGTGGCTTTCCCACTCATGGAGTTCCACTTTACAGCTTAGTCTTTAGTGATCGACTATGACTCTCTGACTAGGAGGCTTGACTCGCACAGTCCTTATGTGCTGCAGCCCTGGGGGCTGGTTGGCCTTTGGAGAACATCTCCAACGCTGACTGTCCTTATGCCCTCTTGGCCAAGAGAGTGGGGATGTACTGTGGGAAAAGCTTCTCCACTATAATCAAATTTCTGCCCAGTTTCCAAAACAGCAGCTGCCTCCTCTGCTGTTTTGGAGGTCATCGTCGGACACGACGGACAAACATACACAACAACAGTCAAAGAGAAAACAGCAACAATAATCTATCAACCACCAGTATCCGAACATAATAAATAATAATAATAATAATATTAATAATAATAAATGGAATTTATATAGCGCTGTATCTTGCACAGACAAATCAAAGCGCTTGCACTCAACTCACTCTTACACAGTCATGCAACCAATAGCAAGTAATACTTCTAACAAGTTCAAATGTACACACACACACACACACACACACACACCAACACACACAACACACACACACACACACACACACACACACACACAACACACGCACACATAGCACACACACACACACACACGCACACAACCCCACACAACCCCACACAGCCCCACCACACCCCCTCACCCACACCCACACCCACACCCACACACACTCACACAGGTTATACACTTTGGCAGGGTGGTGGGATTTTTTGGCTGTTGAAAAGCAGGGACAGCAATGAAATGAAACAGGAGAGGAAAATCTTAGGTTTTAAACAAATATGTCTTGAGGCCCGATTTAAGTGTCACAAGAAGGCCTTTGGCGAAGAGAGATAGGGAGGCCATTCCAAATCGATGGACCAGAAACAGAGAAAGAGTGACGGCCAACGGTGCACTGGCTGAATCTAGGTATTCGTAAGCACAAGGGATCTGCAGCATAGCGGAGGGAACGAGAAGGAGTGTACAGGTGAAGACATTCACAGAGGTAGGAGGGTGCTGTTATGTGGAGACATTTGTAACAGAGAGTACTGATCCTATAGTTTATTCTTTGTGGCACAGGCAGCCAGTGGAGAGATCGCATGAGAGGGGCAATGTGCTCAGATTTTTTCTTTCTGAGAACTAGTCGAGCTGCAGAGTTTTGAATACGTTGAAGGGAGTGGATAGATGATGCTGGCAGACCAGCCAAAAGAGAATTTGCAATAGTCCAGACGTGAAAGAATGAGAGACTTAAGGAGTTTGGATGTTGCGTCTGTGGACAGGTACTTTCGAATTGCACTAATATGCCGTAATTGATAGTATCACGACTGGCATGTCTGGGTGATGAGTTACCACGCACACACATCATCAGAGAAAAAAAGCACCCAAACATCAGCAATACTTCCACGTTCTCGCTTTTCTTAGACTATAGACCGGCCAGCATTACCTCTTGACTACCGATCCACCCAGATATGAAATCCTTGAGATGAGACCCTAAACCGAAATCCCTTGTGCGCACACAGGCAGAACATTTTGCGCACACGTTAAAACCTGTTCCGCTTTTCGGAAGAGTAGGTCATTGTGTGCTGGTGGTAACGGATGACAAAATTTACCCCCCCCAAAAAAAAAAAAAGCATATACGTAGAATGGATGTAAAAAAAGAGTACATGAATGCTTATTCCTTATCCTCAAAATAAAACCCCCAAAATGTTATCCTAACATACATGTATATTAATTTAAAAAAAAGAGTAAGATATCTTACATACATACGGGGGACGGGATAGCTCAGTGGTCAGAGCACTCGCTTTCTCCCAAGCTAAGGTTAGGCAGCATTCGAGCGTGGTTACCACTTGAATGGGGGTGACCGTTTGCGCGCCTTGGCTTCAGTACAGTTCCCCCAGTTCACCCAGCTGTAAATGGGTACCTGCCCTCTTTAAGGTCAGGGAAGGTAAAGCAGCGAGGGAGAGGAAAGATGGGCGCTGCCGTCCTCAATATACTGGCCTCTTGAGAAGTTGAGGTCTCTGATGCCTCACTCCCCTACGACCACATTTAGGTTATGGGACACCTTGACCTTTTGACATACGTACACCGGCATGTGCTGTCCACATCAGATGTCGTTGATCAGAGGTGCCTTGCCAGCGAGAGATGCGCTATGAAAGAGACTTCGGGCCAGCGGACCCTCACTATGGCAGGTCTAGTCAGGGTAGAGGATCTGGCTGCTTCCCCCATGATCGGTAACTTTACCAACGCGGCCTTCTACTGTCGGTGAGTATAGTAGTAGATATAGTCAGTCCTAGTGGGATGATCTATTCTCTCTCAACCTCCTTCTCTGTATGTCTGTCTATGTGTTGGTCTGTTTTGCGATACTCCTGACTTCGCAGCAACCAAAAAAAACAACAACCCAAAAATGTTCTGGGAGAGAGAGAGAGAGAGAGAGAGAGAGAGAGAGAGAGAGAGAGAGAGAGAGAGAGAGAGAGGAGAGAGAGAGAGGGGAGGGGTGAGAGAGAGAGAGAGAGGCAGAGAGGGAGAGAGAGACAGACAGACAGGCAGAGCGATAGAAGGGGATGGGGGAGAGGGGAGACAATGACAATGACAATATTTTATTGTAATAAGCTGTTCAAGCCCAAGGAGAGAGAGAGAGAGAGAGAGAGAGAGAGAGGAGAGAGAGAGAGAGAGAAGAAGAGAGAGAGAGAGAGAGAGAGAGAGAGAGAGAGAGAGAGAGATGGTAAACGGGTAACATGGCAGAGTGGACGGTAAAAGCATTTCCAGGGACACAGGCTTTGTTCAACTACCGATGATTAAAAAAAAAAAGGAGGAAATAGGGGGACAACGTTTCAGTGCTGTACCCCTAATATGACTCCCAACAGAGTTAAGGGAGGAGAGGAATGCGAGAAAGGAGAGTGCCAAGAATGTAAAGAAGAGGAAGAATGCAAAGAAGAAGAATGTAAAGAAGAGGAAGAATGCAAAGAAGGAGGCAAAAATGCGAAGGAGAAGAAGAAGAAAGCAACGAAGAATGCAAAGAAGAATGCGAAGAAGAAGAAGAAGAAGAATGCAAAGAATGCGAAGAAGAAAAGTGTAAATAAGAATTCAAAGAAGAATGTAAAGAAGAAGAAGAAGGAGAATACAAAGAAGAAGAAGAAGTAGAATAATAATAATAAGATTTGTCCTTGCAAGATATAGCGCTATATAAGTTCCATTTATTATTATTATTATTATTATTATTATTAAGAAGAAGAAGAAGAAGAGAAAGATCTCCGGTACCCCTCCCAGACCACTGATCTCAGTGACGGTGGCAATAATTATTTTATAGGGTTTTTAGCGGGTCTTGCCTCTTTTCCTTCTGCCCTCGACCGTCCTTACCTTGGCGAGCTGTCAGCGTCAGATTTGTTTTTGCAAGTGTGTTTCTCTTTTTTATATGCATACGTATAAGAAGATGAAGCACACCCGTAAAACTACTAATTATGATTTCAGCTCTTTTGTGGACATGCTGGGATGTGTCCTAGAGAAGAGACGAGCGTGCGACTACAGCTCCGACTACATCAAAGCGGTAATGGACACTCGCACACACCTACTGGAACAGTGCCCAAGAGGTGAGACTGAGAGATTTCTATTAACCCGATTTTAGAAGGAAGGTGGCAGGATGGTTAAGACGTTTGCCTGCCAACAAGTCAACCGTGAGGTTCTGGGCTCGATTCCCAGCCTCGCCCTTTCTTCCCAGTTTGACAAAAAAATCGAACTGAATGTCAAAGTCCTTCGGATGAGACTATAAACCGAGGCCCCGTGTGCGAACGCATGCAGAACATCTTGCGCACACGTTAAATCCTGTTCCGCTGTTCGAAAGAGTAGGCCATTGTGTGCCGGTGGGAACAGATGACAAAATTTAAAAAACCGCATACGCACGCATTAAAAAAAATTTGAGCGCTTTGATTTGTGGCTTTACAAGATTCAGCGCTATATAAATTCCATACATTATTATTATTATTATTATTATTATTATTTTAGCTCCTTTCTTGCTGCTGCTGCTGCTGTTGTTGCTGCTGATGTTGTTTTATTTGGTTGTTGTTGTTACTGTGGCGCATTTCTTAGCGTAACACATCCTGGTGGGGGGGGGGGGGGGGGGGGGGGTAGGGGAGGGGGGAGGGAGGGGGGTCACGCAGACTATGTACCCTGTCCTTTCTACTTACCTTTCCCCCACCCTCTCCCCCCCTACTTCCCCTACCCTGAAAAATCACTGTGAGGCCGTAAATACACACTGGGAGAGAAGTTTTATCGCAATGCTCCTGGTTAGCTAGTGTTCCCGAGTATCTCACTTTTCATCATTGACAGCCATACTCCGACTTCTGGGGACTTTTGTTCTCTCTTCTCCTTGCTTGTAGATAGAATACAGGTTGTTACGCTAGGCCAGGACCTTTTTTTGTTGTTGTCGTGGATGAAAACGATCTCAACATAATATTAACATACCGAAAACGTACAGACAATTTCAATTTTGGCTTTAGCATTTTGCTTACATCAGTAACTGTCAAACTATGCCTCTGAGACAGAGAGAGAGATAGAGAGAGATAGAGATAGAGAGAGAGAGAGAGAGAGAGAGAAGAGAGAGAGAGAGAGAGAGAGAGAGAGAGAGTGTGTGTGCGTGTGTGTGTGCATGTGCATGTGCATGTGCATAGTTTTATATAAAGTACCAGGCAAAAGAATAAATGCAAGCTGTGATGGGTGAAGGGGAAATAAGAGCGTTGGAATTTAATCAAAATTTTTTGGTCATGTTTTTCATTTTTAGTGTAAAGTTACTTGCACTTGTGATGTTTGTATTGATTGTGCTGATGATGTGTTTCGTGAGATGTGTTTGAATGAGTGTTGTGTTGTGGTTTCGCTTTGCTACTCTTAAACTTTACTGGTGTGTGCGTGCACACGCGCACGCGCATGTGCGCGCGCGAGAGTGTGTGTGTGTGTGTGTGTGTGTGTGACGTAGATTGTTGTCGGCTTTTAAAATATTGTGTTATTTCTTAATCTGTATTGTTTAATAACGCATACTGTGTAATTGTAATTTTAAAACGCCACTCATAATTTCTCTAGTAGAGCCATTAAAGTATTCTTGAGTCTTGGGTTTGCCGGTAGAAAAGAGAAAAGTGACTTTAAGGGTTGGAAAAAGCCACTCGAAAAGAGGAACAAAAGTTTGCCGGAAGAAAAGAGATAAGTGACTTTTTGGGGGGTGGAAAAAGCCACTGTGAAGAGGAACAACGTTTGCTGGTAGAAAAGAGAAAAGTGACTTTTTGGAGGTAGAAAAAGCCACAAAAAAAGAGAAACAAAGTTTGCCGGAAGAAAAGAGATAAGTGACTTTTTGGGGGGTGGAAAAAGCCACTGTAAAGAGGAACAACGTTTGCTGGTAGAAAAGAGATAAGTGAATTTTTGGGGTGTGGAAAAAGCCACTCCAAAAGACGAACAAAAGTTTGCCGGAAGAAAAGAGATAAGTGACTTTTTGGGGGTAAAAAAAGCCACCCCAAAAGAGGAATAAAGTTTACCAGAAGAAAAGAGAAAAGTGACTTTTGGGGGATAGAAAAAGCCACTGTAAAAAAGAGGAATAAAGTTAACCAGAAGAAAAGAGAAAAGTGACTTTTTGGGGGTAGAAATAGCCACGGTAAAAGAGGACCAAAGTTTGCCGGAAGAAAAGAGATAAGCGAATTTTTAGAGGTAGAAAAAGCCGCTCCAAAAGAGGAACAAAGTTTGCCGGTAGAAAAGCAAAAGAATGGGCGATGACAAAGTCTTTCTGGAGGGCACCAGCCCCCTACACAGCTAAAAGAATTCTGTGGTGAGGGAAGTTGGACTACGCTACACTACGCTACGCTACACTTCGCTACGCTACACTATGCTACATTACGCTACGCTACACTACACTTCATAGGACGGGGCACGGGATAGCCTAGCACAAGCCTAGCCTAGCCTAGTGGTTAGAACAGTGCTCTGGCAATCTGACGACCTGGGGTCGATTCCCGTTCAAGGGGATATTTTCCTCTAGAGTTAACATCAGTGCAGACTCCAGTCTCCCCAAAAGTCCTTCGGATGAGTCTATAAACCGAGGCTCCGTGTGCGAACGCACGCAGAACATCTTGCGCACACGTAAAATCCTGTTCCGCTTTTCGTAAGAGTAGGCCATTGTGTGCTGATGAGGAAAAAAACAAAGCACAAAAAGCACATAAGTACTTATTCCATTATCCTCGATATAAAAAGAAAATACAAAAAAACAAGATACGCTACACTACACTACTACACCACGCTACACTACGCTACACTACACTACACTACGCTACACTACACTATACTTCGCTACACTACGCTACGCTACACTACGCTACGCTACACTACACTACTCTACGCTTCGCTACACTACGCTACGCTACACTACGCTACACTACCCTACACTACGCTACGCTACGCTACCACACCACACTACACTACATACTACACCATACCACACCACACCACACCACACCACACTACACTACACACACCACACCTCCCACACCACACCATCCTACACCACACCACATCACACCACTCTATACACGCCACCCTACACTACACCACACTACACACTCTATACCACACCACACTACACCACGCCACACCACACCACGCCACGCTACGCTACTCCACACCACACCACACTACACCACACCACACCACACACCACACCACACTACACTATGCTACACCACACCACACCACACCACACTACACTACACTACACCACACCACCCTACACCACGCTACACCACACCACACCACCCTACACCAGACCACACTGCACTTCACTACACTACACCACCCTACACCACACCACACCATCACACCACACCACACACCACACACACACACACCACACACACACCACACCACACCACACCACACCACATACACAAACTGTACTTTTCTTTTGTGCTCATCTAGGAACTTACCTTATGTCTATTATTATTATTATTATTATTATTACTATTATTACTATGATGATGATGATGACTATTATGATGATGATGATGATTACTTTTATGTCGAGGATGCAAAACAAAAAACAAACAACAAAGAAAATGACCGACCAGTACAAACAAAACGTTACGGCAAACTCATCCCATCAAATTGATCAAGCGGAGTGCGTTGACCTTTGATTGCAGACACCAGCAAGGCAGGGGAACTGGGAGGCCCTGGGGTGGTGTTGGGCTGCCTGGCTCTTGTCCTGTCCCTGCAAGTGTCCCTGTGGTCACCACTTTAAAGGCAACTGACCAGTCATGGGGGCAGACGAAAATGATTCACCAGGAAGGAACTCTCGACCCCGAGGCAGAACAAAACAACAAAAAAAACAACCCCCCACCCACCCACAATCACCAGCTTTGAGATAGATTCTCTTCCTTTTTCTTTTCGTTCGCTTTTTGGTTTGGTTTTTTTTTACACTATCAGATGTGTTTGGGAATAATAATGGCAAGTCCTTTCCAGCTTCTCTCGTAAGCCCCGTACAACTTAGTTTGTTGGGTTATCTATGCCTGCCACATACTCTTCCTCAGGTCGCTCGTTGTATAGCGTGCATCTCTGAAGGAATGTGCTCGCCAGTCTGGTTTTCTTTTACTTACAGGCACATGGGGGGGGGGGGGGGGGGGGGAGAAGGAACCGAGTTCCAGCTTTATGGACATGTGGTGATTTATTCTAACCTATATGCCGTCAGCGCCTGGGCTTTATCACAGTTCTTGATTAAACCATTGACTCTGGGGGCAACAGCAAAATGAGAGGCTGTATGACCAGTGGCTTTCTTTCCCACTCATGGAATTCCACTTTACAGCTTAGTCTTTAGTGATCGACTATGACTCTCTGACTAGGAGGCTTGACTTGCAAAGTCCTTATGTGCTGCAGCCCTGGGGGCTAGTTCGCCTTTGGAGAACATCTCCAACGCTGACTGTCCTTATGCCAACTTGGCCGAGAGAGTGGGGATGTACTGTGGGCAAGGCATCTCCACTATAATCAAATTTCTGCCCAATTTCCAAAACAGCAGCTGCCTCCTCTGCTGTTTTGGAGGTCATCGTCGGACACGACGGACAAACATACATACATACGTAAAGAAGACTCGATTCACCAACAACTAGGGCTTTAACTTAAAAGACAGTGGACCTCCCCTCCCCCCCCCCCCTCCGTCAGAAACAAAAAATCACCAACCTGGAAATGTTAAACTTACAGAGTAAGAATGACGCAATATAGAGTTCTTGGGGCAGCATCGTAACAATAAAATCCAACCTGGGAAATGTCAAAATTACAGAGAAAACTTGACTGAATACTGAGATAACTGTGGAGTCAAGGTTGCAAAATCCATTGACAGATGCAACCTCCTAGAACAAATGAACAACATTCAACCCTCCCTGCACGTTCCCCTTGCCCACTACATCACCACACACCACCAAAGGGCCTAACTAGACTCGAACACCCCCCTTAGAAGAAAAATGCGAAATGAGGTTGAATTGTGGGGAAATCCAGGAAATAATTATTCCATAGGCTGGTCATTATTAAATGAAGGTTGGCGAAGAAAAGAGGAGTCATCCAGTGAAATGTAACAGAAACATTAAAAAACAATGACCGGCAACAGTAGGGTTTGATTAGGGGATTCGAAAAAAAATCAGCGCAACGAATTGGAATGGCTGAAATGTAAAGAGAAACTCACAGATGAGACTCTTGCAATTTGGAGAGAATTTGACAACAGGTACTTAGGTTTGTCCAGTTTGGGAAAGCAGCCAATATGAGATCCAGACTAAGGAGGGTGGTAATGGTGTTTGGGACAGTGATGATCAATTTGATGATTATAACTGGAGGGATAGGAGAGAACAATCTTTAAGCATCATGGTAATAACTTGAATACACTTACTTTTAAAATTTTTATTTTTATTTTATTCTTTGGATATTGCATAATGGAAAGTAAGTCTTAATGCGCTTTTTTTTAATACCCCCGTCTGATGCGTTTGTAATTCCCTTCCTCTCTCCCCCCCACAATGGGCTATCTTGGAAACCCACCCCCAATCTAAAAGGTTGCGAAGTGTTCTGTGCACACAGGACTTCGGTTAAGTTTATAGTCTGTCAGAAAAGTGGTGCATGTGCGTACGTGCGGTCGTACGTGCATGCATTGCATGTATGGGTGCCTGTGTGTGTTATATGCTTGTGGCATGCATGTGTGTTGTGTGACGTGTGTGTGTGTGTGTGTGTGTGTGCGAAAAGTGTCAAAGGCTGTGACATTGCCTGACTTAGAGGGGTAGCTAGGAAAAAAGAACGGAACACGGGAGAAAGAAAGAAAGAAAGAACTGACCTGTTCCTTTTGTTCAGTGTGCCCCTGTGCCCCGCCTCAGCTCTTCCTTTGTCTCTGCATACCTGTGCTGGAGACTTTTGCCGCATTACCTTACCACGCTCTAGTCTCTGGATGTCAGTTGTATGTTGTAACACAGCACAGTTAAAGCACATTGCACGTAAAAAGTAGGTGTCAGGCGAACTACCACAACGGGTGCCTTTTTTTTCTTTCTGGGAAGTTTGAAGGCAGACCCACAGACACATTTCTTGCCTCAGTGTGTTTGAAAATACTTTCCAAAGAATCTGAGCACCACCACTCCCCCCACCCACCCTGCCCCCTTGTGCCCTGGCACACTTTAGAAGCTTTTGGCTGAAAATGCGTGATTTTTTCCTTTGTGGTGAACGGCTTGCTTGACAGCCAAGTGAGGTAGCGACTCTCTCTCTCTCTCTCTCTTCTCTCTCTCTCTCTCTCTCTCTCTCTCTCTCTCTCTCTCTCTCTCTCTCTCTCTATGTACATCGATATAGTGAATCTGTTCATGATAAATTCTGTCCATTTTGCAAAAATCAGATCGAAAATGAAAAGCATTTTGTGTTATTTTGTGCTTCGTATGAAGATTTAAGGGTCAAATTTCTAAAAGAGTCAAAAGAGCTTCCTCTGAACATGTTGCTTAGAGCACTGATCCTATCCACAGATACAATTTATCTAAATATGTGTTTCATGCAAGCAATAGGCGGAAGAAAATACTTTAAGTCTACAAGGTAACCAATCCTTGATGTACGTCTGGTAAACCATTTAAACATGTTCACCCTTGTTTATATCGCTATTATCAAGAATTTGTGGCATAACATGATTATGTTTTTCTGCATCTCCCTTTTTATACTAATGTCTCTGACTCTGATGATTTCAGTAAATGTGAAATGTAAACTGTGAGTTGACAACTGTCCTTAAAATATGAACTGTAGTAGGTATGAGATGTACCATTATGATTCTCAATTAACCAATGATTGTAGAATATAGATAGGTGCTGTTATATAAGATATTTTCTTATTTTCTTTTCTATATTGTATTGTGGCCTAAGGCCAATGTGCAATTAAATCATTTCAGAGTTCAGAGTTCTCTCTCTCATAAAGAGAGGTATGATGTGTATAGATCGTTTAAAAGTATTTTTTGTAAAAGAGCAGTATTTAAACTTTATAGATGT
This sequence comes from Rapana venosa, assembly GCA_028751875.1. Taxonomy (NCBI): domain Eukaryota; kingdom Metazoa; phylum Mollusca; class Gastropoda; order Neogastropoda; family Muricidae; genus Rapana; species Rapana venosa. Next base: position 29,247,612 of record CM054158.1, read on the forward strand.
CTACTGCTTTCGTGTAGCAATTAAACAAGCAAGAGTTAATGTTTTACCTCTTAACAATAATGTGTATAGATATAGTGATAATATCCGAGATAAATTGTGTCCATTTTGTAAAACGAACTTTGAAAATGAAGCCCACTTTCTATTGGAATGTTACATGTACTCAAACTTAAGAGAAAAGTTTTTAAGCAAATGTATCAATGTACCATTGACAGATATGTTCAAAGTAAGAAATGATGAGTACAAACATAGTTTGTCTAACTACATTTTTCATTCTATTAACAAAAGGAAAATAATGTTGGCGCAAATACTTTATTGGAAAACTGCTACGATTTGATATACTCAATATGGATGATTTTTCTTAGACAGCATCTCTTTCTATGATTGGGTTATGATTGATTTAAGGTTTATAATCAAGAAATAGAATGAATGGTGTTTTTCTTTTGTATTTAGTCATGACCTGTTACTGACATAATCTTTTTGCATTATTTGGCTATATATATGTTGGTGTTTTTCTTCTCTAATCAGTCATAAATCATTATTTGTTTGTGCATTTGTTTTGCCAATGATATGAATGAACCTATTGTTCTATCCCAAGCCCAACAAATGTATTGTGGTCCAAGGCCAATGTACATTAAATCATTTCAGTGTTCAGTGTTCAGTGTTCTCTCTCTCAGTGTGTGTAGCAGAGACTTGGCACAAAAAAGGCTCGGAATGTCGTAACAAATCTGGACAGTAAAGAGTTTCGTGATTGGCTGTACATTATGAAGACCAATTGCCGTGGTTTCCATGTCATGTCATTGGGTTGTGCTGCAACGCTTCGCTGCTGTATGAGCTTATTAGCTTAACGGCAATAAAATGTTGTTATCGTTATCGTTATCGTTATCGTTCTCTCTCTCTCTCTCTCTCTCTCTCTCTCTCTCTCTCTCTCTCTCTCTCTCTCTCTCTCTTTCGATTATGAGAGAGAGAGAGAGCAGACAGACAGATAGACAGATGGACAGACAGACAGAGACAATGAGAGAGAGAGAGGACTGGCTGTGAGAGCAGACATTATTTTTCTGGTCACAATTTTCGCAGTTCTGGCCCACCTGCATTCGAAATTACACAGGGATTCCTTAATTTTTTGTTAAAGTAGAGAAAGGGGTTGTATCGGATCATGTCGGTTTGATCCACTGGGGCATATGCTTTTTATTTCTGTATTCTCTCATATTGGGTAGCAGCAAGTGTAGTGAGTGCCTAGCTTATGTCTGCTTTGCTGCTGTTTGATATAAATGAGCAGCTTCCCCTTCCCCCCACCCCCTCCATACGACACCACTATATTCACTATATACTTTGATGAATACGCCTTTTGTTTAATGCTTTAATGCAACAAAACCTTTTATAAAAAAAACTGGGCGTTTGTTGTTGCTTATGTTATTCTGTTGCTTTTGTTCTAATACTAATGAAGATGCTTAAGATAACTGTATTTCTACATCCCTTTTTCGCTCTTAAAAAATCCCTGCAACAATCATAACTGAAACATTGAGATGTGCACTAAAATCACACTGTCAGCATGCTACCTACTGCACGTGAATTGAACATTTTGTATTGATGGAGATGCACATGCTTTATGAGAGAATATAACCTGCAATGTAAGGGACCAAAAACAAAAAGCTGGAGTCTGGGTGTTTTTTGTTGCTGTTTTTTTAAAAAAAAACATGTGCACAATATGTCTTGCATGTGTTTGCACACAAGACCTTGGTTTATAGTCTCACCCAAAGGACTTTTGAGACAGTGGAGTCAATACACATGTCAACCTCTCCTTTGGGTGACATTATAAACCGAAGTCCCGTGTGCGAACACACGTAGAACATCTTGCGCTCATGTGAAACTCCTGTTCCGCTTTTCGGAGGAGTAGGCCATTGTGTGCCGGTGGGAACGGATGACAAACTGTACGAAACTGCATGCACACCGGGAATGGATGTAAGTAAGTACACGAGTGCCCCACTATCCTCGAAATAACTTTTTTTCTGAAAAAGTAAAACCTTGTAGAATCCCCTTAAACTCAGCTGATTCTAGAGTCAAACCCACACCCTCATTTATCGTTTCTATTACCAATCGCACGTTCAAACCACTAGGCTACTCATCCTGGCTAGAAGCAATGTTAACGGATTTTAGTTTTTAAAAAAAAGAAGAAAAAGAATGGGCAGTTACAAATCAAAGCATTTGTGTCCAGACACACCAAAGTAGCTCATTCATGAAAATAAATTCAATCCACACAAGACTGTTTGCTACCAAGTTTTAATTCTTTTAATATTAATTTACAAAAACACACAAATATCTACAATGGAATGTGCAAAGCTGATGATATGTTTTCCTTTTTAACCCACCCACAAAGGCATATCCCTCACCTAAAAAAAGCGGCCTGAAATTTTGGGCTCTATCCATCGGACTGTGTGGAATACGTCATGATCTGTTTTAAACGGATGGGCTATACCTTACAACCAATCAGCGTTCATCATTAATCCCGTGCCCATTTAGCGTATGTGGGGTTTTTGGTCTTCCTTCATCTTCATCTTCTTTTCGGTTTTCTTCTTCTTCCTCTTGGTTTTCTTCTTGTGTCTTCTTCCTTTTCTTCTTGGTCTTCTTCTTCTTTTTCTTCTTGGTCTTCTTCTTCTTCTTCGTCTTCTTCTTCTTCTTCTTCTTCTTTTTCTTGGTCTTCTTCTTCTTCTTTTTCTTGGTCTTCTTCTTCTTCTTCTTCGCATTCTTCTTCGCATTCTTCTTCGCATTCTTCTTCGCATTCTTCTTCTTCTTAGTTTTCTTCTTGTTCTTCTTGTTCTTGTTCTTGTTCTTGTTTTCTTCTTCTTGGTCTTCTTCATCTTCTTCTTCTTGTCTTCTTCTTCTTTTTCTTCTTGGTCTTCTTCTTTTTCTTCTTGTTCTTCTTCTTCTTCTTCTTCTTGGTCTTCTTCTTCTTCTTCTCTTCTTCTTCTTCTTCTTCTTCTTCTTCTTCTTCTTCTTCTTCTTCTTCTTCTGCTGCTGCTGCTGCTGCTGCTGCTGCTGTTTCCTCTGTGTTCCCTGTGTATGCTAATAGAAGCCTGGGAACTCGGAACGACTGTCACCTCACACACCCTTCCAACCTGTCATGTCACTGTTCGTTCATTTCACACTGAAAGGTTGAAGGAACAGGTTCAAACAGTTGTCTATTGAGTTTAACGTTCGAAAAGACTAGTCTGCCGCCGCATAAATTGCAATAATGTAAGAACAACTTTTCAGCAATGGTTTGAATATGAACGCACTTTTCAAAAACCTGTCAAAGAACGCTGCAGTCAACTTTCAGTGCTTGCAATTTTGATATACAAAAATTCAGCTCATGATCAACATTGCATAAACGCCACACCACACCTATCGAAAAATTCACGTAGCAGATGCTCACCACCTGCATAAGCCAGTATGCTGGTAAAGCCTCGAGCGCGTGCTGGAAGGTGGTTTGATGCTTTCTTTCCCCCAACTGAACGCTGAAGTGGATTCTATTATACTGAACGTGCATATTTCATTTTTGCCATGGGTGCATACACACAAACGGTAGCAAGGCACTGGCATATAATCTGACAATAGGAGATCATTAAAACAAACCCAAACCCTTCTAACCTCAATTCCAAGGCACCAACGAGATTCAAACTCCTGTACCTTGATAAATCAGAACTGTTTTCACCTTACCCACCCGAGTTACCCCACTCTGCCAAAGTTAACATTACCTTCGCTCATACACAATATTATCATTATGATTTCGTTAATACAATCTTACGTTAGTTCAAAGATGTAGATGGAAGAAGTATGTATGAACTTGTCAGAAGACACCAGATTCAGTGACTTCTTCGTCCCTCCGCGTTTTAAAGGCCAGCCAACCACGAGAGTCAGAATGGGGCTCGTGCTATGACATAACTTCAAAGTGCACAGAACAGTTGTACTAAACAGATCAAACAATACACAGCAAAAAAATTAGGATAACGTTGGTTTTGTTACAAAGAACAGTTGTACTAAGCAGATCAAACAATACACAACAGAAGTTAAGATAAACATTGCTTTGTTAAAACGTTTAAGTTAAAGATCTGGTGAAACGAATAAGTAAGAAATGCAAATTGTAAAAGTTTTCATTAGAATAACAAGGTTAACCCCCCCCCCCAAAAAAAAAAGAAGTTTATTTAGAATGACAAAGGTCAGATAAAAAAAGAACAGTTCTGTTTAGAGAAATTGAAGGTCACATAAAAAACAAACAAACAAATATAATACAGAACCCCCCCAAACAAAATGCACTCAGAATATAAAAACAACAACAACAACAACCCAACAATTGATAAAAAAAAGTGTTCATCAGAAGGGAATTCATTGTTTGTTTGTTTTAAAAAAGACTATAATGCATACAAATGCAGGTGCACGTATATATGTATAAGCACAGGGGGTAGCCTATGTACATAATTATGCGTTAGTTTAACTTGTAATCAAGTACAAATACAGCACATTTCGTTCCCTGAACGCTCCGTAAGCCTTTACCTACCAGTCTAATGTTTAAAAGGGGTCATCCCCGAAGTCGGAATGCAGCTACCTAAATGGTGAGGAAGGAGGAGGGGGAACTGATCACATACAGAAAAAAATCTCACTACTGGTAAACCTCGGAGCTCTAGTCAAGGAACTGGAAAAAAAACCCTGGGATAATTTTTACAGGTCTTACTATATAAAGGAAAGTCATCCCCCACCCACGTATGAAGCAAAAACCATAAAAAAGGACATTTTCAGGGAACAAAACCCTCTCTTTGTCTACAACTGCCCAGCGGTCAACATTCAGGCTAGCATGGTTACTTTTACTAGCCATCAAGAGAAATGGAACTAAAATAAAATTTGCACATAAGCTACCCCTTTCACACTATCATATCGCTACAAGCACAAGGGAAAAAACAACAACACACACGGTATTTACGATACATAATTCTGAAAAAATCACCCTCTTAGTCATTTTCTCAACAGTAAGAGAAAATGCTTTAAAAAAATGTAACCAAAAAATTATATTTGATACACTTCTATGTTAAAACAAGATTCTGAGCTAGTAAAACATAGGGGAAAAACTAGAAACAAAATGAATTCATAATTTCCCTTAGTTAAAAATTTGGAATTGAGCAAAGAATTGAAGTCTGGGGGGATCATTTCAAGAGTCTTTGCATATCGATGTTTATCTGAATGAAGTCAAAGTGAAAGTTATGAGCAGGAATGTCTTAACTAATTCAACTTGGTCACAGTTAAGAATGATTGCTCTCGTGTTTGAAACAATAACCCAAACTAAACAACCTCCCCCCAAAAACAAACAAACAAAACCCGAACAACAAAAAGCCTCCAAACCCAAGTCCAAACGATTATCCATAAAACTGACAGATAACGACTTTAGGAAACATTATTCCTAAAATTTCATCTCTATTGCAAGAAATTTCTGTAGAAAATGAGGGGGGAGGGGGGGGGGGCAATCCCAACAACAGCAAAAACCTGAATTGGCCTGGCTGATAGTATTTCCACAAAAAAACCCCACTAAAATATTGCTGAAGGATAAGAAAAACAAACTGAACAACTAAGCTATACATACAGCTAACACAGCCGTCTCTGTTTTCGCTCAGCAGACGTTGTCTAAATACCCTCTTGTCAGTCCCAAAGATACAACTCAATGTTGCACCTATCCAAAACCATGCGATCACAAAATAGTTGCAAACGCTAACCAAACCAAAACAACAACCAAAAACAAAAAACCCACCCCAACAACAAAAGTCATACGGATCGTAATTCTCGTTGTTCTAAGAGCATGAAACAGACACACAATAATAAAAGGTAAAGGTGTCCCATAACCTATGCAGTCGCAGTGAAGCGAGGAATCAAAGACCTCAACTTCTCCAGGGGCCAGCATATTGAGGGCGGCGCCTATCTCCTCTCCCTCGCTGCTTCACCTTCCCTGACCCTTATGAGACAGGTACTCATTTACAGCTGAGTGAACTGGGGGACTACACTGAAGCCAAGGCGCGCAATGATGCTTAACATTGGCTGGTGGGGAAGCGAGTGCTCTGAGCACTGAACTAACATGTCCCCAAATAATAATAATCAATAATAAGAACACTAAAAACACACACATACAAACCCCGGATAAAAATCAAACAACAAACAAAATTAATAAGAAAATTACCACTTACAAAAAAAAACACAACGAAATAAACACTTAGAAAGAGTGAAAAAAAATCGCAAAATCGTTGATGAAGGACATTGGGGGATAGTTGCTGTTTTGAGTCTTATTATCATTACTGCTTTCCGTTTTGCCTCTGACAAATCTTCAAGTGCAGAAAACCTAAACTAAACGGTCGTGGCTTTCAAGAAGACCAGCATTTCAGAAAAAAACAACAACAACAGCATATCTTTGGAGGTAATATACAATTTTCACTTGACATATCTTTGGAAGTAATCAGTACGCTTCGATATAAACTGATAAACAAAGTTTTGTATATATTTCGTTTATAAAAATAAAACAACAACAAAGAAGGAATGTTCCACGTGTGACAAAGTCAGGGTATGATGTTGTTTCTTTGGTGTATCGTAATAAACACATAATGTAAAAAAATCAGGTTTTATATAAAGAGACGAAAACGTGACACGTGTTGGCCCCAGTACATTCAAGAAAATATATATTTTTTAAAAACCCTTTTAACCCTTTCTGGAATCATACACTATAACAACATAACACAATTCTTGCTGATATTGGAAAAAATCAAAACAAAACTGTAAAAAACACACACCCAATTATGGCAACATAACGTAGTTTTAAACCACGACATCAAAGATACATCTTCAGTAAAAAAACAACAACAACAAACCAACAACAACAAAAACAAAACAAGAACCAAAGAGCCCCTCCCAAAATACCCCATCAAAAAGACAAAACTTCTGTTTTTACTCACTTTTTTGTTTTTATACAAGATTTACAGACTTACTTAAACCGTGCTGTTTTTCGTAGCTCAAAACAAGCGGCATCATTTCGACTTTATTGAAGGTAAAGTATCTGAACATTAAAATAAAACTTCGTTTGCAGGCCCCAAAACGAATGTCTTTCATTCTCTAACTCTCAAATCTGATAAGCTGTTTTCCTTATTCAGGTCGAAGTGTCAGGGAAAAAAAACCTCACAGAAAATCTGTGATAAGGTATACCCGATTTTTTTTCTCTTTTCTTTTCTTTTCCGAAAAAAATGCACGATAATACAATAACAAAAAAAAATCACGTAACGATACACAAAAAACCCACTTTGCCCCTACTGCTGTTAAAAGTTTTGAACACACCTGAGATGTGTACATGCCAAACGATGCCATCCTCCATCAAAGACAAAAAACAAAAAAAAATACCAGCCCCCAAACTAAGGTATGGCTTACCTGAAGACAGCAATAACTTCATGGACACAACAGTTTAAACACTATTTTTTAAAAATCAAGATTTGTTGTTAAGGCGCTCAAGAAGAATGCTGACACACACAAAAAAACAATGGTTAAAAATTATCGGGAAAAAACATTCAGAGAAAAACAACCCCCACACCATACAGTTCAAACCAGTTGAGAACAGTAAGATATACAACATGAACAATACTGCCAACTGCAACGATATACACGAAACGCCAGTAGTTAGTTCTAAGTGGCTCTCTCTCTCTATCTCTCTTGATTTGTGAGAAGCTCTGGCATCAAGGGAGAGATGTTGTGGTGCAGTTAGAGTTAGAAAATATTTTGCTAGTTTTATTAAACGCATGCATAATTATAGAACAAGAGAACGCAGTAGTTGTAAATATCAGCAAAGATCTATTTTGTTACGTTTTTTTTTTCTCTTTAATTCCACCCTGTGATTCTGCAATTTGAGAGACCCATCAATAGTGTCGATGGTATTGAACTACTGGATCAATGTTTATCAGAGCTGTATGAATCATTTGGTAACTTTCTCATTCTGTTATGTGGGGATTTGAAATGCAAGAACCCCAAATGAAAACTACTGTTTTCATAGAGACGATGATGATTAAGAACAAACTATATTCCCTGATCAAAACCAGCATCCTAGGTATGTAATTATGGCAAGGTTATCAAAGATTACGTGAAGTTGTATTTTACTTTCTTCATTTTTTCGTTCTTCCCTTTGAATTGTATTGTGGCCAAAGGCCGAAGTACAATAAATCGTTTCAGAGTTCAGAGTTCTCTTGATTTGCGTCCTACTGTTGATATTTGATGCCTTCTCACTTGGTCAGAGTTCCACAATTATTGATTGATAATTATTTCCTCTTCTACGGAACGCCATATCGCTTATTTCCCCTTACTAGAAGAGCTTACAGTTGTTGGTGGCGAGTTGTTCCCCTTCATCCCACTGTTGGCAAATGCAGGAATTGACTGCACTGTGCTGTACTGTACTGTACTACACTGTACTGTTCTGTACCGCACTGCATTGTACTGTGTTGTACTGCACCGTACTGTACTGCACTGCGCTGTACTGTACTGCACTGTGCTGTACCTTACTGCACTGTGCTGTACTGAACTGTACTGCATTGCACTGCACTGCAGTGCACTGCACTGTACTGTACTGCATTATATTGTGTTGTATCATATTGTTCTCATACCACTCTCATTCACGGTAGATATTTCTGCAGAAAATGTGGACAGCTGCTCTTCCTGAGGAAAAAAACGTGTCGCCACAAGAACAGCGCCAACCAATTTGTTTTTTCCAACAACAAAAAATCCTGTCTGTATGTGTACTTAAGTCCCTATATCATTCTCCGAAAAATAGGTTTCCATGCCATTAATTGTCAGCTTTGGTGTGTGTGTGTGTTTTCCCCCAAGGAATATTAAAAATTAGCATAACGTCATTGGTGAGTTGTTAAGTACATCTTTTTTTTCTCTCAATGGGACGTCATCTGATGTGACAATAATTATGAGATTCGACAAAGGACACCATACCACATCCTAAGATTTACAGAAAAGAACCACAGCTCTTTCTTTCAGCAAAGGGTCTTCCTGTATAACTATCCACTAAGAAACGTGTACACTGTGAATCACAGTTCAAGCCATAGCTAAAATTATGCATCATGTTAACATGGTCTTAATACCAACAAAAAAATCACCCACCCTTTTAATCAAGTTTTCTTTAATAAAAAAAGCAAATAAAATCCCAATCAGAGTAAGAAGTTACGCCACAGACATAATTTGTCATGGATAAAAAAAAAAAAGATGCACAGAGTTGTTAGCTGTCTTCCTCCGAATGAGAGTCTCATGGTTGATGGGTCCAGTCCTCTCTCGCTCTCTCTCTCCCTCCCTCTCTCCCTCCCTCTCTCCCCCTCCTCTCTCCCCCTCCTCTCTCTCTTTCTATTGGCGTGGCCAGAATGACATGAAGAGGGACAGGAGGAGCATCAGGCAGCACAGCACCCCGGGTACAGTTCCTCTTATGGCTGAACCTAGCAACCGATCCAGAAAGCCCCTGTGAGTGCTTGCTTGGGGGAAAAAAAAAGACTGCATACAACAGAGAGAGAATGAGAGAGAGAGAGAGAGAGAGAGAGAGAGAGAGAGAGAGAGAGAGAGAGATCGAGAGAGAGAGAGAGAGAGAGAGAGAGAGAGAGAGAGAGATCGAGAGAGAGATCGAGAAAGAGAGAGATCGAGAGAGAGAGAGAGAGAGATCAGTGTGTCGGGTGTGTGTGTGTGTGTGTGTGTGTGTGTGTGTGTGTGTGTGTGTGTGTGTGTGTGTGTGTGTGTCTGTGTGTCCGTGTCTCTGTGAGTGTAGATCTGATATAATGGTGACCTGATGACAAAAATGTAATGCAAAGGTATGATTGTGGTAACCTTACAACCAAGCTGTAATAACAACAACAGCAATGATTCTAAGGACCTGACAACAAAGATGTCATGCAAAGATTATGATTATGATAACCTGACATCAGAGAAGTACTGAAAAGATAATGATTATATAATAATCTGACAACAAAGATGTCATGCAAAAGACGTAATCATGATTTCTAGCTCTGAATAAATTTATGTACAGAATTGTTTAGTCTAAACACTGAATAATCTGAAAATATTGTAAAGAAATAAAAGTCATATCAGAAGTTTCTTTTAAATTTCGTTTTTGTCTACAATGATCTCAACAAATAAAAAGGTAACGGTAAAGGTGTCCCATCACCTATGTGGTCATAGGGGAGCGAGGTGTCAGAGACCTCAGCTTCTCTAGATTCCAGCATATTGAGGGCGGTGCCCATCTCCTCTCCCTCGCTGCTTTACCTTCCCTGACTCTAAAGAGGGCAGGTACCCATTTACAGCTGGGTGAACTGGGGGACTGTACTGAAGCCAAGGCGCATAAACGGTCACCCATCCAATTGGTAACCACGCTCGATGCTGCTTAACACTGGCCTGGGGAAATCGAGTGCTCCGACCACTGAGCTATCCCGTCCCCTTCAGCAAATAGAAACACCAAATATTTGATACAATAAACAATCTTCCGTCAAGGTACAACACATCAACATGCTGTTTGATCAGAAACTCATGAAACAAAATCAGACACAAACTTAAGAAAACATATACCATACAGGAATTTTTTAAAAAAGAAGAAAAATACACCACTCAACGTCAATGTTCCTATCGTCTTTTAAACTGCAGAAACAAACTTAAGAAAACATATACCATACAGGAATAAAAAAAAATACATTAAGAAAAGCAAACCACCCAAAATCAATGTTCCATGTACCGACTCTTGAAATGCGATAAGTAAGCTCTGCACTAATATAAGATTAAAAGGGAAGTGTATAGTTATACCATATATAGTGTTCAACTGAGGTCATTTACATAACTTGTTCCAGAAATATTTCAGTATTTCTTTATTGAACGCTCAGACAGCAACTGTTGCTGTCTGTCATATGAGACACAATGTGTTGCGCTGCTGTTAAGCGCCTGGCAAGTCAGGCCCAGCACCTGCATCCGACTTCTGTGTGGGAGAGAATGACTTTTTTATGAAGTCTCTCTGGTAAAAAAAAAAAGAAAAAAAGAAAAGGGGGCAGGAAAATAGACCAAGAAGGCAGAACATATACAAGTAGGAGGTGGTGACATACAAGAAAAGGAACAAGGCAGGAACAAAGAGAAGGATATAAAAGAGGGAAGTCTTAGCACAGAATTTAGGGAAATACTTTTTATACTGACAGGCCTCCCGGCATCCCCAAGGGAGGGAGGGGGATGGGGTATTTTAGTATGAAGACAATCAGCATCATTTTCAGCGTTTTGGCTTTATCACAGTTCTTGATTAAACCATTGACGCTGGAGGCAATAGCAAAGTGAGAGGCTGTATGATCAGTGGCTTTCTTTCCCACTCATGGAATTCCACTTTACGGCTTAGTCTTTAGTGGTCGACTATGACTCTGACTAGGAGGCTTGACTTGCACAGTCCTTAATGTGCTGCAGCCCTGGGGGCTAGTTGGCCTTTGGAGAACATCTCCAACACTGACTGTCCTTAAGCCCTCTTGGCCGAGAGAGTGGGGATATGTACTGTGGGCAAGGCATCTCCACTATAATCAACTTTCTGCCCAATGTCCGAAACAGCAGCTGCCTCCTCTGCTGTTTTTGGAGGTCATCGTCGACCACGACAAACAAACGTACAACAAACAAAACACGGTTCTTACTTGGGCACTGTCCTGCGATGCTCTTGTACTTGACTTCAATCTTGGCTATGGCAGTGGCATCATATTTGCACTTGTCCTTGTTGTCGATGTAACATTTGGCTGCTATGCTCAAGAGGCTGAAAACACGACCGTTGTCAACATGGAACTTGTCGATGCTATTCATTTGTCAACACTATCATATATGTGAACCGAACAGGTCTGATGTTCTGAATGAATGATCTCTTTGAGCCAAATTAAACATTGTGACTTATGTTATAAGTGAGATCACCACAGAAGTGGTTCAACTCTACTGAAACAAAACCACACACACACACACACATCACACACACACACACCACACACACACACACAACACACACACACACACACACACACACACACACACACACACACACACACACACACACACACACACACACACACATCAAACACACACCACAAACAAACAAAACAAATGGATAGCATTTCACTTTACCCATTCCCAGTCTTTTCCTTCAGTATTTTAGGTTCGATTTGTGAAAAAATAAGTTCCAGTGAGTAGACTATTTCTAACACAGCACACCATGTCTGTATGTCAGTTCAATGTCCAGTCTTAAAATAAGTTTTTCAAAGAATCTGGCATTGATCTTCAAACGGAACCAGTGATTATAAGTTTCTCGTAAACCGTTGATTACTGATGTGGCTAGGATTCTTTCCAACTCTTCTGTACATATTTCATGGTAGCGTTTTTGTTTGTTTGTTTGGTTGGTTGATTGCTTTTTTCTAAGCCTCATATCACCAGAACAACAACAACAACAATAACAACACCACACCATGTCTGTCAACCTCCCCTCCCTTTCCCCAAACAAGCAAACAACAACAAAAAATACCAGCCCAAAGCAACTCCACTTGACAAATGTTTCAACAAGATTAGTACACGATGGAAGCCCTACATTTTGTCTACTAAGCCCAGAAGAGATCTGAACCCACGACGTTAATGAGATATTCATTCAGATAAGAAAACATGGTAACAAGACACGTAAACACTTTGAGCATGTAACAAGAAGTCAACGGCTTATAGTATGCTTTATAAGACAAAGCATTACACATTTTGTTTGGAAGGTGATATATATATATATTATTATTATTATTATTATTATTATATTAAAAACATCGGCTGCAAATGCACGTAAAACACAAAATACAGAAATAGGAACACCCCAAAATCCATGATAACCGTATTGGAAGACTTAACCCAGTTGCATAATTCTCCACACAACAGCGATGTTTAGGTGATGATTATACAACGGTAATGGTAAAGATGTCCGCATGGTTGTCGCAGAGAAGCGAGGCATCAGAGACTTCACGTTCTCTAGAGGCCAACATACTGAGGGCGGCGGCGCCCATCTCCTCTCCCTCGCTGCTTTACCTTCCCTGACCCTAAAGAGGGCAGGTAGTCACTTATAAAAGGTAAAGGTAAAGGAGTCCCATAACCTATAAGGTCGTAGGGGAGTGAGGCGTCAGAGACCTCACTTCTCTAGGGCCAGCAAATGAGGGCGGCGCCCATCTCCTCTCCCTCACTGCTTTACCTTCCCTGACCCTAAAGAGGGCAGGTACCCATTTACAGCTGGGTGAACTGGGGGGAACTGTACTGAAGCCAAGGCACGCAAACGGTCACCCATCCAACTGGTAACCACGCTCGACGCTGCTTAACTTGGCTGGGGAAAAGCAAGTGCTCCGACCACTGAGCTATCCCGTCCCCAGTCACTTACAGCTGGGCAAACTGGGGGACTGTACTGAAGCCAAGTACATGACCGCGCGCACAAACGGTCACCCATCCACATGGTAACCCCCACGCTCACTTCTGCTTCACCTTAGCTTGGGGAAAGCCAGAGAGTGCTCTGACACGACGTTTTCAAAGCCATGGCTTCATGAGAGCTTTCGGTTAAACCACTGACGCTGGGAGCAACAGCAAAGAGAGGGAGAGAGAGAGAGAGAGAGAGAGAGAGAGAGAGAGAGAGAGAGAGAGAGAGAGAGAGAGGAGAGAGAGAGAGGGGGAGAGAGAGAGAGAGAGAGAGAGAGAGAGAGAGAGAGAGCGAGAGAGCGAGAGAGGAGAGAGAGAGAGAGAGAGAGAGAGAGAGAGGCTGTATGATCAGTGTCTTTCCCACTCATGGAATTCCACTTTACAGCTTAGTCTTTAGTGATCGACTATGACTCTCTGACTAGGAGGCTTGACTCGCACAGTCCTTATGTGCTGCAGCAAGGCATCTCCACTATAAATCAAATTTCTGCCCCAATTTCCGAAACAGCAGCTGCCTCCTCTGCTGGTTTTGGAGGTGTCATCGTCAAACACCACAGACAAACATGTGCTCTGACCACTGAGCTGTCCCGTGAAAAATACTAGAAGGTGAGGAGTACGCATACTCACCGGCAATAAATGCCAGGGTTAGCCAAGTCGAAGGTCTGGGAGCTGGACTGACCATCAGATCCGCTAAAGCTGGGAGTGTTGGGTAGACTCAGGTTGCCCATACACTGATAGGCAGCTGAGCACTTCAGGTTTTCCACTTTGGATGAGCGGATGAGACAGATCAAAAAGAAATAAACAAAAGAAACCCAAACGAAAAAACAACAACTTCTCGTTAAAGAAGACAAGTCCAAACAGCTTTCATGTTTTTTCTTGAAAAAAAAAGAATCCTGTAATAGTTTACCGAATATAATTCTTAAAAAGGGTCAACTACTTCAGGTTATCATTTTGAATGCAAACATTTTCTTTAATTTTTCATATTGATTTTTAGTTTGGATTTGGTGACGATAATCATTCATAAAAACAACATTCTGAATTTAAAATCTAGGAACCATTAATTTTTTTCATAAAGGCCTTAAAATTTTGTTGAGACGAGTCCTTGAAAACGCTGAAAATTTTAAAGTGAAGTTCTTAATCCAAGCGTTTTTTTAAATTTTTGTGTGACTATAGTCTTTTAATTTTATAAATGTAATTGTTCATAAAGCAACATACTTCAAATCTAATAAGTAAACCCTTTACCTTTGGTGAACACACACACACCCAACAGAGAGAGAGAGAGAGAGAGAGAGAGAGAGAGAGAGAGGAGAGAGAGGGAGAGAGAGAGAGAGAGAGAGAGAGAGAGAGAGAGAGAGAGAGAGAGAGAGAGAGAGAAGATAACGATAACGATAACGAGAGAGAGAGAGAGAGAGAGAGAGAGAGAGAGGAGAGAGAGAGAGAGAGAGAGAGAGAAGAGAGAGAGAGAGAGGAGAGAGAGAGAGAGAGAGAGAGAGAGAGAGAGAGAGAGAGAGAGAGAGAGAGAGGAGAGAGAGAGAGAGAGAGAGCACATACCCACCCACCCACCCACCCACACTAACACTAACCACCCCCACCCACCCACCCACCCACACCCTCCAACCCCCACGTCACCCTTCATCCCCCCCCACCCCCACCACCCAACCCCCCCATGTCACCCTCCATCCCCCATCCACCACCACCACCCACCCCTCTCCCCTACGTTACAGGCACACCAACACCATCACATCGACACAGAGCACACACAGAGCAGAGCTGCAACAAACCTGGGCAGATGTCAGTGAGGATTTCCTGCAGTTTGGTGAAAGTCACCTTGGACTGGTCTACAGTGCACTTCGCCTCTTCCGCCTTGCTTTTGAGACACCCTAAGAGAGTTGTCATCATACTGAAAAGAAAACGTCAAAAACACAAGAGTGAAACCTGTGAGCAACGATTACGTCTACAAACTCCAACCCCCCCCCCCCCCCCCCCCCCCCCCACACACACACACCCCTCCGAACGCTCCGTGGAGATACCGAGGATCTAGCCTGTCACTATCAAACAATGTAAATGTCTCCACAAAACTGCACCCTCCTACCTCTGTGAATGTCTTCACCTGTACACTTCTTCACGTTCCCTCCGCTCTGCTGCAGATACCTTGTGCCTACGAATACCTAGATTTAACCAATTCACGGTTGGCCGCCGCTCTTTCTCTATTTCGGGTCCGTCGACCTGGAATGAGCTCCCTCTCTCTCTCTTCGCCAGAAACCTAGTTACGACACTTTAAAATCCAGCCTCAAGACATAATTATTTCAAATCTAAGATTTCCCCCCTCCTGTTTCATATCAGAACTATCCCACCTTTATTAACCCATGTCCTACCACCCTGCTAAAGTATACGACCTGTGTGTGTGTGTGTGTGTGTGTGTGTGTATGTGTGTGCGTGCTTTTGAAAAACATTTGACTATCGAAATTTTAGCTCATAGATTTTGTCTGCAGCGCACCATGTTTGTAATATCTGTTTGTTTAGACTATTGATTATTTATCATTGATTGCATGACTGTGCAAGATTAGGTTGAATGCATGCGCTTTGATTTGTCTTTGCAAGATATAGCGCTATATAAGTTCCATTTATTATTATTATTATTATTATTATTATTTGTCAATTGTTGCACCCCTATTTTCTGGAAATTCTGTACAAGGAAGTCCCACCTTTTATCTAGCCAACCCTCAATCTTTGTTTTTGAAGCCTCGTTCGCTTTTTTTCTTCCTGTCACCTTCCTTCTTCTTTTATTTTCTGTCTATTTGGTATATTCTCGCGCCTTTTGTTGTTGTTGGTCCCAGAAGGGACTGCAAAGACAACAATGTTCTCTCCCACGCCAAAGTCGGATGCGGGGGTGCTGGGCCTGAATTGCCAGGCGCCTAACCGCAGCGCAACGCATTTTTGTGTGCTCTCAATTATGATAAACGACAAGTGCTTGCTGTTTTAGTGTCCGACGAAAAAGATGATGATGATGAAGGAAAAGGAGAAGGAGAAGCAGAAGAAGAATGCGAAGAAGAAGAAGAATGCGAAGAAAAATACGAAGAATAAAAATAAGAAGCAGAATGCGAAGCAGGAGAAGAATGCGAAGAAGAAGAAGAAGAAGAAGAAGAATGCGAAGAATGCGAAGAATGCGAAGAAGAAGATGAAGAAGAAGAAGAATGCGAAGAAAAAGAAGAAGAAGAAGAAGAAGAAGAAGAAGAAGAAGAAGAATGCGAAGGAGGAGAAGAAGAAGAAGAAGAAGAAGAAGCAGAATGCGAAGAATGCAAAGAAGAAAAATGCAAATTCAAAGAATGCAAAAAAGAAGACGAAGAAGAACCGTTAGATACTACATAGAGCGATGGTCTAGTGGTAACACGCTTATTTCTAAAGGGGAGAGATTGTTGGTTCAAATCCTGTCTGAACCTTCTCTTTCCTTCCTGCCACTAGGACGTGTAAGTGATGATCTGGATGTTTATGCTTCGTGTCTTTTCTTTCTTTTATTCTTTTTCTCTATTCTTTTATTTCGAGGATAATGGAATACACGCTCATGTGCTTTTAAAAAAAATCCAGTCCCCGTGTGTACGCAGTTTTGTAAATTTTATCATCAATTTCCACTGACACACAATGGCCTACTCTTCCGAAAAGCGGAACGGGTTTTAACGTGTGCGCAAGATGTTCTGCGTGCACGGGACCTCGGTTTATAATCTCATCCGAAGGACTTTTGGGGAGAGTGGTGTCGGCACTGATGTTAACTCCAGAGGAAAAATTCTCTTGAACGAGATTCGAACCCGGATCAGCAGATGGCGAATACATCATTCTAACCACCAGGCTATCCCGTTTCCCCACTTCTGTTTTGATAAGACGAGAAAGCGTAGTATAGTAGTGGTATAGTATACCACTTTAAATCAAGGCAGATAATTATATCTGCATGAAATTCGGGCTGTTCTTCCCGGGGAGATCGAGAGCGTGTCGCCACAAGAACAGCGCCACCCGTTATTTTTTTTTCTTTTCCTGTCTTTTGTATGTATTCAGTTTCCTGTCAGAGTGCCTTTTCTATACATAATTTTGGCTGGGAAAACTCTCTTACTGCGGTGGGTTCTTTTACGCGCACTAAATGAGTATTGCACAAGGGGACTTCGGTTTATCGTCTCATCCGAAAAGACTAGCACTCAGACCACCACTCACGGTCTAGTGGACGGGGTTTCGGGCACGAACAGGGATCAAATCCCAACACACACACTGAAAATGCAAACTGTTCGCTTTCTAGGCAGGTGCATTACCTCTAGACCACTGATCCAACTTGGTGTTTGTGTGTAACATATATCTAACGCACGTACGTGAAAAGAAACTCGGGCGAAAAGAGATGACAGTTCTGTGGAGAAAAGCCACTTTTATAACACTGGGCAAAAATGTCGGCACACAAAAGGGGAACACTGTGTGGAGCTGTACAAGTGGCGACATGCGTGTGCTTTCGTGTGTGTGGAGACGACAGTTCGAATTTCACGCAGTAAAAATTTGACACTCGTGACTGTGAGTTGTGTACAACACAATACAATACGATAGAATACAATGCAATAAAACACAAATTTGATACACACGCAATGCAATGTAAACACCATACAATTCGATACAATACAATGCAAAAACAAGACATTGCAATGCAGTACTATATAATACGACACAATGTAATTCAATAACACATTGCAACAGAATACTATACAACACATTGCAATGCAATACAACGCGATGTAATACAGTACAATACAATGCAATACATTGTGTGGGGGTAATGTATTGTATTTTATTGCATTGTATTTGTGTAGTATTCCATAATATTGTATTGAGCTGCATTTTGTACTGTGCGACAGTCCAAATTGCATTGCCTTGTAGTGTACTTTTGTATAGTATTGTATTTCGTTACATTGTATTGTATTGCCGTGTTCATGTTTATCCTGTTTTCCACTGTAGTATAATTTGTGGTCTTCCTGGGTCGTTGTTTCTCCCACGTTTTTCCACCTGACTTCGCAGAGCCCAAGGATGTGCCAATGATATCTGGACATCTCATGTGTCAGTTCTTCCACTTTGCCTGCAGCTCTTAGTGTCCGTACATTCCATGTGCCAATGATGGTGTTGTGTCTGGCACGAATTTTGCTGCGTTTTACATCATACTGGGGTTTCTCGTTCACAAAGACACCGTGAACACCGTCATGAGCTGTCAGCCTGTGTCCAGCAGACTTATTACCATCCGCCTGAGAGCAACCCCCTTTAACATAACTATAGTACAGGCATACGCCCCTACATCAGACTGCACAGATGAAGCCGTAGAAGAATTTTATGACCAGCTACAAGAGGTTCTGAATCAAACACCCAAGAAAGACATCCTCGTTGGCAAGGCGACTGGAACGCCAAGGTAGGAGAAGATGCATGGAAGACTGGGGGGGCGTTTGTGGGCCACATTGTAATAACCAATCAAATGAAAGAGGCTTGAGACTCCTGGAGTTTGCCAGTAACAACCACCTCCAGCTAGTGAATACACTTGGCCCACACAAGAAATCCAGAAAATGACATGGCATAGCCCAAATGGAGAACACCACAACCAAATAGATTTACATCATGGTGAAAAGACGGTTTCAGTCTAAACGTTTTAAAATCGCACAGACACGAAGTTTTCCCGGAGCAGACATAGGGAGTGATCATGATCTTGTGTTTATGACTTTCCGACTACGTCTAAAGAAAATCCACAAGCGGGAAAAAACATTAGGATCAAATTTGACCTCGGAAGCTGAAAGGGACCAGGAGGTATTAGAAATTTTTCAAGCAAGGATAGGTGGAAAGTTTGCAGCACTCACTGTGTTAGCTCAGACATAGACACACTGACGAATAGTTTCATTACAGCAGTGACTGAAACAGCAAACGAGCTTTTTGGCAAACGCCGACCAGTCAAAAACCATGGGTCACACCTAACATCCTACAACTATGCGACAAGCGTAGAGAGTTGAAGAAAAAGAAAAATGAAACAAAAGAAAGAGCAGAACAAAATAGGGGAGTCAACAAAAGAATCAGGAAGTCCATGACAGAGGCAAAAGAGAAATGGATCGGTGAACAGTGCCGAGACATTGAAGAGAACATCAAGAAAAACAATAGCAAAAAGCATATCAGTGGTGAAAGACCTGCTAGCACGAAAAAGAGAAAAAAGGGTTTAAAACCAA
>CM054158.1:29267796-29292738 GCA_028751875.1 Rapana venosa
AGACACTTACACGAGGGCTCACGTCTTTCATAACAAGAACAGACACTTTACATTGAGGAAGCTAAGGATCTTTCAACAAGAACAGACACTTTACATTGAGGAAGCTGACAATCTCTCAACAAGAACAGACACTTTACACTAAGGAAGCTGACGATCTTTCATAACAAGAACAGACACTTTACACTGAAGAAGCTGACGATCTTTACAGACTCTTTACACTGAGGAAGCTGACGATCTTTCGACAAGAACAGATACTTTACACTGAGGAAGCTGACGATCTCTCAACAAGAACAGACACTTTACACTGAGGAAGCTGACGATCTTTCAACAAGAACAGACACTTTACACTAAGGAAGCTGGCGATCTCTCAACAAGAACAGACACTTTACACTGAGGAAGCTGGCGATCTCTCAACAAGAACAGACACTTTACACCGAGGAAGCTGACGATCTTTCAACAAGAACAGACACTTTACACTGAGGAAGCTGACGATCTTTCAACAAGAACAGACACTTTACACTGAGGAAGCTGAAGATCTTTCAACAAGAACAGACACTTTACACTGAGGAAGCTGACGATCTTTCAACACGAACAGACACTTTACATTGAGGAAGCTGGCGATCTTTCAACAAGAACAGACACTTTACACTGAGGAAGCTGACGATCTTTCAACAAGAACAGACACTTTACACTGAGGAAGCTGAAGATCTTTCAACAAGAACAGACACTTTACACTGAGGAAGCTGACGATCTTTCAACACGAACAGACACTTTACATTGAGGAAGCTGGCGATCTTTCAACAAGAACAGACACTTTACACTGAGGAAGCTGACGATCTTTCAACAAGAACAGACACTTTACACTGAGGAAGTTGACGATCTTTCAACAAGAACAGACACTTTACACTGAGGAAGTTGACGATCTTTCAACAAGAACAGACACTTTACACTGAGGAAGTTGACGATCTTTCATAACAAGAACAGACACTTTACACTGAGGAAGCTGACAATCTTTCATAACAAGAACAGACACTTTACACTGAGGAAGTTGACGATCTTTACAGACACTTTACATTGAGGAAGCTGGCGATCTTTCAACAAGAACAAACACTTTACATTGAGGAAGCTGACGATCTTTCAAGAAGAACAGACACTTTACACTGAGGAAGCTGGCGATCTTTACAGACATTTTACACTGAGGAAGCGGACGATCTTTCAACAAGGACAAACACTTTACACTGAGGAAACGGACGATCTTTCATAACAAGAACAGACACTTTACACTGAGGAAGCGGACGATCTTTCAACAAGGACAAACACTTTACACTGAGGAAGCGACAAATCTTCATAACAAGAACAGACACTTTACACTGGGGAAGCGGACGACTTTCAAAAAGGACAAACACTTTACACTGAGGAAGGGGGACGACTTTTTCCCATAACAAAACAAAACACTTTACACTAA
Source organism: Rapana venosa (assembly GCA_028751875.1). Taxonomy (NCBI): domain Eukaryota; kingdom Metazoa; phylum Mollusca; class Gastropoda; order Neogastropoda; family Muricidae; genus Rapana; species Rapana venosa. Next base: position 29,269,262 of record CM054158.1, read on the forward strand.
GGAAGGGAACGATTTTTCATAACAAAAACAGACACTTTACATTGAAAAAGCTGACATCTTTCATAACAAGAAACGGGACACATGAGGAAGCTGGCCATTTTTTCAACCAGAACAGACACTTTACACTGAGGAAGCAGAGGATCTTTCAACAAGAACAGACACTTTACATTGAGGAAGCTGTCGATTTTCAACAAAACAGACACTTTACACTGAGGAAGCTGTCGATCTTTCAACAAGAACAGACACTTTACATTGAGGAAGCTGGCCATCTTTCAACAAGAACAGACACTTTACACCGAGGAAGCTGTCGATCTTTCAACAAGAACAGACACTTTACATTGAGGAAGCTGACCATCTTTCAACCAGAACAGACACTTTACACTGAGGAAGCTGGCGATCTTTCAACAAGAACAGACACTTTACACTGAGGAAGCTGAGGATCTTTCATAACAAGAACAGACACTTTACACTGAGGAAGCTGAGGATCTTTCATAACAAGAACAGACACTTTACACTGAGGAAGTTGAGGATCTTTCAACAAGAACAAACACTTTACACTGAGGAAGCGGACGATCTTTCAACAAGAACAAACACTTTACACTGAGGAAGTTGAGGATCTTTCAACAAGAACAAACACTTTACACTGAGGAAGTTGAGGATCTTTCAACAAGAACAAACACTTTACATTGAGGAAGTTGAGGATCTTTCATAACAAGAACAGCCCACTTTACACTGAGGAAGCTGACGATCTTTCAAAAAGAACAGACACTTACACTGAGGAAGTTGAGGATCTTTCAACAAGAATAGACACTTTACACTGAGGAAGTTGATCTTTCAACAAGAACAAACACTTTACACTGAGGAAGTTGATGATCTTTCATAACAAGAACAGACACTTTATATTGAGGAAGCTGACGATTTTTCCAACAAGAACAAACACTTTACACTGAGGAAGCTGGGGATCTTTCATAACAAGAACAGACACTTTACACTGATGAAGTTGACAATCTTTCATAACAAGAACAGACTTTATACACTGAGAAAGCTGACAATCTTTCATATCAAGAACAGACACTTTACACTGAGGAAGCTGACGATCTTTCAACAAGAACAGACACTTTACACTGAGGAAGCTGAGGATCTTTCATAACAAGAACAGACACTTTACACTGAGAAAGCTGACGATCTTTCATATCAAGAAGAGACACTTTACACTGAGGAAGCTGAGGATCTTTCAACAAGAACAGACACTTTACACTGAGGAAGCTGACGATCTTTCAACAAGAACAGACACTTTACACTGAGGAAGTTGACGATCTTTCAACAAGAACAGACACTTTACACTGAGGAAGTTGACGATCTTTCAACAAGAACAGACACTTTACACTGAGGAAGTTGACGATCTTTCATAACAAAACAGACACTTTACACCTGAGGAAGCTACAATCTTTCATAACAAGAACAACACTTTACACTGGGAAGTTGACGATCTTAACAGACACTTTACATTGAGGAAGCTGGCGATCTTTCAACAAGAACAACACTTTTACATTGAGGAAGCTGACGATCTTTCAAGAAGAACAGACACTTTACACTGAGGAAGCTGGCGATCTTTACAGACATTTTACACTGAGGAAGCGGACGATCTTTCAACAAGGACAAACACTTTACACTGAGGAAACGGACGATCTTTCATAACAAGAACAGACACTTTACACTGAGGAAGCGGACGATCTTTCAACAAGGACAAACACTTTACACTGAGGAAGCGGACGATCTTTCATAACAAGAACAGACACTTTACACTGAGGAAGCGGACGATCTTTCAACAAGGACAAACACTTTACACTGAGGAAGCGGACGATCTTTCATAACAAGAACAGACACTTTACACTAAGGAAGCGGACGATCTTTCATAACAAGAACAGACACTTTACATTGAGAAAGCTGACGATCTTTCATAACAAGAACAGACACATTGAGGAAGCTGGCCATCTTTCAACCAGAACAGACACTTTACACTGAGGAAGCAGAGGATCTTTCAACAAGAACAGACACTTTACATTGAGGAAGCTGTCGATCTTTCAACAAGAACAGACACTTTACACTGAGGAAGCTGTCGATCTTTCAACAAGAACAGACACTTTACATTGAGGAAGCTGGCCATCTTTCAACAAGAACAGACACTTTACACCGAGGAAGCTGTCGATCTTTCAACAAGAACAGACACTTTACATTGAGGAAGCTGACCATCTTTCAACCAGAACAGACACTTTACACTGAGGAAGCTGGCGATCTTTCAACAAGAACAGACACTTTACACTGAGGAAGCTGAGGATCTTTCATAACAAGAACAGACACTTTACACTGAGGAAGCTGAGGATCTTTCATAACAAGAACAGACACTTTACACTGAGGAAGTTGAGGATCTTTCAACAAGAACAAACACTTTACACTGAGGAAGCTGACGATCTTTCAACAAGAACAAACACTTTACACTGAGGAAGTTGAGGATCTTTCAACAAGAACAAACACTTTACACTGAGGAAGTTGAGGATCTTTCAACAAGAACAAACACTTTACATTGAGGAAGTTGAGGATCTTTCATAACAAGAACAGACACTTTACACTGAGGAAGCTGACGATCTTTCAACAAGAACAGACACTTTACACTGAGGAAGTTGAGGATCTTTCAACAAGAATAGACACTTTACACTGAGGAAGTTGATCTTTCAACAAGAACAAACACTTTACACTGAGGAAGTTGATGATCTTTCATAACAAGAACAGACACTTTATATTGAGGAAGCTGACGATCTTTCAACAAGAACAAACACTTTACACTGAGGAAGCTGAGGATCTTTCATAACAAGAACAGACACTTTACACTGATGAAGTTGACAATCTTTCATAACAAGAACAGACTTTATACACTGAGAAAGCTGACAATCTTTCATATCAAGAACAGACACTTTACACTGAGGAAGCTGACGATCTTTCAACAAGAACAGACACTTTACACTGAGGAAGCTGAGGATCTTTCATAACAAGAACAGACACTTTACACTGAGAAAGCTGACGATCTTTCATATCAAGAAGAGACACTTTACACTGAGGAAGCTGAGGATCTTTCATATCAAGAACAGACACTTTACACTGAGAAAGCTGACGATCTTTCATATCAAGAAGAGACACTTTACACTGAGGAAGCTGAGGATCTTTCAAGAACAGACACTTTACACTAATAAAGTTGAAGATCTTTCACAACAAGAACAGACACTTTACACTGAGGAAGCTGACGATCTTTCAAGAACAGACACTTTACACTAAGAAAGTTGAAGATCTTTCACAACAAGAATAAACACTTTACACTGAGGAAGCTGGCGATCTTTCTACACTCTAACCTCTTTTCTCATCCCCCAACCATCTCCGGCTTACCAAAGACAAATCGACTCTTCATCTCCCAGTAAACAGTAGCACCGATCCACCGAATCAGTCCATAAGCCGTACGTCTGCGTCAAAAAGCCGAGAGCCATGGCTAACCTTCATCATGACCCTTGTACTTACGGTGTAGCCGACATAAAGACCTACATCCAGTCATCTCCTCGATAAACTAGAGATGCTCAGTTTAAGGTCTGTACAATGAAGGGGATAGGATAGCTCAGTGGTCAGAGCACTCGCTTTCCCCACGCTATGGTTAAGCAGCATTGAGCGTGGTTACCAAGCAAGATGGGTGGCCGTTTGCGCGCCTTGGCTTCAGTTCAGTCCCCAGACTCACCCAGCTGTAAATGGATATCTGCCCTCCTTAGGGTCAGGGAAGGTAAAGCGGAGAGGGAGAGGAGATGGGCGCCGCCCTCAATATGCGGGCCCCTGAAGAAGCTGAGGTCTCTGATGCCTCGCTCCCCTACGACCACATAGGTTATGGAACACCTTTATTTTTTACTTTTATCTACTATCTACAGTGAACCCTTCTTGGGACACAGGCGTGGTGTCTGATTTGGAGAAAACGATCGGGAAGGGATGAGTGAGAGAAAAGAAATGACGGGTGCAGTGAGGTAGAACGGTCAGGGCAAGAAAGCAGCCGCACCGAATCACGAATTCAATCAAAGGATGCTAAGCACCATTACTGCATGTGAATGGTCAACCCCTGACCAGGACACTGCTAATCATCCCCCTTTGTGCTTAGTTCCTACTCTTAGCTCCGCAAAGTGATTTCCTCCTCGCCCCACCAGAAGTGACTTCCCCTTGCCTACCTCATCAATGTATTAAGGCACAGGGGAGATGCAGACTGTTCTTTTTGCATGGATTAATTGGTTTTTTGGCATTACAGCTATTGGCAGGTATAACTTTCAACTTTTTTTTAACCATTCATCAGCACTGAACTGTGCGTCAATGTTCTTTGACGAATAAAGAAATAGCGAATCAAACCGAACAGTATCAATTCAAACTAAACTCTTCATGACCTACCATGATCATTCTATGCATTATTTTACTATTTTCAGATTACTGGGTTATTTAATAGCCCCTTCCAACTTTTATTCTTCTTTCTCTTTTTTGTTATCATCGTCATCATTTACCATCGTCATCGTCATCACCATCAAGCGCAGCAAAGGGAGCATTATTGTAGTACTAGGAGGAGGAGGAGGAGCAGAGCAGCAGCAGGAGAAGTAGTAGTAGAGTATGTAGTAGAGTAGTAGTAGTAGTATGTATGGTGGTTGGTAGGGTAAGTAGTAGTAATAGTAGTAAGTATAGTAGTGTAGTAGTAGTAGTAGTAGTATGGTGGTTGGAGTGGTAGTGGTGGAGTAGTAGTATAGTATAGTAGTGTAGTAGTATAGTAGTATAGTAGTAGTAGAGTTATCAAATGTACTTTTAAAAAATTAGAGAGAAAAAACAATAATGCTTTACTAGAATATTTTAGTGTCTCATAAGATGAATGGCTAAGCAACTACTAAAACATTATCAGGTTTATTTCCATCAGTCATGCCACATATGAAAGCAAAATCTTGAACTCCTAAAGATTACTCAACAGAATAAAACAGACCAGACTTGGATTTTATCCTTAAAAAAAAATCTGGGATTGATCAAATGACTCCCTTTTGATTGCTACTCTTGAACTTTTCAATACAACTCAGTCACACAAAGCATTATGCAGAAACTTTTGTAAGCAAATGTATCAGCAGCAAAGAAACAAGAGTTTGTCTAGAAATTAAAAAAAAATTAAAAGCCAAGGAAACAAATTGCCTGGAAGAAGTAGTCGACATTTCCACAAAGCTAGTTTGGGGATTGTCTTCGCTCTACAGCCCCTAACCTCCTTTCCCAACCTTCCATCCATCTCCAGCTTATTAAAGACAAACAGACTCATCATCTTTCAGCAAGCTGTAACACTAATCTGCTGATTTTGTCTACACGACATACGTTGTGTTTATAGCTTGGAGGCGAGGTTAAATGACACCTTCATAGTAATAATGATAATGTATGGAATTTATATAACGCTGAATCTTGTAAAGCAACAAATCAAAGCGCCCAGATGCCTTTTTTTTATATATCGAGATAATTGAATAAGCACTTATTTTGCTTTTATTACATCTAGTTCCCGTGGTTGAAGGTTTTGTAAATTTTGTAAACTGTTCCCACCGGCCCCCAATGGCCTACTCTTTCGAAAAGCGGAACAGGATTTAATGTTGCCAGATGTTCTGCATGCGTTTGCAACCGGGGCCTCGGTTTTTTTTGTCTTCATCCAAGGACTTTTGATATTCCAAATTCGATTTTTTGTCAAATGAGAAGAAAGGGTGAGCTGGGATAGAAACCCAGAACCTCAACGGTTTATTGTTGGCAGCAAACGTTAACAATCCTGCACCTTCTTCATGACAGGAGTACAGTGGATAAAAAGGTAAAGGGCCCCATAACTTATGCGGTCATAGGGGAGTGAAAGGCCATTAGATACTCAACTTCTCAAAGGGCAGCGTAATTATTGAGGCGGCGCCCATCTCCTCTTCATTGCTGCTTTACTTCCCTGATTCAAAGGGGGAGGTACCCTTTTTAAGGGGGGTGAAATGGGGGGGCTGAAAAGAACCAAGGGAGGTTTATTTCCAATGGAAACCTCGATGCGCTAACCTTTGCTGGGGGAAACGAGTGCTCGACCACTGGCTATCCAATACAGTTAGGGGCATTAATAACCCAGCAGTTATCCCTGATAAACCAATACAACTCCGGTAAGGTCTGTGCCATGAAGGAAAGGACAGAGGCAAGCCCTCAGGGGACACAAGCGTGTTTGGTCGTGGGAAAATCGAAGAGGGGATGGGGGGGAAGAAGAGGAAGGAAATGACAAGTGAATTGAAGGGTCAGGGGGGAGAAACAGGCACACCGAGTCATCGACTCAATCAGAGGATGCGAAGCACCAATTACTGCATCGTGGATGGTCAACCCTCGATCAGAACACTGATAATCATCTCCCTTCGTGCTTAGTTCCTACTCTTAGCTTCTCAAAGTGATTTTCCTTCTCCTCCTACAGAGCGACTTCCTCTTGCTAGCATCCTCGTTCTGGCACAGTGGAAATGCAGACAGTTTTCTGACACTCAGTAATTGTTATTGTGGCGGCATAAGTATTGTCAGGTCATCATCATCATCAGTCCCGTGACCTTGGCGGTCGTGGAGGAGACACGAAAGACGATGCCGTGGTAAGCCTCCTCCATCCATCTCGGTCCTCGGCTCTGCGCAGTAGTGCCGAGTCATTCATTCTGGTCCATTCTCTGATTGTCAGGTACTAGATGCTAATTTATGTTGGTTGTGAGCGCTGAACTGTGCACCAATCTCCTTTGGTACATGTATGAGAATAAATAAATTTATTTATTTATTATCCTGAACATCACCTACAAGACCGTAAATACCAATGACCACGTTGTGCAGAAATCGAGGCACTGCTGGCAACAAGAACCATTGTAGATACAGTCAACACGGATGAACTGAAAGGTTTGGCAACAACAGGCCATAACAGCTGTATAGACAGTCCTGCAAGGGAATGGTGAAGGAGCAAGGAGGCAGGGACGACCACGCAAAGCTAGGATATCCAAATCAAGATTGCACGCCTCATGTACCAAACTTCCTCCTCAAGCAGCCCTCGGACAGAACAATTTGGCGGTTTACTTGAACGTCCGTGCGGGTACCCCAACGTCGTCCCGACCAAGGGATGAGTGAAGTGAGTGAATTTTATACGAGGATAATGGAATAAGCAAGTATGTGCTTTTTTTACATCCGTCCCCGTGTGTATGCGGTTTTGTAAATTTTTTCATCTGTTTCCACCGGCACACAATGGGCCCACTCTTCCGATAAGCGGAAAGGATTTAACGTGTGCGCAAGATGTTCTGCATGTGTTCGAACACGGGGCCTCGGTTTATAGTCTCATCCGAAGGACTTTGACTTTGAATAAGAGAACAGATGTTATCATGACCTGTAATTACTATTTTTTTTTCTGCTTTTTTCTGATTTTTTAAGTTTATTTGCTAACACCTATAAATTCATCTTTTTCTTCTTCTTCTTTGTCTCTTTTTTTCTTTTATTTCTTTTGTTAATCGTCTTTTTTTTATTGTCTTTTTTATTCTCTTCTTTTCTTCTTTGTCCTCCTCACCCTCTCTATCATTATTATCATTATCATTGAAAATGTATGCATCATCAAAACATAAATGTCGTTATGCTGCTGTTGTTGTTGTTGCTGTTGCTAAGTTTGTGGTTCAACTACCCACTTACTGTTCTTTTTACTATGTTTTTCCCTGTCAGCTGATCACCCATTATCAAAGGTACATTAATACAACTAGGTCTTTTCAACCTCTTTTTGAATGCACTTTGTGACATGTTAACTTATAACACACACGAATATAAACGATGTGCAAGTTAACAGAAACGCAACTATAGTGTGTGCGTGCGTGCGTACGTACGTACGTTCGTGAGTGCGTTCGTGTGTGTATGTGTGCGTGCGTGCGTGTGTGCGTGCTTGCATGCGTTCGTGTTGTGTGTGCGCGCGCGCGTGTGCGTGTGCTTCGAGGTGTAAGTAACTGAAATGCCAAACCAAAACTGAAATGATATTTTCTATAAAATAATGCGAGTTTTGTTCCAGCCACATGATTCTGAACAAACGCATCAGTGGTACTGATCATTCCCAACACGACCACAGTCCAGCTTCGCCTATCCTACGCTTACAGTCTGACCCCACAGCACACTGGCAATGTGAGGCAGCAAGAAGGCTACAAGTCAGCAGTCTTCGACTACAATGTTGTCACCCATTCCCACCGGCACGCAATGGCCTACTCTTCCAACAGAAGGAATAGGTTTTGACATGTGCGCAAGATGTTTTGCGTGCATTCGAACACGGAACCTCACTTAATAGTCTATCTGAAGGACTTCAGAGGGAGTGGAGTTGCTGCTGATGTTAACAACCCCGCGGTAAAATCCCTATGAACAGGTTCTTCGATGATGGCTCAAACCGCCACCGCCGTCAGATCATAAGCTCAACATTCTAACTACGTGGCTATCCCGCCCTCTCCTGTGATAGTGAGCACTATCACTATTGTCCCAGTCTCCATCATCATCACAGTCATCATCACTACCATATCAATACAATCATCATGAATTTTTCTGATACCCTTTAGTATTTGCAGAAAAATGCAGAGTGTTCATAATTGAGGCTTTTCTCCGTCATCATTAATGAAATTAATACCGCGACCCTCTTGTCCTTATTCCAGAACACACACACACACACACACACACACCCCACACAACACACACACCCCACACACACACACTCACACCCCACACACACACACACACTCACACACACAAAACACACACACTAAAACCCACACTCACAAAATCATTCATCAATCAATACCAGAGCTGGAAAAAATCTAAAAAGAATTATCCTGACAAATTAAAAGTCCCTGTTAGAATGCAGATTCACGTTTAAATCTCAGAAGGGAAAAAAAGAATTAGGCATACTGAAATATTTTCTTTCTATCATCTCCTGTAATGACAAAGGGATGACATCTCATTTCAGTCATTGTAACAACAACAACAAAAACAGAAAACATCAACTCAACATTCCTTCTCGTTTCTATGAAAGTGGAAGCAGCCATGGAATGGGAGCTTTAAGACGGCTCGTCGGCTATAGAAAAACCCGGAGACAGCATGGGGCTAGAGGCGAATGAACAGTGAAATGCAGAGCAAGAGACTGCTGTATAGAATGCATTCGTCATGAAAAGAAAGGGGGTGTGCACATTTACGCAATTGTATATATGTAGATGGGGACAGGATGACTCAGTGGTCAGAGCACTTGCTTTCCCCAAGCTAAGGTTAAGCAGCGTTGAACATGATTACCAAGTTCACGGGTGACTTTTTGCACGCCTTGGTTTCAGTACAGTCACCCAGTTCACCCAGCTGTAAACTGGTACCCGCCCTCATTAGGTTCAGGGTAGGTTAAGCAGCGAGGTAGAGATGGGCGCCGCCCTCAATATGCTGGCCCCTAGAGAAGCGGAGATCTCTGACACCTGGCTTCCCAACGGCCGCATAGGTTATGGGACACCTTTATCTTCAAACATGTAGACATGTGAATTTGACACCAACCTGTTGCTTGCTGCTGCTCTTTTTGGGTGTGTGTGTGGTGTGTTGTGGTGTTGTGTGTGTGTGGTGTGTGTGTGTGTGTGTGTGTGTGTGTGTGTGTGTGTGTGTGTGTGTGGTCGTGTGTGTAAAGTCAAGTCAAAATGAGCTTTATTGAGGGTGAAAGAGTAAGCTTCCACAGCTTTTTTTTTCATCCTGCTCTCATTTTAAAAAAATAACACAAGAAGCACAAAACCCTCATAAAGCACTAGAAACAACTTAAGCAAATTATATCGGAGCAAAAGAAGGAGGCAGCCCTATGACAGCATGAATCATAGCCAAAACAGAATAAAGAACTGTCTGAAAAATGACAGCAAAAAATAAAATGCAGCATCTATAAACCAAAGAGACCATAAATGGAACGTACGTGTGTGTGTGTGTGGTTGTGTGTGTGTGTGTGGTGTTTTGTGTGTGTGTGTGTTTTGTGTGTGTGTGTGGGGTGTGGTTTGTGTGGTGTGTGTTGTGGTGTGTGAGTGTGTGTGTGTGAGTGTGTGTGGTGTGTCGTGCGTGCGTTGTTGTGTGTTTTTTGTGTGTGTGTTTTTTTGATAAAAAGCCATCTATGTTCAACCATTTAATTCACATGAAAAACAATACTTGAAACTTTACTGCTTTGTAAGCTTTTCTTCAAATTAACAGGAGCACATTATTTCCTATGAAAATGAAAAAAATACGTCAAGCCAACAAATTAATCTTTGCGTTATGTTGTGTTTCTCTTTTTGTTTGTTTTTGTTTGTTGATTTGTTTGTTTGTTTGTTTACTTTTATGCTTCTTTTTGTGTCCAAACTAATTTTGCCCTTCATTATGTTCCTCTACCTATATCTGTATCTGAATCCTATCTTACATCAAAAAATTGTGTGTGGGTTTTGTTTTTTAAATTAATTTCTCAATGGCATTAATATGAACGATTCATTATTTACTCTTCCATTTTTGTGGGGGTGTTATTTGCGCAAAGAAAAGCGTATCAAACGACGCATTAACGAACTCGTTAACAACACTGAGACAGCTATGACTCCATGCATACCGACGCTTGTTGAGTGCCTTCATGAATCCTAATCAGGCTATATATGAAAAATAAAATAAACTGGCTCTGAGCAACAGTTGTTGGACAAGGCTAACAACAAGCCAAGGGTCTTCAATAAATGTCCGTGCTGGGTAAATAGGGCAAAACTCGTTTCGGTTTCGTAATCAATTTTTTAACCTTCTAGCCCCAAAATTCTTTTTTTTTCACGAACATACAAATTAACAGCAACATTACCATAATGCCTTCCATTATCAAAATAAAAAATAATAAAACTCGTTGCATAGTTAATAGAAATTCAACTACATTAGTTAGTTACACAAACAGCTGCAACTCATAGCCTGTACTGAGCCATGTATCGATGGACGCTTTACCCGAGTGGTAAAGACCTATTGGACTCCAGTCTTATGAGCCATAATGTCATGGGTTACTAATCTTAGCACCCGCTTCTGGGGAATTAAGGGTGTGGCTTTTCAAGATCTTCTAGGTCAACATAAAGTGCAGAACTACCAGTGCCTTAAGTCTCTTCGTATATGGGTGGCGCTGCTCTTGTGGCGACGCGCTCTCCCCGGAGAGAGCAGCGCGAATTTCACTCAGAGAAATCTGCCGTGAGTTAAAAAGGTATGAAATAAGATTTTTAAAAAACACATGGAGAAGATCAAATATGGACATTGAAGATCATGTAATTCATTGTGTCTGGTGAGCTACAGAAACACGTATATACCCAGCATGCATCCTCTACAAAAAGAGATGTTGCTCTGAAGTCAGAATGTGTCGGCTGACGACAGCGACCAAACCTCCCAGGGCTACAAGTACAGGAGACCAGGAATGCAGAGAAGAGAGAAGAGGGCAGCCGAGTATTACAGATATAAATTATTGTGTTTTTGTGTGAGATATTCTTGAGAAAAAAGGGGAAGGAGCAAACAACAATAATGAATTCGAATATTCAAAATTGAAAACAATCACCACACGAACACACCCCACACACACACACACACACAATCACACACACATCATGCACAAACACACACACACACACACAAACAATCACAGACGCATGCATGCATGCATGCACGCACACCCACCCACCTACACACACGCACACACACAAATCATTTCCATGTGTACATGCATGTCTGCACACGCGCGTGCGTGTATGCGTGTGTGCGTGCACAGACATGCGCGCGTGTGTGTGTATGCGCGCGCATGTGCGTGTGAACGTGCGCGAGTGTGTTCGCGTGTGTGTGCACTCACGCACGCCTACCCACACGCAATGACTGTTGATTCCAATTCCCTCTAACTGCAAAAAATGGCTTCTCCTGAGAAACTCCCACGATTATCCAGCGCAGACAAACAACCTCGCCATCACCATCCACCCCCTCCCAAAACCACCACCCACACCCACTCAAACACACACACACAACACACACACGCGCGCGCGCGCACACTCACACACACGCGCGCACACTCACAACACACGCACACACAACACACACACACACTCGCGCGTGCACACACTCACACACAAACAAAACACACAAACACACGCACACACACACACAAACCACACACCCCCAAGTGCACACAACACACACAAACACACACTCACACACACACACACACCACACACACACACAAACACACACAAACACACACAACCAAAAAAACACAAACACACACACACAAACACAAAACACACACACACACACACACGCACACACAACACACACATACACAAACACACTCCTTCCTGCACACTCAACACACACACAACACACACACACACAACACACAACACACACCCCAACACACAACACACACAACACACACATACACTCACACACAACACACACACACCACACACAAACACACAACCCCACACACGCACACACAACAAAACACACACAAAAGGCCGCCTACAAACCTTTAAGATGTGTGGGGGAATTAAAAGGCATCCAGCAGTCAGTCTGGCAACCACTGATGGAGAGGGAAAGTCATGCCCTTTACAGTACCTATGATACAGCGTCAGAACCGCAGGGTCTACTGTACGCACAGTCCTGAAGACATGGGAGAATGGACTCTGTACTTTTTCTGTACAGTTCCTAGCTGATCTTGCCGCTGAAGTAGCTGGTTCTTGGCCCGTTTTGCAGTCTACAACTCTTCCCTTTTTTGTACAGCGGGGAATGTCGATAAGGACAGGTTTCTTGGAGGTGGAGTCAAAGAAACAAATGGAGTGGAAGAGAATAAGAGAAGGAGGAGGAGAGGGGGAAAGAAAGAAGAGAGAAAGAGAGAGAGAGGTGTGAAAGCAAACAAAGACGTAGAAAAGATCTGTGTGTCTTTGTTTTCTCTCTCTTGTGTGTGTGTGTGTGTAATGTTGTGTGTGTGTGTGGGTGTGTGTTGTGTGTGTGTGTGCGTGCGTGGGGTGAGGGGTGGGGAGAAGAGACAGAGACGGTTGGCACAGACAGACAGAGACAGTCAGGCAGACAGAAAGAGACAGACAGACAGACAGAGATTCTTATTCTAAATCTGATGGTTTAGTGCATAAAGCTTTCGCCCATTGCAAACGGAGGAGCGAGAAAGGGAAAGCAATACACAAACTCATTTTGACATCACATAAACAACAAGTCTGTGACAAGGCTTCCTTGTCACTACGTTCTGTCTTGCAGATCCGTGGGCTCGTGCCCTTTCAAACAAGACACAGAGAGAAACACAGAGCCAGACAGACAGCCAGAGGACCAATGAGACAAAGAGAGAGAAAGAGTGCAGAAAAAAGGACGAAATGAAGGGTGTGGTATATACTATTTTCAGCGCAAAAATGAGAAATTCTTAAGTGTCCTGTGCTACATTGTCTCAGTGCAATACAGAAAGGCTTTCTTCTTGTTTTATAACATTTTCTGTGCTTCTCCTTTACATAACAGTAACTGGCTGTAACATTACTTCTGAAAAAATGAAAGTAAAATGAAGGTATCTCCAGAGCCGAACATTTCTTAAAGATGCATCTGAAGAGCTGCTCCATTCATTACTAATTTGTCCCCTCCTTTTCTTTTTTTCTATCACAACACACACACAACACACACATTATTATTATATATATATATTAATATATATATATATATATATAATATATATATTTTTTTTTATTTCGAGGATAAAGAAATAAGCACTCATGTGCTTTTTTCATCCAGTCTCGTGTGTAAGTAGTTTTGTAAATTTTGTCATCCGTTCCCACCAGCACACAATGGCCTACTCTTACAAAAAGCGGAACGGGTTTTAACGTATGCGCAAGATGTTCTGCGTACGTTCGCACACGGGACCTCGGTTTATAGTCTCATCTGAAGGACTTTTGGGGAGAGTGGAGTCGGCACTGATGTTAACTTTTTCTTTTTTTCTTTCTTTATTTTCCCGCGGTCCCTGGGCGTCGGGGAGCACAGACGTCTTCTGCAGCTAGGCGGGGGGCTTGAGTATGACGGTCATGGCTCGCAGGGTGTAGCCACGGAGTCGCCCATCGTCCCTTGGTTACCTCTGGCTTTCCAGCCATTAATTTGGGGTGTTGCCGAAAGGGGGGTTTTGGGCGGCATTTGTGAGGTTGACCAACCACCTTCCTTTGTTGTTCGATATGGGGAGAATTGGGTGTTGTCCGACCTGTCCTGATCCCTCTTTTTTTGATTTTGTCCGTTTTGGTTTTGTTGACAGCTTTTTCAGGCAGCGCATTTCCTGTGACCAATTTTCTCTAAAAGGGGCTTTGTTAGGGCCTGTCTGACATGGTTTTGAGTGTTGGAACAAAAGAGGGGTTTGATGAGTTTTCCCTTTGGTGCCATTGGGGATGCTGGAATTTTTTAGGGGGGGGGCGAGTGGAAACTGCTGCGTTCGCTTCTGGCATCTTGTTTTATCTCTCTGTCCAATTTTCCATCCAGGAAGGGCTCCCAAGGTATTTAAATTTCTTTGGTCTTTTCAGCGGGGTTTTCCGTTTTGTTGAGTAGCTTTCCGGGATTTCTGCTACAGACATAATTCTGTTTTGGTGATACTGTCTTCAGTCATAACTTCGCCTTGTGTTTTAGTTGGTCTGTGTGATTTTGGGGCTGCTTTTTCTGATTCTCAGGGGCTGGTCGTCAGAAATATAGTTCGTTAGGGCCCCCAAGAAACTGGGTGGCTTCCTTTGTGTTTGGTCCATGTAGATCACGAAGGAAGGGGAGAAGTACGCAGCTTGCCTGACCACGATGTAACGGGAACAGTGGGTGTTCCATGGCTGTTCGGACGCGCTCATACTGTTGGCATAATTGCTCTGAGTTATCAAGCAACTGCCCTTCATCGTACGCTCCAGGATTTTCCAAGCTTGTTCTGTTACTCGGTCGAAAGCTTTTTTTTGGTCAACAAATACTGTATGCGGCTTGGTTGTATTCGATGGTTTTCACAAGCTGTGGGGAGTGCGAAAATGGATCTGGCACCTTTCCTTCCGAAAGCCAACGGGATTGCTCGTGGGTGTTCTGTTTGGTTTGTGCGCTGTTCAAAATCTTTGCTACATTTCCCCTCAGGGCTGAGAAGTAAAAATCCTCTGTAGGTGCTGCAGTTCTCTTGTGCCCTTTTCTTCCCAAATTGGCACCTATTGCATTTTCCCGTCTTTGGTACTTTCCTCTCTTCCCATGCTTTCGGAAGTCAATCAAGTCAAGTCAAGTCAAAATTTTATTTCCAGATGGTACATTGAAAAAGCAATGCTTTGCTTTTTTTCAAAAACCCCATCTTTTAAGAACAAATTTCGTAATGATTATACTAGACATTATTTATTGCCATTTTACCGTTAATTTAAAACCCAGTAAAAAAAGAAAAAAAAAAATCGATAAGGAGATACTTTGAAAGACAAATTACCAAAAAACATATACATGCACCCCCAAATCTATGCATGCCTGAGCGCGTGCGCGCTCACGTCCAACAAAAATTTAAATAAAAATTTTTTAAGAATTAAAAAAAAAAATCAAAAAACACGGGAAAACAAATTACTTCACCTATGTTACATCCATTCTTTCAGTTTATACTTTAGTTTTAAAAAAAAAGGTAAAAGTTTTAAAACGTTAGAAAATCAGGCTTGTCATTAGACAATATTACCTTCAAACCCCCCCTCCCCTCCTTCACCCAGCAAACGTGTGCTTTTTTTTGCGTTCAAAACTTTTCAAATAGCGCTTTAAAAAAAAATTTTAAAAAAAGACATTTCACACAATAGCTATAAAAGAAAAAAAAAGGGAAAAAGATTATAAAAGATTATCTAATGAGATACAATTAAACAACAATCGTCCTCACCATGAGACAACATATAACAAATGATCCCCTCACCATGGAAAAAACGAACCCCTGATAAAGAAAAGCATTAAAAAAGGAGGGGGGTGGGGGAGGATATAAAAGGGGGAAGGGGAAAAAAAAAACCTTAAATCAAATAATAGTTAAAAAAAATTTTTTTTTAAAAAGACAATATTCAAACAAGTGGGGACCCCAACGATACATAATTCATAAGCCCATAATCCACTGCTATAAAACTAAAAAAAATATCATATTAAAACGTATCGCTTATAATAGTACAAATAATTATCTCTAACTGCAATAAAAACAACATCCACGAAAAAATCTATTGAATTAGACAAACAAAGGGCATAGGATGGAGAGGAAAGGGAAAGGGAGAGGGGGGGAGAGAGGGGGGAGAGGGGGGAGAAAGAGAGAGAGAGAGAGGGGAAGGGGGGAGGGGAGAGAGAGAGAGAGAGAGAGAGAGAGAGAGGGAGAAGGACATACTATAAAGCTATCGGGTCAATCATAAAAAGATTTTTAAAATTTTCCCCCTTTTCCCACTTTTTTTCAACATTGAGATTTTTTACTGCTTGCATAGGTTACCTTACTTCTTTGCTAATTAGTGTCCCCTTTTTCCTGCCTCCCCCCCCCTCCACACATATACAGTGTGTGACTGTAGAATTTCTGGTCTCATAAGACATACTGATTTTTTGTTGAAAGGGAATACCATTATGCTGGAAAATGAATATGGTTTTTTTTGCGATTAATCAGGGTTTGTTTCCCTTTATTAGTCAATTTAGGTTTTGCATTAGAGGGTTTTTTGCTGTGTTTTGAACTGGTTTTTGTTTTTGATACTTTTAAAAGCGTTTTGGGAGTTTGTTCCAAAAGCACACCTGAGTAAAAGAACTTGTTTTTTAAAAGTTATTTTTTGGGTCGGAATGTTATGAGATTATGTTGTTTTCTTTGATTTTAAAGCTTTTGGTGACTTTGTGGGGCTTTCCCCTTTGAAAACTTTCTGGCAAATGAGCTTTATTTGATAAATCTGTTTTTGAAGGTTAGGATATTTTTTTCCCTTATAATCTTGAGGGTTAGGGACTTGATTTTAGTAGAACAAGTTTCAGGTCTTTTATATAATCTATAAAATCAATTTAATTTTTGTGCACTGCACTGTCCCAAAAGAGATGAAGCAAGTCAACTATAAAAAAATAGGCCGCAAAAAAAGAGTTTGCGAGAGTGGTTATTCAGAAAATTTTTTTATTTTGATAACTGAAGTAGCTTGTAAGAAAGACTTTTCCTAGCGCCATCACATGGTCAGAAGTAAGTTTTTTTGTCAAAAATTACCCCCAAAAATTCTGGGGGAGTCATTTTCTTAAATTTACTTTTTTTACCTTCAACAGAGGTTGGAATTTATTTTTCATTTTTTTTCTCTTTTGTTTTGCTAGTACATCTTACATTGTTTTGCGAAGGAAAATAGGGTTTTTTTGCTGAGTCCAAGAAACCAATCTGTAAAATTTTGTGTTGAATTTTGATTGAAATTTTCGGTGGGGGGTGAGTCACAAAAAGAGGGAGGGTGTCATCAGCAAACATTTCACACTACTTCTGAAATTGGGGTAAGTCATTTAATAGATTGAAATAAAGTGGACCAATATTGACCCTTGTGTACTCCATGTTTAAAGGTACTAGTTCGATGTTTTTATTTGCAGTTTAGGCGCCTTTTCGACAAAAAGTTTTTCAAAAGATTTTCGTTTCTGTGTTAGTTTATACAAATGAAGTTTACGCAAAATAAGGAATGATTGTTACATAAAATGCTTTTCAAAGAAAACAAAAAAAAGGCCTGTTATTATTTTCATTATAGTGTAGGAGACGTCTGTAATTTGTGAAAGAGTTGTGGGGAAGGAATATTTTTACGAAAACTGACTGATCTTATTTAAAAGTTGTTGTTTACAAGTAGGAATATACGGATTTTTTGGATAGTTTTTCAAAGGGGTTTTGTAAGACAGAAAAGAATTTAAATTGGTCTTAATTTGAAGGACAAAACAGTATCACCTGATTTGTGGGCTGGTATGATTTTGCCTTTTTAAATATGACAGGAAAGTTGTTTTTCCTATCACAATTAACAAGTATGTCAGTTTTTTTCCCGCTTTGCTTGACCACAAAGCTATTATTTTCCATCTAGATTTCTTTAAAAAAAGTGTTCTGGAACTTTTTTGAAAAGAAGGCTTTCCAAGACGTCTGTGATTGTCATTTGGGAGTAGTTTAAGGGAATTTTATTTTTTTGATTTTAATATTGTTCTAAATAAGGAGATCATTTTCATTTGACTTGTATTTTAAATTTTCTTGCGGCAATGTTTGAGAAGTGGGGTTCAATTCTCAGCTGATATATTTTAAATGTCTGTTGATTTTTTGATAAGGTTTTATTCTAAGGATTGATCGCTTTCCATCTTGCGAAGTCGGGGTTGTAATTAACAACTTTTTAAAGTAATCCGTTTTGATTTGCGTTTTTTTAGTGAAGTTACTTTGTTTTCTTGTGCCCTGAACTCTCATTTAACCAGTGTTTTCAAAAAGTCTCTTAGGTGTAAATTTTGGGTTCTACGCTTTTGTTATCCAAGTGGTTTTGTTTTTTTTGAACTCTTTTTTTTTAGAAAGGGGGTGTTTGCGTATACTGAAAGTAAATGCCTAAAACCAAAATTCAGCACTTCATTCAGGGTCTTGATTTGGTATATTATTAAGGCGAGTTTTTCAAGTTTAAAAAGGGAAAACTTGCTCGTTAAAATTTTTAAATTTCCTGTAAAAATAGTTTTTGCCCTACTTAGGATTTTGATAATTTTTAAACCAAGTAAAGCACCTGGATTTTGACACGCATCCAAAATGAGGGGCACTACTTCGTTTGTGTTGTTTTTTTATAGTTAAAATGATCTATTAATGTTTTTGAGTTATTTGGGGATCCCAGTGGTCTATCTATTTGTTGATCTAGGGCCCAAAAATATAATGTTGTGGCTCCATTTTGGTTTAGGGTTTTTATAGTCTATGTTAAAATCCCCCAAAAATAAAGTTTCTTTTTTTGAATATTTCCCGCCATAAGGGTTTTAAATTTTCTAGCCGTCTATGGTTTCTGAAGGGGTTTCTTTTATAAAACCTATTAATATTGGTCTATTGTGTTTTAATTTTATTTCAATCACAGGATTCAAAGCATAAACCTCAAGGTTATATATTCTTTTACAAAAGAGCGAGGAGGCTATATAGTAAATAACCCCCCTGGACTTGGGTTGGGGAGGGTCTTCACGGGATTTGAACCCTGGGAAAATTTAAGGTGCATCTGTTCATTTGAGAAAGTCGGGATTCATAGACAAAACAAATGAAACTGTTTCCCCTGTTATAGTAGGGGCAAAATCATCTTTTTTGTTTGTTGCACGTTGTATTCAGGGGGCCTCTCGGGGGCCCTGTTTTGTTGGCCACTTGTCTGAAGTTTTAAAACTAATATATGTCAGGATTGATTGGCTAATTTTTTGTATAAATTTTTTTTGTTTTAAACTTTAAATAAACTTCAAAAAGAAGACCTTTAGTAGGTTTTTATTAATAATCAAACAGGAAATATAATATGATATGAAGGGGAAAACCCAATAAAACGAAAAAATCTAAAAGTCAATTTCAAAAACTCTCGGATCTGCAAAAAATCGTCGTTATATCAACACGTTAAAAAACCAGTCCCCTTTAATTTTTCACAAAGGGGATCAAAATACCCAGGTGCATTTAAAATGTAGAATATTTTTATAGAGAAATCCTACAAACTTCTTCTTTTTTTTTTTTTTAACAAAACTATCACTTCACAATACAGATTCAATAAAGCCTAAAACAAGGAAAATACAGTCACAAACAGTGATACAATAATAAAGTATGAATTTCTTGGAAAATCTATAGCAAAATTTTTTCTCTAAAACAAAAAGTTCTGATGCTAGAGTCCTGGTGTAGCAAAATAGCTGAAAATCAAACAGTCAATTGTTTCAATAAGCAGACGTTGTATAAACCAGCAATTACTGCAGTCACAAAAATCACTTCTGTCAGTCAAGCAACTGCATTATAATCCAGCAATAAGTGTTAGACACAAAAGTCAATTGCTTCCTTCGGGAGAACGATTTTTCCACACAGCAGCACGACATTAACAACATCAAATTAATTACTGGGAAAAAAAAAAAGAAAGAAAAAAATGAAAAGGGGGAAAAGGAGAGGTGAAGAAAAGTATGAGAGGGAGAGGTGAAATTTTTGGGGGGGAATTGAAGCAAACATTTATAAATCTTGTGCAAAAGACCTTCGTTTGGATGCGGCAGACAGGCAAACACCACATACACACACCACACACACACCACACAAAAAAACCCCGTACACACACACGTACACACAACACACACTTGCAAACGTACAGTCCGACGCATGCGCACGCGCGCACCATACAACACTCTTTTATTTACTCATATACCCCAAGTCCTTTGGATTACTTTTAAAAACAAGGACCCCCGTGCCAAAACACGCAAACATCTTGTGCCATGTCAAGTCCTGTTCGCCTCCCGAAAGAGTAGGCACTGTGTGCCGGTGGGGAAAGATGGAAAACAAAAACCGCTCACACGGGAAACTGGGTGTGAAGAAAAAAAAACAATACCACAAAAGGGTTATCCCTTTTCCTCGAATAAAAAAAACAATAAAAAAAAAATAAAGAAAATAAACACACCCACATGTTCATCACACACTTTCACACCACATTACACGCAATGCACCACGACACATGCACCCCACATTATTTTGTCAAATATCAAGTAGCTCAGAAAGCACACGACTTGTGGTTTTTTGTTGGAGAGGGAGGCTGAGTCTCCCTAACACACGCACTTCTGAACATTGGGGGGGTTTTTGGGGGGGGGGGAAAGTGTGTTCTGGAAAATTGTTGTGTTGTCGTTGGTCCAAGGGGGTGGGGGGTCGTTTTTTGTTGTGGGAGCGGTTGTGTTGCTCACACCTTTCGCTCCCTGGGCAACTGCTGGTTGAGGGGTGGTTATTTGGGTTTAGTCCCCCGGCTTCATGGGCGGCATGGTTTGATGGTTTCCCGGGAAAAAGGGAATTTTGAGGGAAAGGTTCTGTTACCCGGGGGCGGGGAGAGATGGTGGCCACTTAACTCCCGTTTTCTCCCTTGCAAGGATGGTTTCGTTGTTATGCCGTCATCACCTGCCGCTTTCCCCTTTGGGGCTGGTTTTAATTGCTTTTCTTTTTTCAGCTTAAAGGTTTTGGGGCTCAAACTGGTTTTATAGGTGGGAAAATTGAGAGCTGGACGTTGTACCCAGATTTTTTAAAAGTCTTTAAAGTAATTTTCCCCATGTTTCAGAATTTCCTCTTCTTTGGAGTGCTCTCCATTGCATCTTACTATGTTTTTGGGGAAAAATGGCTCTCTCTTCCCCTCTCGTCTTCACATTTTTGAAAAATTCTCTTGGGGGTTCTTGCAAATTTCCCTTTAAACTTCTTCATAAGTCCCCCGTTTTTTTTTTGGGAGGCTTTCACAACACGATTACTATATCTTCGCGTTTCTGTACTTGGCGTAGCCCTTTTTCTTTCTTGGGGTTTTATTTTTTTTTTTTCTTTGATGGTTTTCCCTTCACCCCTTGGTTCCACGGGGCTGTAGCTTTTTTTTTTTACCTCCACATTTCTTCGTCCCCCAAACTTCCCCTTTGGTGTTCAAGAGAGTGGTTTTAAGGGGTCCCCGACTTGCTCCATGTTTAGAGTGGGGTCAAGTTTCCCTTTAAAAGCACTGTAACTGTTCTTGCACTTTTTCTCTTTCCCTTTGAGGATGTTAAAATCAGAGGAAAAATCCCTTGAAAGAGATTCGAACCCAGGTCAGGTCACGAATACTACTTTAGACCA
Source organism: Rapana venosa (assembly GCA_028751875.1). Taxonomy (NCBI): domain Eukaryota; kingdom Metazoa; phylum Mollusca; class Gastropoda; order Neogastropoda; family Muricidae; genus Rapana; species Rapana venosa. The sequence goes on from CM054158.1 coordinate 29,291,094, forward strand.
CTATCCTTCCCCCTGATAAAGATAGACAGAAGCGACAGACAGCAGCAGACCCGACAAAAGATAGATAGATAGAGTAGGAAAGGAAAGGGGACGAAAGACAGATAGACAATAGATAGACAGGGAGGCAGGCAGGCAGGCAGGCAGAAGACTCTCTCTCCTCTTCTCTCTCTCTCTCTTCTCTCTCGTCTGGAAGGCTGATTTCACCCATCCCCCAATTATCCATTCCCATTTCCCCCCGCCCTCACCCCGCCAACAGGAAAGCTTGAAAAATTTTCCCGCTGCCCCGATGAGAAATACAACCACATCAGGAAAACCTACCCCTTTTTAGTGGTACACATGCACTATTTCGTCCCTTCCCCCCCATCGCACCCCAAAATAGCGCCTTATGAATGAAGCCTGCCGGTGGGAGAGATAGGTTTAAATTTTTTGGTAAAGCGGAAAACGGTTTTCTATTTGGCCTGCGTCCGTCACGATGCCTGTAGGTTTTGTCTTTATCACCTGGACTCCCCTCTTTTTGTTTGTTTGTGACTTAAATGTTTAAGTAAGTATCAAATTATCAAAAAATATTGTGTCTGAGCGTTCGAAGAAGAAAAAGAGGGGGGAAAGGGGGAGGAGGTGGTGGAGGGGGAGGTAGACAAAATAAAAACAAGGGGCAAGAAAAAGGGCAAAAAAAAAAAGAAGAAAAGAAAAGAAGAGATAAGAAGAAAAAGAAAAAGAAGAGAAGAAGAAGAAAAGAACAACAAAAACAACAAAGAACAAGAAGAAGAACAATAAAGAAGAAAAGAAGAAGAAGAAAAAAGAAGAAAAGAAAAACAACAACAAAAACAAAAACAAGCACAAGAAAAGAAAAAAAAAGAAGAAGAAGAAGAAAAAAAAAGAAGAAGAAGCAAAAGAAGAAAACAATGGGGGGGGCTAGAAAATTACATGATGCTTGTTTGTTTGTTGGGGACTGTACGTGGGGTCTATATGCCCACATTTTAGCTGCCCAAAGCATTTAGACTGTGTTCAAACCAAAACAAAAAGCATTTTTAACCTCATTGTTTGACGCAAAGTTACAGAAAAAATTTTTTGGGAAATCTGGAAGTTAATTCCATTATTCTAAATCATTTTCAGGGAGAAAAAGAGAAGGCAGAACTCTGAACTTGATAAATTGATTATAAAGAGGTCATGGGCCCTACATGAAGGGGGTTCTGACCAACCCATGAATATGTAGGAATACAGGGAAAATACAGCTGTGGCAAACCAATGCGAGCAAACCCAGGGGAAAAAATCTTACGACCCTTTCGTAAATATTTTTTATTTTTAAGGATCACATGAATATAAGCTAAATTCTAACGATATTTGAGTTATGACCTGGGGGGGTAACAGGTCTCTTTCATTAGGCTGGTAGGTTATTTTCCTTTTACGATTTTTTTTATACTTTTTTTGAAGTGTCATTAAAAACGAGAAAAAGTAAGACAAACCCTCTTATCTTCTGTTCTTATTTTTCATAAAAAATGTTCAGATTCCACCATTCTGTATCTAAAGTTTATGAAATTTTTATCTGACACACTCAGCCCGACATGTCATTATTCTTTTTTTAAAAAATAATTTATGCATTTAAGCTTAAAATAACCAGAGAGACAGACAGACAGAGACAGAAGAG
>CM054158.1:29293238-29303238 GCA_028751875.1 Rapana venosa
GATTTTGGGGGCCCCCAAATACTCTTTCTCACGTGTGCAAGGTTGTTTTTTGGGTTTAAAATAAAAACAAATGCTTTGTAGCAGGGAGATTTTTTTCTTGTAAGAGTAAAGGGGTTAACAAACCAGGATAGAGAGGATTAATGACTCTTTTGGGCCCTATGTGTGTGTTTGCTTGTGCACAGGCACAGACAAATCAGTTTTTTTGGTGGCACTGGTTTGATGCACGAACATTTCTAGCAAATTTTGAAGACAGTATTAACTCGCGTTGACCTCCCATAAAGCATCAAGCATACAGATGTTCTTCCTACCCGGGTCTAAGGGTAGACTTTGCTATAGGACAGGGTTTTATATGCTGCCCTTTCCAACATGCGTTACATAGGAACATTCCCAACTACAACCCCATATTTTATTGCTGGAGATGATGTGCTGCTTGGAAAAATGAAGTGTAAACAATTACATCATCATAGTATCATAGTAAGCCCGACACAAACAAGGGAAAGAACTACTACCCCTCCACAGAGCAACAAAAAAATTTAAATTATTTCCCCTTGTAAGAACAGACACATGACGAATAACTCTTTAACGGTTACTTGTTTTAAGCGGCCTTGCTTATCTTTATTTTAGAAAAGAAAACCAAAAACTAAAACCATACCCCACAATCCTACCTTTAAATCCCACAACTTTTCCTGCTTTTAAAATAGCCAGCTAACAACAGAACCAATTATACGGAAGGCATCGCCAAACTTTGTAGGCTAATTTTTTGTAGTCTCAGCTAAGTGACCGAGTTGTTTCTAACCCAGGTGTGCCTTGGGGGCGGAAGTGGGGGTGGTTGGGTGTGCGGAAGTATGCTTCCTGTCAGGCATACAAAGTGTGCTAATAGCAAAACCCAATGCTGTAATTATATGTAAGTGTTATGCCTTGCTTACGAAACAGTGTGGATTCTTTCGGCAAATTTGTTTTCATAAGAAATTGTTAATGTTTCTTTTTTCTGCTAACCTGAGATTGTGTTGTTGTCTGTTATTTTTTAAGCCCTTTAAAATCTGCTTGGCGTTCATCTGAGATTTTTTAGACGCTGTGTGATTCTTTCTTTTACTTCCTGGTAAAGTGTCTGCGCTCAGCTTTTTCTTTTCTAGTTCTATGTGTGAGTCTAATCCCTAGCTTGCTAAATTATTATCAGTTGCCTCTAATACCCCGTATGCTTGTTGAGACCCATTATTCTCGCATGGGTAGGGTTGATCATTTATTGTTTTCAGTGCTGTGTTTTGTCTGCTTGTGTAGCTAGTTTCCAACTCTAAAATAGTTTCATTTGTTGTTTTTGCCGACTGTGCTGGGTTTCTTCAAGTGGTAGCTTTCAATGTTTGTTGGGTAGGTTTTTTCAGCATTTTTGTTGTGCAACAGTTGTGTACGTTGTTTAGAATAGTAGTGCTATATAATACCATTTTTTTGAAGCCCCTTTTTGCTTTTTTTTTTTTGTAAAAAGGTTTTTTTTTTTTTTAATAAAATTTTTCCTTTTTTTACAGATAAAATTTGTTTTGGGGTATATCTAGCATTGGTGTCCTGGGTTTGAAAATTTTTAACCCCTGCTTTCTAATAATTCTCTTTCTAATTTGGGGGAACAAAAAAAAGGGCCCCATAGCAAACCCTTTGCGTTTTGTTTTCCTCGACTTTGAATTCTAGCCTCCACCTTTACTATGGTTTGCCCTAAAAACCTGTTTGGGCCCCTTTAAATGCAGTGTCGGTTTTAACAAGGCCCCTGCCCAAAGTAAAAATTCTAGTATATCTTTGAGTAGATGTTGAAATCACCCGAGTTTGCACGTTTGATTGCACCCGCAATAAATGTCAAGGGCTTCTATTTTTTGAAAGAGCCTTAACCATGCACTTTAAATGAAGGTAAAGCAGATACTGTGTGGAACAAAAAATCTGAACCCCAGGCAAGATCATTAAAGGAATATTAAGCTTTTTGAAAAACCAAACCCCCCCCCTTTTCCAGATTAAAAGGAGGGGTTCTTTAAACCCGGGTATTAAACATTTACATTACATAGGGGGGAAACCCAAATCAAGTCTACGCCTCAGGTTATTTACCATATCAAACTTTGTGGGGTAAAAAAAACTTGGTTTATCCACAAGATAAATCTGTGACAAGCAATTCTTTAACCTCGGTTAGGCTTCAAAATTACCTAAAATCTAAATATGCATTGTGGGGGGACTTAAGTCAACAATGATATGAGGATGAAAGCTGCAGGTTAGGAAGACACACTGAAAACGGCCCTCAAAAGGGAAATAATATACAAATAGAGAAGGAAAGAAAATGATGACCCAAAAAATATATTTTTTTTGTAGTGAGGGGTTTGCCAGCCAAAAAAAGGGAATGACTAAAAAATTGTTTTACTGTGACCAGTAAGTTTTTCTCCCAAAAAAAAAGCACATGTCTCTAAATGTGGGCGATGGCTTTTGGCAAGACTGTTTTTTGTTTTGATTTTTAAAAACAGTGTACAAAATATTTCGGTTCATTTTTTAAAATTTTTCCCAAACACCAACAACAATAAAACTACGAGAGAGAAAAATTTATTGGACAATGGTTATTAAGTCAATCCCCTGAAGACTAAGCGATTTTTTAGAATTATTACAGGCTCTTTAAAATAGGCGGACCCTTTTTTAAAAGACATGCTCACAAGCTGACTTTTTAAGAAAAGGAAATTTTTGTCTAAGCTCGCTTTCATGGGAACTGCAAAAAGATTTTTTTGGTTGCTGACAACAAAAATTTGCATATTTAAAAAGTTACCCTGAACAAACAAATCGTTTGTAAATTTTTAAGAATACGATTGGGGTTTTAATTGGGGCCTTCGGGAATTTATTTTTAAGATGGACAAGAAAGAAAAAATAAAACTAAAATCAGAAACTCAAAGTGTAAATAATACTAAAACAACCCGCCAAAAATTTGTATTGACTGTAAAAAAAGCTTATTTTTAAACCCACCAAGAACATGAGCCAAGGGCACAAATCCTTCCCCAACCCACATAATATGTCCTGTGCTCTCAGGTGTGTGGCTGTGTGTGCATAGGCGAGCGCCCGCGGGAGTCATTTAGCCAATCAGGAAGCAGGGTGGTTTTTGCACCCGATAAGCGAAAGTTATTAGTTAAAATTTTACACAAACTTCGCCCCCGGGGCAGCCCAGTGGGGAAGTCGGGAAAGCGTTAGACGGGCAGGCAGGGTAGGCAGGGAGAGCTGGAGGCATGGGGTCAAACTGGGAATAGCAGTAGCTCGGTCCTATGTGGTGTATGCCTGGGGTGTGGAATGCGTGTGTCGACATCCAACGTTGTGAATGCCGGAAATCTTCTCCCCTACCCAAAAACTCCTTGAGTGTCCTCCCCAATTTTTTCTTTCTGTAACGGAGCCTGGGTAGCGGGGAAGGGTTTTTCACTTAAAAAAGAAGAAGTTTAGTTTATTTTTTTAAATTTTTTTAAAAAAAAAAAATCAGCAAAACAATAAAAAAGAAAAAGTATTAGTTTATTTTTTTTGAATTTTTTTTTAAAAAAAAATTCAACAAAAATAATTAAAAAGAAGAAGTATTTGTTTATTTTTTAAAATTTTTTTTATTATTCTTTACAAATATTTTTTATTGATTAGTTTGACAAGTATTGTTTAGCATAAAAATTCCCCCAAATTTTTTGTTTTACCCATCAAAATAAATTTGTTTTCTTTAGTTTTGTAGAGGGAAAAGGGAAAAAGGCGGGTAAAGGTAAACTGCTTTTGTTTTTTTAAAAATATGCAAGTTTTGGTTCATGAGGCGAAGCCGAATCGGACCAAAAGTTGCCTGGTTTTGGATAAACAGTAAGTAGTTGAGCTTGACCCGCCTTTTTCCCTATCTCTAAAGCGCTATGATTTGGGTTTTTTTTTTCAAGATATGGCGCTATATAAATTTCATGTATAATAATAATAATAATAATAATGATAATAATAATAACAACAACAACACTATCAATAACAACAATAACAACCACCACCACAACAACAACACTGCTAAAGGGGTAGACATGTAATAAAGGTATATTGTATACCTGCAGCTGGTGGGAGATGATTGACCCTGGGCAGGTATCACAGCATTCAAGCAGAGAATGGCCGTGGGGCATTGACCTTTATCTGAAACCCACATCCCTAGTATGACAAAAAATCCACCTTTGGTAGTATGCATGGCCTGGTTTTTAGATTTTGTTCTTTTTAAGTTTTTGTTGTGGTTTTTTGTTTGTTTATTTGTGGTTTTAGCAACTATGCTATATTATACCATACCATACCATATTATACCATACGTACCATACCGTACCGTACCGTACTATACCATACCGTACCGTACCATACCATGCCATACCATACCATACCATACCATACCATACCACATCATACCATACCCCACCGTACCGTACCATACCATACCATACTATACCATACCATACCCCACCGTACCGTACTGAACCGTACACCATACCATACTATACCATACCATACCATACCGTACCATACCATACCATACCATACCATACCATACCATACCATACCATACTATACCATACCCCACCATACCATACCATACCATACCATACCATACCATACCATACCATACCATACCATACCCCACCGTACCGTACCGTACCGTACCGTACCGTACCATACCATACCATACCATACCGTACCCTACCCGACGCGATCCGACCCGACTCGACTCGACTATACTCGACTATACTCGACTATACTATACTTATAGTCTAGACTCGACTCGACTCGACTATACTATACTATACTATACTATACTATACTATACTATACTATACTATACTATATATACTATACTATACTATACTATACTATACTATACTATACTATGTTGTGTTCTGCTATGCTTGCTCTAGGTTTCTAATCTATGCATTGCTTACAAGACTATGTCATGTTTATACACTATGTTATGTTATGCTTATACACTATGCTATGTTTATACACTCTGTTATGCTACGCTTATACACTATGCTATGTTTATACACTATGTTATGCTATGCTTATACATTGTGCTATGCTATGCTATACTACGCTATACCATAATATGCTATGCTGTGCAGCACTATACTCTGCTTCGCTACACTACACTACAGTAAGCTAGTCTACACTTCACTACACCACACCACACCACACCACACCACACCACACCACACTACACTACAGTGCGCTACACTACACTACACTACACTACACTACGCTACTTTACACTACACTATGCTACATTACAGTAAGCTAGCCTACATTACATTACACTATCCTATACGACACTATACAACGCTACATGAGACTACACTACACTACACTACACTACACAACGCTACACTACACTACACTACCCTATGCTACAGTATACTATACTACACCACACCACACACCACCACACCACACCAGACCACACCCCACTCCACTCATCTCCACTCCACTCCAGGGTAATAATCTCTCCCTTTTCTTTATTAATCTACTCATTTTTTTCGGCCTCTTCTCCATCTCCTACTTCGTCGGCTTCTTTTAGTCGTTAATTTTTACATTCATGTAAAATATGAAATTGCACATATGCATTGCTTTGTATAGGTAAAAAAACCCACCCCAACACCCTCGCTCAAGGATACACACAAGTAGGCCATAACACATGTACACACAAACACACACATGCACACACTCACAAAACACATACACACAGACAATTTACACACACACACACACACACACACACACACACACACACACACACACACACACCACACAAAACACACACACACACACACACACACACACGCACGAAGAATACGAAATTTTTAAATCTCAAAAGAGCAAGAGTTTAATGTGGGTTACAAGCATGGATAACTAAAAAACAATCAACAAGTAAACATACAATAGCGAAAATCAGCATTTCAGACCCAGGCAACCAACTCCCCCACTTTAACACTTTTTCATTCACATATGGATACATGCATAACATCACGCAATCATGGGCGCATGCACACAAACACACACACCACACATACACACAAAACACATACACAAAACACCCACAGACACAAAACACACACACAACACACACACACAGTCACTCATTTCTTCTCAACATTTTACAAAATAACCAAACACAAACACACACACACACAAATCACACACTAAACACACACAGACACAAAACAACAACACACACGACACGCACACACACACAACACAACACACCAACACACACACCACACACAACACACACACACACACACACACACACAACACACACACACACACACACACACACAAACAACACACACACCACACACTAAAACACACACACAGAACACACACACACACACACACAAAATCACTCATTCCTTCTCAACATTTTACAAAATAACCAAACACAACCACACACACACACCACACACAAATCACACACACACACAGAACACACACACAGAGACCACACACACACACACACACACACACACACACACACACACACACACACACACACACACACACACACACACACACACACACACACACAGAACACACACACACAAAACACACACTAAAAACACACACACAAAGTCACTCATTCCTTCTGAACATTTTACAAAATAACCAAACACAAAAAAAGGAGAGAAAAAACAACCCTCAACCCCAAACTCACCCCCCCCCCCCACACACACACATTTCACATAAACAGGGACAGACCCACAGTACCCCACCATAAGTGACAGACAAACCAACAGTCAGACAAAATAGACACACAGACACAGGCACAGACCGACCGACACACACACACACAGAGGAACACACACACACAAAACACACACACACACACCACACACACACACACACACACACACACACACAACACACACACACACAAACCACAAACACACGAACACACGAACACACGAACATACACACACACAAACACAGAAACACACAAACCCACACACACACCCGAACACACGAACATACACACAGGAACACACACACACACACACACACACACACACACACACACACACACACACACACACACACACCACACACACACACACACAACCAGTGCCGACTCCACTCTCCCCAAAGTCCTTCGGATGAGACTATAAACCGAGGCCCCGTGTGCGAACGCACGCAGAACATCTTGCGCACACGTTAAATCCTGTTCCGCTTTTCGTAAGAGTAGGTCATTGTGTGCCCGTGGGAACGGATGACAGAATTGACAAAACTGCATACACACGGGGGACTGAATGTAAAAAAAGCACATTAGTGCTTATCCCATTATCCTCGATATAAAAGAATAAAGTAAATGAATAAACACAGAGTATTCACCCACTGACCAACCTACAGATAGATAGATATACATACAACTAGCAATCAATCAAGCCAGCCAGCCAGCCAGCCAAGTTAGCCAGTTAACGAGCCATCCTCTCTCACTTAAAGGTAGAGGTGTCCCATGACCTATGTGGGTCCTTGGGGAGCGAGGCATCAGAGATTTCAGCTTCTCTAGGGGCCAGCATACTGAGAGCAGCGCACCCAACTCCTCTCTTCTCCTCTCCCTCGCTGCTTTACCTTCCCTGACCCTATGAAAAGCGCAGGTACCCATTGACAGTTGGGTGAACTGGGGGACTGTACTGAAGCCAACGGTCACCCACCATCCACTTGGTAACCACCACGCTCAATGTTGCTTAACCAACCTTAGCTTAGGGAGGAGGCGGGGGGGGGGGGGGGGGGGGGGAGGGGACGGGGGAGGAAAGAGTGTCTCTCCTCTCTCTCTCTCTCTCTCTCTCTACCTCTCTCTCTGAAACTGTGTTGTGTGTGTGTGTGTGTGTGTGTGTGTGTGTGTGTGCGCGCGCGCCTTCCCGCCCGCCTACCCGCCCGTCTGCCTGCCTGCCTGCCTGCCTGTCTGTCTGTCTGTCTATCCCATCCCTTCTCTCACTTACTGGTCAATAAGCCGCAGTAGGAGTTCATCTGGTTGACAGCGTGAGACATCTCGGGTACCCCTTGTGCCTGCGTGCAGCTGGCCTCCAGTCCGTTCATACAACTGGCCATGGTGGTAGCGTACCTGGGACAACAACAGCAGCAACAGCAGCATCAGCAGCAGCAGCATCACCAGCAGCAGCAGCAGCAGAATCAGCAGAATCAGCAGCATCAGCAGCAGCAGCAGCAGCAGCAGCAGCAGCAGCAGCAGAATCAGCAGAATCAGCAGCAGCAGCAGGAGCAGCAGGAGCAGCAACAGCAGCAGCAGCAACAGCAGCAGCAGCAGCAGCAGTAGCAGCAGCAGCAGCAGTATCAGCATCAGCAGCAGTATCAGCAGCAGTATCAGCAGCAGCAGTATCATCATCATCATCATCATCATCAGCAGCAGCAGCAGCAGCAGCAGCAGCAGCAGCAGCAGCAGCAGCAGCAGCAGAATCAGCAGCAGCAGCAGCAGCAGCAGAGCAAGAGCAGCAGCAGCAGGAGCAGCAGCAGCAGCAGCGGCAGCAGCATGCAGTAGTGATTGATAGGAAAGATTTTTACAGCAGCATGCGCGCAAGAGGATTCAGGACAGAAAGTAGCTATCGATTCTTTATCACATTGAATAAACAATGCTCATTCTGTCTGTCTGTCTGTTTGTCTGTCTGTACTGTCTGTCTCTCAAGGAGTTGTGAAGGCTATTATTTTAATAACATATAAAACATTTTTTTTTAAAAAGTTAAGAGAAAAACAACTGGCACACACACACACACAGAGGCTAGTTTATTTTATTTTGTCGCTGTTTGTTTTCTTTTTCATTTTATTAGATGACCTAAATTGTTATTGCTGATGTTAGTATTGCTGGGTGGGTTTATTCTTTGATGGAAGGATTAAGGTTGTTCTGCTTAAATCATGTACATGCATGTATAGGACCAGGGGAGAGGGAGGGAATGGATGTCTTTGTTATACTTTTTTTGCTCTGAATCCAATGTCTGCTTGGTTATTTCTTGTTTTCTTTATAAATTATATGAGTATATGTGGTGAAGGGGATATGGGTGAGGGTGTGTACGTGTATGGAAGTGCTTAAATGATTTAGAAGGAAACTATACATCAGTTTCCTCCGTTTATATCCATTTGGTTGTGTTGTTGTTGTTATTTTGGTGATGGTGGTGGGGGGGGGGGGTTAGATATTGTCGCTGTTGTTGTTGTGTACGTATGTTTGTGTTTGATTGTTTGTTTATTTGCTTGTTGTGGTTGTTCTTGTCGGTTATCTTTTTGTTTTGTTTTATTCAGTTGTTTGTATGTTTGAAGGTTTTTGTGTGCATGTGTGTGAGGGGAGGGGAGGGAAGCAGTTGGTGTGTCTTTTTTAAATTTTGTTTTGTCTTATTTGTTTGTTTTGGTTTGTTTTTTCTGTGTTGCTTGTTTGTTTGTATTATGATAGATATATTTTCAAGACTTTTGAATTCTTTGAATTGTATGGCTTAATATTGTTCAGGTTTTTTGTTTCGTTTTTAATTCCATATATGCATATGTTATTGTCTTTTCTTCTTTGATTTGTATGGTTTATCATTGATTAGATTTTTTTTTATTCTATGTCTGCATATATATTGTCTTTTTTCTCTTTTTTTTCCTTTAGATAGATGGCTTGATGAAGAAAAGCATATGCACTGCTTAGTCAAAGTACCATCTGAAAATAAAAGTTTGACTTTGAATTTGAATTTGAGAGAGAGAGAGCGAGAGCGAGAGAAAGAGAGAGGCACACACACACAACACACACACACACAAACACACACACACACACACACACACAACACACACACACACACACACATACAGAGAGAGAGGCACACACACATACAGAGAGATAGAGAGGGAGGGGCACAGAGAGAGAGAGAGAGAGAGAGAGAAGAGAGAGAGAGAGAGAGAGGAGAAGAGAGAGAGAGAGAGAGAGAGAGAGAGGAGAGAGAGAGAGAGAGAGAGGAGAGAGAGAGAGAGAGAGCGAGCAGTG
>CM054158.1:29308238-29345738 GCA_028751875.1 Rapana venosa
AGTGGCTTTTTTCTAAGAATTTTGCCAGGGACAACTCTCTTGTTGCCGTGGGTTCTTTTACGTGCGCTAAATAATTACGTGTAACACACGGGACCTCGGTTTATCGTCTCATCGGAAAGACTAGCGCCCAGACCACCACTCATGGTCTAATGGATGGGGGAAAAATTTCCGGTCCAAACGGGGTACGAACCGCCGCACACTTCAGACCCGGACTTTTCGCTTTCTAGACAGGCGCGTTACCTCTAGACCACCGATCCATCTCCAACTACTACTACTACTACTACTACTACTACTACTACTACTACTACTACTTCTTCTACTACTACTACTACTGCTGTTGCTGCTGCTGGTACTACTATTACTACTACTCCTTTGATTTAAGTTCTGTTGGTAGTTAATGGGACACCACTACTGGGGAATAAAAAAGACGAAAACGAAAGCAAAAACGAAACCAAGAAACCGTGATATGCTTCTTAACAGTCTCTTTTAAAGTTTTCTTTACTAGAGTGTCGTTGGTGTGAATTTATATAATGGTACTCAGTTCCTCAAAATTCTCACGCATAGTGGAAAGAAGTACTTCATAGCCATTTTTTTTTTGGGGGGGGGTGGGGTGGAGGGGTGGGTGGGGGGGGGGGGGGCTGAAACTTTATGTTTGTTTGTTTCATTCGTCGGCTGGATCTCTGAGATTCATCTATTGTCTTTGCAAGATATAGCGCCATATAAGTTCCATTTATGATGATGATGATGTTGATGATGATTATTATTGCTAAATTTTGCAAATGCGACCGGTTTTTTTTCTTTGTTTTTTGGCCCACCATTAAGGTAGCCACATTCCGCTTTAGGGGATGATATCTAAAAACGTCACAAGCGTGCGTGTTATCTGCTCATACTAATATTTTGCGGACGGCTGCATATGTCCACATGATTTGAATTGAAAGCGCTTCGATTTGCTTACAGGATCCAGCGCTGTATAAATTCCGTACATTATTATTATTATTATTATCATCATTATCATCATCATCATCATCATCATCATCATTATTATTATTATCATCATCATCATTATTATTGTTATTATTATCATTATTGTTGTTGTTATTATTTATTATTTATTATTTTATTATTATTTTTTTTTTTTTCCATCATTTGTTGTTGTTGTTTATTTGGTCATCCTTTCCTACCAGCACGTAATGGTCTACTCTTCAGAAAGGAGGGACAGGTTTTAACATTGTGCGCAAGATGTTCTGCATGCCTTCACACACGGGACTTCGGTTTCTAGTCTCATTATGGACTTTCGACGGAGGCAGGGGGTGGAGGGGGTGAGGGGGAGTGTAGTCAGTAATGATTTTTATTTTATTTTAGTCAGTAATGATTTTAACTCAAGGGGGAATAACTATCCTCTCAAACAGCTGCCTCGCTGGATTGGCTCAAACCTAGGCCACCAGATCGCAAGCTCAAAGTTTAAACCCACTAGACGAACCATCCCGGGCCGGGCCTTTTCCGGAACTCCAAAGGGAAAAACAAGCACACCAATGGCGTAGGTTTCCTGCAACAAGACATAAAAAACTCAGTGCTCAGGTGCTGCCAGTAACCAGTGACTTTAACCATCCGCCTCAAAGCAGCCCTTTCAAATCAGGGGGTTTAAAGCTTATGCGCCAACATCAAACATGATGAGAAGTAGTAGGGGGAATTACATGAGCCCCAGGGCATCATGAAAAACTAAAAAAAAAGAATCCTAATTACAAGGAGAGGGGGAAAGCTAAGGGGGTGCTGATCCCATGAAGACTGGAGAAAATTCTGTGGCCCCTCCTGTAATACGTACCAACGAAAGGGACTCAGACTAGGGAAAATTTGCCAGCTAAACGCATGGTGCTTGCAAAACCCTTGGGGAAAAAAGGGCACCCCGACGCTGGACGGGGCAGAATAATGGAACCCATCCAACCAATTGATTACAATGGTAAAAAACCCGGTTCAGATTGGCATAAACAGAGCCAAGACGGGGGCTTTTTCAGGTGCAGACATGGGCGTGACCACGCCCTGGTCTCTTGAACTTTAAAACCCAGTAAAAAAGATAAACAAGTAAGAACTCAGGCAAAAAACTACCAGAAAATTGAAGCCCCTACCATCGAAAAACCCCTTCCCAAAGCAAAAAAAAGAAAATTTGTTGCACTGTTTAAACCTTGATAAAGTGCAGAGAAAAAACCCAACTTTTTCAAGCGTGATACGGAAAACAGAAAAGGAGCTACTTGGCAAGCCCCCAAAAAAAAAACCATGGTACAGAAAAACCCTGGAATGTGGAAAAACGAAGTAAATTGAAGGTGTCAAGTACACACAGGGCAGGGGAATACAAGAGATCAGCAAAAAGATCAAGAAAAACATAAAAAAGGGCAAAGAGAACGGAGAGAAACAATGTTCGTATTAAAGAAAATTTGCCCAAAAAACAACAGCGATGAGCTTCAAATTGTGAAAGAGCCCACACAGAAAATGACAAGAGTCACCAAAATCAAAGGCAAGACGGAAACTCCCTACGAGGAAAAAGATATCATTAACAGATTGACAGAGTACTGTTCGGCTCTAAAACCCCTCAGACAAAAGGTGACCCCATGTACTTGAAAGTGGTCGTCAGAAGATGAGACTTTCCTACCTTCGTAAAAGGGGTTGAGGAGCAATAAAATCACTAAAAAAATGGGAAAGCTGCAGGTTTTGACAAACCCCAGCAGAGCTGATAAAATAGGGGGGAAAAAAAGTGAAAGACTCCTAAAAAGAATTTGCAAAAAAAGATTGGCGCTGGAAGTGGCCAAACCTTGGCCCAATCACTATCATCATGCTCCCCAAAAAAGGCTCACGCAATGCCAAAAAATATCGAAAAAATCACTCATAAGCCTGCCCGTAAAGTGATGTTAAAGTAATCTTGAACAGAAAAGGAGGGCAGAAAAAATCACGTGAAGAACGCAGCTTTTCCCCCCAAAAGAAGACCCCAGTCAAAAAATTTTAACCTGCGAGTTCTGTGCGAGAAATACAGCCCCGCACCAACGAAACTATCCCCGTCTTCAAGACTTCAAAAAGGGTTTGCCCTGTATGGGGCCCACGCTTTTGGGGCCCCGATGAAGAAATACAAAGGACAAAAAATCATTTTGGGGGCCATCAAAAAGCTATTCACAAAACCCCCAGCCCAGTGCTTTTCCCAAAGGGATAGTTTGGGGAGGGTTCCCTACCCCAGTGGGTTCTCAAGGCTGTCCCTATCGCCAACCTGTTTTAAAGTCTTCCTTGAGGATTATGCTGATGCCTTTGAAGACACATGGCAATTTGTATTGGAGGGGGTGACCAACCCCGGTTTGCTGATGCATCGACGGACTTGCGGAAATGAACAGGGAAAAGCCAACTTGGTACCCCCTGGCAAAACCTCCTATGGGATTGAGATAGTGCCCGGGGAAAAAAAAAATCATGCAAACAGTGCCCCGCAATCACGACCAAATCAAATCAGTAAAAGAACTTGAGGTTGTGATCATTTTAAGTACTTTGGAGGGTATTATTAGTGAAGAAAATTTAAAAACTGAAATCCCCGCAAGAGCTGCACAAACAATTCAACAATGGCAAGCTCGCATTAAAGACCGAAACATTCTCTCGGGGCCCCGGGCAATACTGCATCATAGTATCTCAAACTATCTGTAGCGTGCGAATCCTGGACATTGAATGAGATCTACACAGGAGGACCAGGTTAGGATGAGATGCCCGAAGCTCCTTGGCATTTATACAGGACAAACCTACAACAACGAAGTCCTACAAAAACCCTCACCCCAAAATAAAACATACAAAAACCCGTGACCCAGTCAAAAAAAGGAAGCTCAGATGGGCGGAAGGACTTGATCAATGGGCTGTCAAAACATATGAGGGGAAATGCAGGGGGGAGAAGGCGGGGCAGAAGAGGAAACAGGGCGACAAATCACTGAAGGAGGGAAGAGCTTCTCCACAACCAGGCACTTGCACACACCGCCCCAAATGGGGCACTGGGGGCAAAAGCGTCAAAGCAGTGCCCCCGACCCCCCCGGGGGGGGTTATGGGGGAAAAGAATTAGATACACACGGGGACTGGATGCAAAAAAGCAGATGGTGCTTATTCCCTTATCCTCGATATAAAAGAATAAATAAAAATAACATAAAACACACAACACACACATACACACACACTCACACACGCCCCACACACACTGACACACACACAACACCAACACAAAAACACGCACACAACAGACCCACAGACAGACAGACAGACAGACTGATTGCCCATACTACGATGGACAGAACACCACTGCACAAGGTAGAGTGCCCCCGCCTTGCAAAAAAGCCGTGCTGAGATTGGTAACGATGGCGGTGCACTCGGCAGCTTTTTCAGCGCACCCTCCGTAACACGGCGTCACACTGCCACACACACCACACACACACAACAACACACAAAACACAACACCCCACACACCACACACACACACACACACCACCCCACACACCACCACACACCACAAAATCGCACATACACAAACACACACACACAAACACACACACACACACATACACGCGCGCGCGCACGCGCAACACCCGCACATACACAACCACCACGCACGCACCACACCACGCACACACAAACAACACACTCACAAACACACACAAAATACACTCATGTGAAAAGACAATACACATAGTAGCCACGCGACGCAATACCAACATAACAACAGCAAAAGCAACAACAACAACAACAATAATAATAATATAATATAATAATAATTAACAAACGTAGGAATTTGTATTAGCACTGGATTGTAAAGCAAACGAAGCAAGCGCTTGCATTCAAAACATCCATGCGTTCAAAAATTCACAACCGAAGCAGATTTAAATGTACACCCACACACCCACACACACACACACACACACACACACAAACACACACACACAACACACACACACACACACCACCACCACCCAAAACCCCCACGCACGCAAAGCACGCACGCACGCACCACACACACACACACCACCACACACAACACACAACGCACCACACACACACACACACCATACACACACACACCACCCCACACACCGCCGCACACAAAACCACACACACGCCACACACACCACACAGCACAACACACACACACACACACACACACACCCCCACCCCCCAACACACACAACCCACACACACCAAACCACACATGCTTAGGGGGGGATGGAAAAGCGATGCCATTAAAGTGGGAAAAGGTAAAAAGGGTGAAAGCATAGGGGGGGTTTTAAAGTCAAAAACAAGCGTCTTGATCGGGATTTAAAGTACAAATGTGGCGTTGGCGAAGTGAGGAGGGAGGTCTTCCAGGTGGATGGACCCGAAAAAGAGAAACGGAAGCAAAAAGTGTACTGTTTTTAAATAAAGGGGGTTGATTATACTTACATATACAAAAAACAACCTAAACAGCATTACGTACATCAATCACTTGATACGACAAAAATCATCTACGGGCTTTTCCTGGAGAGAACGAAAAACCAAGAATTTGCAAGAGCCAAATCAACGGCTGGAGGGCCACAGGAATCCCTTTCACCATCTCAAGAAAAAAAAGCTGACATGGGTTCGGCCCGTCACCGCCCCAAAAAACTCGCCAAAAACGGCAGGAACACTCGAAGGGGAGAAAAGGGGGGAAGACGAAAATCAGGATGGACAACATCAGAGAATGGACCAGGATGAATGACCCGGCACTACTGCGCAGAGCCGAGGACCGAGATGGATGGAGGAGGCTTACCACGACATCGTCTTTCGTGTCTCCCCCACAACCGCCAAGGTCACGGGACTGATGATGATGATGATCTATCTGTCTGTCTATCTGTCTGTCTGTCTGTCTGTCTGTCTATCTATCTATCTATCTATCTATCTATCTATCTATCTATATGATGATCTATCTTCTTGTATGTCTCTTCTGTCTGTCTGTCTTGTCTGTCTGTCTGTCTGTCTATCTATCTATCTATCTATCTATCTATCTATCTATCTGTCTGGTCTGTCTGTCTGTCTATTGCCAAAAAGACTGCATTCTTAAAGTGTTCAGTGAATCTATCTATCTATCTATCTATCCATCTATCTATCTATCTATCTATCTATCTATCTATCTATCTATCTATCTATCTATCTATCTATCTATCACTTATATCACTTTATGTCACGGCTGATTTCTCTGTGTAGAAATTCGGGACGCTCGCCTCGCGGAGAGCGCATCGCCACAAGAGCAGCGCCACCCATTTCTTTTCTTTCCTTGTCTTTCAGCCGTATTTGTTTCCTCATCAGAGTGGCTTTCTTCTACAGATTCTTGCCAGGGACAACTGTTGTTGCCGGAATGCCGTGGGTTCTTTTACGTTCGCTAAATAATCAATTTTTGAGTAAAACACAGGACCTCGGTTTATCGTCTCATCCGAGAGACTAGCACCCAGACCACCGATCATGTTCTAATGGATGGGGGAAAAGTTTCGGGCCCAAACGGGGATCGAACCACCGCATGCTTCCGAACAAGACTTTTCGCTTTCTAGGCAGGCGCATTACCTCTAGACCACCTATCCACAGTTTTACAGTAGTTTTACACACCACACTACACCACACCACACCACACTACACCACACCACCATCCAACCCACACCACACCATACCACACTACACCACACCCCCCCCCCATACCAACACTACACCACACCACACCCACATACACCACACCACACCACACTACAAAACCTCAACACACCACCACCCCCATCACAAACCCCACCACAAACCCCCAAAACCCCTAAAAAGAAATTTTTTTTATAGTAAATTGTAAATATATAATTAATCATATAAATAATAATTAATATTATTAATATAAATATAATTATAATTAAATTATAGACAACCAAATAATAATATCATATAATTAATAATATAATACATAATAAATTTTTTATATATATAACAAAATTTTTAAATATTTATAATATTTTATAATTTATAAAATAATAAATATAAAAAGTAAATTTAATTAAATAATTATAATATTAAATCTTAATATAACTAACATACCATTAGTGAATAATATTAAATAAAATATTATTAAAATAATTATATAAATAATAAAAAAAATCTATATTATAACCAAACCTAACCCCCCTCTCAATAATACAATAAAAAATAAATATATACAATCCTATTTATCAAAAAATATACATTACATTAAAAATATACATATCAAATCAATAAATAAAATCTATTAATTATCCATAAAATCTCAAATTTCTTATATAAATTACATATAAATAAAATTTAAATAATAAAAATATTCCCTAAACCGAAATATATAAATATAAATATATATATAAAAAATTATACTATCAAAATATAACCTTTTTTTTAAAATAATCTAAGTTTTAAACATAATTATATAGACCGATAAAAATATTTATATAAAATAACATATAATCATACTCTATTACCCTATAAAATATAAAATAAAATAATCATTATAAATAATATACAAGTATAAATAATCCTAATATAAAAAATCCCTCAAATAGAAACAAAAACAGATACAAAGTTAAAATACAAAAACAAACAGCAAAACAATAAAAGGAGATCGAGAGAGAGAGAGAAAACACTGAACACTGAAAAACAGAGATAACAGAGAGAGAGAAGACAGAGATAGAGTGTATTTCAGAGATCATGAACACCATCAACAACTCATCTTTGAGGGAGGGAGAGAGAGAGAGAGAGAGAGGAGATAGAGAGAAACCAATTGACCCATTTCCTTTCACACACAGAGTTGTAATTGCTACTACTCATAAAAACTTGTGTGTGTTGTGTGGTGTGATAGTAGTAGAACTAGTAGTAGTATTAGAGTAGTTAGTACACAGGACTGCAAGCTTGAATAAAGAAGGGAAGAGAGTACACAGGAAAGGGAATGGGAATGTGTACGAAATAGGACACTCAAACGTATTAGTATAGCCATATAAGGACCCTCCTCCCTTTTTGACACAACAACACGAAATAATACTTGCTGGGATTTTTTGTTCTATTGTTTGGGGATAAAACAGAAGGCATTCATAGCAAACTCCAGTAAAAATTGGTAGACTTGTTTAGTGTCATGAGAACATCCCCCCTCCCTAGGCGTATATAGCTTTTTTCTATATAAAACATGAGATGGTTTAATATTGTGGGTTTTTTGGAACATCCTTTCCCGTTAAAAAAAACTAACACAAGTACCAACAAAAACAAAATGTATGAACCAGCGAAATCAATAATTCAAGACATGGGATTTGTGTGTTAAAAAGATCTAATAATAATGTAAGGACATTAATAATGATCCTTGATAACAACAAGAATACAGACTTCCACTTTGCCAAGTCTTCTTACAACCTGTCCTTTGAGAGAGAGAGAGAGAGAGAGAGAGAGAGAGGGCGGAGAGAGAGAGAGAGATCTCTGAGCTGCTGAATGTTTAAATATTTTCATTGGCCTTAAGGCCACACACACTGAGTTTTTGGGGAAGGAAGACAATCAACATACTGGTGTGGGAAGTACATGGAAGAAAGAAAACGCAGCCAACCAAACAAACGCAGCATCCGAGTATCTGTGATTCAAGACCGCAATGATCAAGTCTTGGACTTATGAACTGGATAAACAAAGATACTGGTCTGCATGAATTTGTTAATAGTATACAACACAAATCGGTATAATACGAAAACGAAATATTTCAATGCATTAATAGAAACATATTTGTTAAAGCCAAATCTTATTTAACAAACAGCATCTCAAATCAGCCACATTATGACACAATTTCATTCCTTCTTTTAATGGAATGGAATATGTATCGGAATAGATGATGACTGTGTTCTCCATTTGAATGTTTCTTGACTAGCTCAGAATATTTGGTTACAATTAATACATTCAGTTTTTTAAAACATTAACCCTTCCTCGGAGTACACTGAGCATTCCAAACAAAATAAGGTCTTTCATTTTCTAATTGATTTAACGAAAAAAGGACAACAGTTTTCTTGATCATATAGCACTGTATCTGCGAATATTGTTACTAAGTGGTAAAAACCACCTAAACAGCCTTTTGTAATAAGCAACTCTAAAACAATATTATGTGTCTATTGAGTTAAGGTTCATCAAAAATAGTTTTTTAAATTGATCTATAGTTTTCAATCTCTCTTTAGCCCTCTTCTGGTCCTTTGATTTGGAAAAGCCCTGCATTGGCCCGACAGGCTGATTTAATCAATGCGCATTAGTTTAGCTGCCCAAATTATAACGAGTCAAATATTTATAGTGTTTCCAACAGGCCATAATGCTATTTGCTTGTTATTGTATCAAGTTTGACTATATTGCAATACGAAAGCAACACAGCGCTTTATTTTAATACCAAACAATACAGAACTATAATGCAAAAACAATACAGCGCTATATTGCAATACAAAACAACACAGCACTATATTGCAATACAAAACAATACAGCACTATATTGCAATACAAAGCAACACAGCGCTTTATTTTAATACCAAACAATACAGAACTATAATGCAAAAACAATACAGCGCTATATTGCAATACAAAACAATACAGCAATATATTGCAATATAAAACAATACAGCACTATATTGCAATGCAAAAACAACACAGCACAGTACAATACAATACTCTGCCGATGGGAACGGATGACAAAATTGGTGCACACACGGGGATTGCATGTAAAAGAGCACATGAGTGCTTATTCCATTATCCTCGAAATAAAAGACTAAATAAGATAATAAATAAAATCTCTCTCTCAAATGTTCTTTACATTATTTTTTTCCAAATAATAATAATAATATATGGAATTTATATAGCGCTGAATCTTGTAAAAACAAACAAATCGAAGCGCTTGCACTCAAATCATTTACACGCATTCAACATCTCCTTAAACAAAATGAACAACATATTTCAAATCCATGCGCATCGCACGCACGGTACACACAAAAAACTCACACATACACACACACACACACACACACACACAACACACACACACACATCACACACACACACACACACACACACACACACACACACCACCACACACACATCCACACTCGCAAACACACTATAGGGAGGTAAAGGAGTTGTTGAAAAATTAGGACAGATATGAGGGGAAAGTGTTTTTGAGGCTGGATTTGAAGTGTCCAAATGAAGGCTTTGGGCCAAGTGAAAGAGGGAGGTCATTCCAGTAGATGACCAGAAATAAGAAAGAGCGACGACCAAAAAGTGGCTGTTTTGAACTGGGGTTTCGAAAGCACAGAAAAACAGAATAACAGTAATACCCCACTCCCCCCCCCCCCCCCCACACTCAAATCACTAACAACAATCAAACAAACAAACAAACCAACCCCCTATCAACATTTCACTTTTCCTCCTCTTTTAAAAAGGAGCTTTCCAAGACAAGCTATAATGCAAAAGATTGTGTCAGGAAAAACGACAACCCTCATTAGTGATCTATGAAAAGAACCTTTAAAAAAACCACCACAACAACACTTCGATGAAGCCCCTTGCACTGTTGGCTTTCAACAATTAATTGAACGCACATATCAGCCCCCCCCACCCCCACCCCCCCCCGTGCTATGCAGGTTTTAAAAGTACTTGGCATATTTCGTCGATATTATTTTTGTTCTTACGCTTCAGATCAATTTTGTTGTTGAGTTAAAAAAAACAAACACGCCACCACCACCCAACAAAGCCAAAAAAAAAAAAACCCCACACAACCAACAAACAACACAAAAAACCAAAAGAAAGGGTATGTCATAAAAAGAATGAAAGTAGTTGACGTATAATACGGATTTGTAATTGCATATCCTCTTTAATATGCTCCTACCCCACATAAATATCTCATTTCCTTGAATGATAAAAGAGCTGTGTATTGGTAGCAGAGAAGCATTCGTTTCAACAGATTTGTGCCATGGACAAGACCTCGCGTATGCCTTGGTTCTTCTTGCTCTTGTTTGGGTGTGGGGGTTCTATATACTCGCGCCCGCTCAACGTGTTAGTTGTTGCACACGAGATTGAGGTTTGTCCTCTCATTCAAAAGACCAAGCACCCGCACAACGATCACACTCACTCAAGATCTTATACAAGTGGAGCCGACGGAGATGGGACGGGAGGGGGGAGAGGCCGGGGTGTGGGGGCGGGCCGGGGGTTTTGGGTGCAGGGAGGAGGAAAGCTCAGGTTTCTAAAAAAATAAAAAAGCTTGTATAGACTTCTTCTTATAATTATGAAGGCATTACCTATCCAAACCCCGTGGGTATGGTGGGTGGTGGTGGTGGTGGTGGGGGGTGGGTTTGCAGGGAGGAGGGAAAGCTCAGGTTTAACAACAAAAAAAAAAATTGTAAACTTCTCCAAACCACCCTCCCATAAAACCCACCCACCCACCCACTTCTTCAAGTTTTTTTTGACTCCTCAACTACACTTCACTCTAAGGAATCAGGTATCCTACAAATGGAGCAGGGTGTGTGTGGGGTGGGGGGGGGGGAGTGGTTGTGGTGGGGTGGTGTTAGGAGGCCTAGAGGTTTAGAGCATCGTGGCGCATGAGCTGACAAGCCCGATAGGGCCACTAGGGGATGATTATAGGGATTTTTTTTTTTAACACCCTGGAGTGTAGCGTCAGTACAGATTCACGCCCCCCCCAACCCCCCCCTCCCCCCCACACCACCATCCCCACCCCCACCCCACCCCACCCTGAAAAAAAGTCTTCCTCTGGATGAGACAATAAAACGGAGGCCTCGAGTGCGAACGCACCGCAGAACATCTTTCCCAACAGGTTTGAAAACCCGTTCCACCTTAGGGGACTACAATGGTTAACTGCCGGTATTTGGATAGGGGAAGCTGGCTTGTTGTTGTTTTCATGGTTTCATTCTTCTGACCTCTCACACACACACACACACACACACATTTGTTCTTAGATAGATGGCTTGATGAAAAAAAGCAAATGCATTGCTTATTCAATGTACCATCTGGAAATAAAATTTTGATTGATTGACTTGACTTGACACACACACACTGTACACAAACCTTTACACACACACACTTACACACACACTTACACACACATACTTACACACACACACACAACACAACACACTACACACACACACACACACAACACCCCACACACACACACACACATCCAACACAAACTCTCCGAGAGAGAGAGAGAGAGAGAGAGAGAGAGAGAGAGAGAGAGAGAGAGGGAGAGAAGGGAACAGATGACAAAATTTACAAAATGGAAACAGTGTGGGGACTAGACGTAAAACAAAACACATAAGGTGTTTTTATTCCATTATTCTCAATATGAAAGAATAAATAAAATAACACACACACACACACACACACACACTTTAGTTCAAGGCAATAGACAGGTGGAATGTGTCGCTATTATGCGTACAGGAACCCGTACTGTACTGTAAGCAAATCAAGCATGGAGTCAAACACACTCTCACTGAATCCAAAATCACGGACAACAACCCCCCCCCCCCCTCCCACCACCGCTTTCCTCCCTCCAAAATGGAAAAGACAGAAAAGAAAGAAGAAAAGGAAAAGGCTGAGGCATACAGTCCGTTTCAAGTGGCATCGTAAGTTTCCTACCATACTCTCTCCCCTCCCCAGCTCCACCCCCACCCCCAACTGCAAGACAACAGCTTTCAGTATGTTCAGAACAGAAGCAGACATTGTGTTGTGTGTGTGTGTGTGTGTGTAGAGGGAAGAGAGAGAGCGAGAGAGGAGAGAGAGAGAGATAGAGAGAGAGAGAGAGGAGAGAGAGAGATAGAGAGAGAGAGAGTTATTGAGTTTATTTATTTATTTATTCTTTTATTTCGAGAAGGATAATGGAATAAGAACTTCATCTGCTTTTTTCCCCCTCCAGTCCCCGTGTGTATGCAGTTTGTCAATTTTGTCCATCCGTTCCCACCGGTACACAATGGTTCTAAACTCTTCCGAAAAGCGGAATCGGGTTTAGCGGTGCGCAAGATGTTCTGCGTGCGTTCGCACACGGGACCGAATCGTTCATAGTCAAGAGAGAGAGAGAGAGAGAGAGAGATAGAGAGAGAGAGAGAGAGAGAGAGAGAAAGAGAGAGAGAGAGAGAAGAGAGAGAGACAGAGAGAGAGAGACAGTACAGACAGACAGAGAGAAGTCTTCATGTCCTAAGGATGCCATACAACACTGTGACATACTTATTTCAATGAGGCCCTGCCCTGAGATGGGGAACTATCATAGAGTTTCAAAGATTCAGAGAAGAAAGAAAGAGAGAGAGAAGAGAGAGAGAGAGAGCTGAGAGGCGGAAGGTAGAGAGATAGATTTTATTATTATTTATCTACTCTTTTATTTTGAGGATAATAGAATAAGCACTCATGTGCTTGCTTTTTCTTTAAACCTCCAGTCGCCGTGTACAATATGAGAGAGATAGAGTTCTGAAATAATTAATTCATAAAGATGCCACAGGCCTTTACATGAAGGAGGCAGTGTCGAACACTGTATAAATTATTATTAAGAACACACGGTAAATGACATCTGTAACGAACAAAATACACAAGAGAAAACCAACAACTGAAGAAGAAGAAAGAAGAAAGAAGAGAAGAAGAATAGTGAGAAGAAGAAGAAGAAGAATAAGAAAACATCCAAAGATATTCATGACGTCTCTTACTGCTTTAGATTAAAATCCCTTATATCAAAATGAATGAGTACGTTAATTGTTTACCGTTGCCTCGAGATTTGCGTCACTACCTATTTCTGCCATTAAAAAACCCCACAACTAATCTCTTACTTCATGACATTTTTTGTTATAATTATGCTTTGCATAAACTTAACAGCAAGATTACAAATGAGATTAGAAGTGCTACGCCCAAGGAAGAGGATTTTTCCTCTGGAGTTAACATCAGTGCCGACTCCGCTCCCTCCAAAGTCCTTCTGGAGACTATAAACAGAGGTCCCGTGTGCGAACGCACGCAGAACATATTACGCACATGTTAAAACCCGTTCCGCTTTTCACAAGAGTAGCAATTGTGTCGAGGAGAAGAATGTGGGGTGGGAGCTAATAACAAACTTGGCAAAACTGCATACACACGGGGACGGATTAAAACAGCAACATGATGCATATTGCCATATTCCTCGAAATAAATGAAAGAAAATATAGTAGACAACAACAAACAACAACAACATGAAAACAAATCTAAAGCTAATAACTGGCCTAGAACAGTAGGGGGTAGGGGTGTAGTTTGCTTGGATTCTCAAAAACTGGGCGACACTTGAAACAACATGTACTTTTTCTTCTAACCCATATCATTGTGTAGACGACCCTATAACAGTTCATTACGGCAACTGATGACATCCAGGTTTAAAGACCTTCCATGTCCTCGACACATCTATTGCGCATGTAGTATCATAAGTTTTGTTTACAATGCAATGGGAACTGATACAAAATTTGACACAACCCGCATATACCACGCTCGATAAAAAAAGACTAAAGAATTTATTAAAAAAAACCATGTTCGACATGGTAAGTGCCGATCAAATACCGGCTGTTCTATATAGCGTCACTTATTGCTAAGGCAACCGTTGTTTGAAATCAGCCATGCACTTAAAAAAGTTCATCTCCACCATTAGTTCAATCAGACATTTGAAAAGTCCAGTTATAAATATTATATATAAAATATAATATATATTATATAGATATATCTAGACTATCAAGCTCTCACACACGTCTCTCACATATGATCTCTCTCACTCTCTCTACTATATATCTATATAAATATATGTGTGAGTGTGTGTGTGGTGTGTGTGTGTGACCCGGATTTTTCTTTAAAGAATTCAAGAACGTTTTTTTTTTGGGGGGGGGGGGTGTGGAGAGAGAGAGAGAGAGAGAGAGAGAGGAGAGAGAAAGAGAGAGAGAGAGAAGAGAGAGAGAGAGTCAGCCCAGCCGAAAAGACAGTTACAGACAACAGATACGAGCGACAGAGAGAGAAAAAAAGGAGTCCGTTTAAGGGGCAGCTTTTTAGCTCTTTTTCAAGGGGGCCAGGGATTGCAGGACTAAAAGCCACCAAAGAAAGACAGTTTTAGATTCAAAGAGTTTAAAATCGACCATAAATTAACATACCACATGTCACTAGAGAGGAGAGAGGAGGGGGGGGTAAAGGGAGGGAGAGAGAGAGAGAGAGAGGAGAGAGAGAGAAGAGAGAGAGAGAGAGAGAGAGAGAGAGAGAGAGAGAGAGAGAAATTATGACTTGTACCTGAACTCCAAGATCAAAAGTGAAAACTATAATTGGATGTCAGAAAGCATTGAGATAAAAGTAGGAGTGCACCAGCATCCGCATTGAGCCCCTCTGCTCTTTATCCTCGTGATGAAGAAATACCAAGAAGTGGAGAGGCAGAAAGAGATTCTGGATTTGCTGTATGCTGATGACTTAGTACAGGTAGCTGAGAAAAGTGATGAACGCTACTCAAAGATTTGGCAATTGAACAGAGATAAAACGCAGAGGAATGAAGGTAAAGTTTGACAAGACCAAAGAAATGACAGTTGGAAAAGACCGCAAACACATAGATAGTCAAGGCAAATACCCGTGTGGTTCTGCCACACAAAAGGTGTAAGGGACAATTCGATCAAATCTCAACTGTCAATATTGGTGTCACAAAAGGATGCTCAAAGCTCAAATCCCTGAAGAAGAGGACGGAGTATTTGTCCACCCCATTGTATGAATAAGAAGGGAAAGACAATACCGATGCAGGAGAAAGGAAGGAGGTAAATTTGAAACAAGAAGATAGACGTGGTAGGACGAATTCATGCTACCTACTAGAGAATGAGAGGCTGCGAAGCCAAATCTGATTTAGCTGTCAACCAGGATTGGCTGAGTGCTTGGAAGAAATGGAAAGAATATGGCATGTCAGCATCGGAATCAGAAAATCCCATTGAGAGACCTGTCTGATATATAAGGCCCTGCATCCAGACCTGTTCTCGTTCTCCTGTATGGTTCAGAGACGTGGATTTCCACAAAAACAGTCGGACCGTTTTTGTTGAAGAGCTTGAAAACCAATGCACGCTACATGAACAAAGATCAAATGGGAAGACAGGACACAAATAAAGAACTAAGGAGAAAGTGCCAAGTTGATGATCTAATATCTATAGCTAGTAGCAATAGACCTGCACTGGTTTGGGCACGGTTCCAAACGGAAAGCAGACCACCACCATCAATAAAAAATACAATGAACATCGTAGAGGATGAAAGGAGACAAAAGAGAATACTTAGCAAAAACCTGGGCTAGCCTGTATTGCAGATGATCTTATAAGAATAATAATAATAATAATGATCTATCTATCTGTCCCGTAGTCTGACGACCGTGGGGCACCTCAAAGACTCAGAACCATTCCCTCCATTCTCTCTCTGTTCTGCCTTTCTCAAGGGTTTTGTTTGAGTTCTATGGCCTGTCTATCACTGATGTTATCCCTCCCAGCCTTCCTTGGTCTGCCTCTTCATCTTCCACCTTGGACATTGCCTTGCAAAACATTCTTTGTAAATTCTTGGGATCCTTTGTGACATGCCCATACCACTTTAAGTTTTTACGCTTTTTTCAACGATTCTTTAGAAGTTCTCATAGGTCCCAAAGGTATGCTGGATTCTGTTATGCACTGACTTCGTTGCTTATGTGGTCTTTGTAGGAGAATGCCAAGAGTCCCGAAAGCATCTCATCTCCACTGCCTGTACTCTCCTCTCCAAATCTGCATCAGGGTCCCATGATTCCAGGCATTACAGAAATAAGGATATGACAAGGGAGCGCATTAGTCTGATCTTGGAGATAAGTTGCGAGATTATTCTTATCTCTCCAGATGGTGTTTAGTTTTGACAAAGCTGTTATTTGTCAGAGCAGTCCTGCATACACTCTGGCTTGGATCCCGGTCGGATACAATGCTCCCAGGTACTTGAAGCTTTGAACTGTTCCAGCTTCTGTCATTTAACCCTGATATCAGTGCTAATCGCCGTTGGTGTTATTGAGTCATCAGTTGTTGGTCTTTCTCAGCACGATTTCCATGCCGTATGTTGGAGGCCTTATCCAAGTGTTCAGTTAGGCTGGCAAGCGCTTATTCTGATCACTGCTATTCCATCAATGCATCTGCGAAGCGGAGGTTCGTGATCGTTCTGCTGCCCACCAATGCTGGACTGATCCTTCAATGATGTTCCCCCCAGTGCATCACCATGATTCTCTCAAAGGAAGATGTTGAAAAGGGTGGGTGAGAGTAGACAGCCCTGCCTTACTCCAACGTTGATCGAAACCATTCTCCAATGTTGTTGTTGTAGTAACACAATTGCACGGTGGGCCTCGCTGAACAACTGATTTGATGACTCTGAACAGGTTTTGCCATTGATGCTGTACAAGTTCATAAGGTTTGCCCACAAAGCTGCATGCAGACACCCAGTCAAAATGCCTTCTTAAAATCGATAAATACGTGGTATACGTCTGGTGATGTTGAAGGTACCAGTGCTCACATAGTATTCTGAGTGAATATCTGTTCGTTGTGCTGCGCCCTGCTCTGAAAAACCTGCTTGTTTCCACAGCAAAAATGTAGGGTCTCTGCTTGTGGCTTCAGTCTATCAAAATTATCTGCAGCATGACCTTGCATGGGTGACATACGAGGCTGATTGTAGCGTAATTATGGCATTGTGTAAAATTCCTTTTTGGGAGGGTGATAATGAGCGACTAACTGCGGTCCATGGTGTTGGCACATTTTTCCTGTCTACCCAATCTTGTTTGCAGATTCTTAGTAGGGCGCTGATCATGCTTTCCCCTCCAGCTTGGACCAACTCAGCTGGAATGTTTGTCAGCCCCTTCGGACATTCCCCCTTTTTTCAGCGATTCTGACTGCTGTTTTCACTTCTTCCTCGGAGGATAGTGTGACGTCTGTGTCTTTGCTTTCGGGTACAATTAAGGACTTCTGGATCTCCTGCGGTCAATAGTCTCTTATACAGTCGGAGCAGTATTCTGTCCACTGTTCATGAATATCCTGTCGTCAGTGAACACTTCCCCTTTTTGTCTTGGATTGTTAAACCTTTTCACTGTTTCTGTGCTAGTCCGGTCTTTCACCCGCTGATATGCTTTCTTGCTATTGCATTTCTTGATGTTCTCTTTCAATGTCTTGGACTGTTCACCGCGATCCATTCTCTTTTGCCTCCGACATGGGACGTCCTGATTACTTTTGATGACTGCCCCTATAGTCGTTCTGCTCCTTCTTTGGATTCATTTTCTTTTTCTTCAACTCTCTACGCTTGTCCGCATAGTTGTATATGTTAGGTGTGACCCAATATGTTTTTTTGACTGGTCCGCGTTTGCCAAGAAGCCTCGTTTGCTGTTTCAGTCACTGCTGTATTGAAACTATTCGTCAGTGTACTATGTCTGAGTCTATCACAGAGATGCTGCAAACTTTCCACCTATCCTGCATGAAAAAATTTCTAATACCCTCTGGGTCCTTCACTCTCGAGGTCAAATTTTGATCCCTGATGATGTTCCGGCTTGTGGATTTTCTTTAGACGTAGTCTGGAAAGTCATCATCACAAGATCATGCTCACATCCTATGTCTGCTCCTGGAAAACTTCGTGTTCTGGTGCGATGTTAACGCTAGACTGAAACCGTCTTTTCACCAATGCATGTAATCTAGTTTGGTGTGTGTTTCTCCCATTTGGCTTATGCATGTCCATTTTTCAGGATTTCTTGTGTGGAAGCCAAGTGTATTCACTAGCTGTGAGGTGTTGTTACTGGCAAACCTCAGGAGTCCTCAAGCCTCCTTTCTATTTGATTGGTTATTACAATGTGGCCCACAAACGCCCTCCCATCTTTCCATCAATCTCACCACTTGGCGTTCCAGTCGCCTTGCACACGAGGATTTCTTTCTTGGGTGTTTGATTCAGAACCTCTTGTAGCTTGGTCCTAAAATTCTTCTAGCGGCTTCATCTGTGCATTCTGATGTAGGGGCGGTATGCTGTACTATAGTTAATGTTAAAGGAAGGGGGTTTGCTCTCAGGCGGATGGTAATAAGTCGCATGGACACAGGCTGACAGCTCTTGACGGTGTTACGGTGTCTTGTGAACGAGAAACCCCAACAGCCGTGTTCATGATTATCCTGGTTTCCCTGGTAGTATAAATTTGGTGAGTCTTCCATGGGTCTTGTTTCTCCCAAAGGTTTTTTCCTCCTGACTCTCAAGCCCAAGGATGTGCCAATGATATCTGGACATCTCAAGTGTCAGTTCTTCCCACTCAGGTCAGGTCATAGAATCCCTCTGCTACGGTAACCATGTAACCCAGTACCCACTCGCCACAAGTGGGAGTAAACCCAACCAAAAAATCCGACCTGTAGATGGATGGTGCTCCGCAGGTTTGATTTGCCCAAGACACACCCTATGACAAAGACATCCAGAATCTCCAGTACCGGATCGGTCGTCGCCCGTTGTTACCAATGACGCGCCTATCTGTTGCTCATCAGGACAGAAGTCGAAAGTATGCTACTTGATGTAAAACGCAGCAAAAATTCGTATTCGTGCAGACACAACACCATACATTGGGCACATGAATGTACGAACACTAAGACTGCAGGCAAAAGTGGAAAATAGATGTATGGAATTTATATACGCGCCGAATACTTGTAAAGCAACAAATCAAAGCCCTTCAGAATTCATATCATACCACTGTAAATTCCACGGGCCAGATTTCTCTCCGAGAAAATTCGGCTGCTCTCCCCGGGGAGAGCGGGATGACGCGTCGCCACTTAGCGCTGCGCCACCCTTTCACACCTTTTTTTTATTTTTTTTGCTGCCAGCAGTATTTGTTTCCCTATCAGAGTGGCTTTTTCTAAGAATTTTGACCAGGGACAACTCTCCTTTTTGCCGTGGTATTTTTTTACGGTCGCTAAATAATTACTGTAACACACAGGATCTCGGTGTTATCGTCTCATCGGAAGACTATAGCGCCCAGACAACCACACAGTGGTCTGATGGATTGGGTGAAAAAGGATCCGTCCAAACGGGTACGAACCGCCGCACAACATTCAGACCCTGACTTTTTGTGCTTTTCTAGACATGGGCGCGTTACCTCTAGACCACCGATCCACCAAAGGCCTAAATAAGGAGAAACTCAAAACAGAGAGAGAGATGGAGAAGGCTCGATCAATGTCAAAACCTCCCCCCAGGAGAAACATGACAAAAAGATGGAGAGAAAATTAGAGAAGGAGGGATGGAGGATAAGAGAGAGAACAGAGGGGGTATGAGATGAAGAGAAGAGAGAGAGAGAGAGTAGAGAGAGGAGAGAGAGAGAGAGAGAGAGGGGGGGGGAGAGAGAGAGGAGAGAAAGAGAGAGAGAGAGAGAGAGAGAGATAGAAGAGAGAGCTGAGAGAGCGAGAGGAAAGGGGAGAAGATGTATGAGCGAAAGAGAGGGGATAGAGAGAGAGGGGGAGAGAAAGGGAGAGGGCGAGAAGAGAGAGAGAGAGAGAGAGAGAGGGGGGGGGGGGGGGGGGGGGGGGACGAGAGAGAGATGAGAGAGAGAAAGGAGAGGAGAGACCGAGAGGTCTTCTCTCTCATGAAAGCACCTCTCAAATAAATAAAACCGTACACAGACATGATAAAGTGAACATACTAATGCACAAACTTAAAAATTTTTAGGAAATTATTTTGTTTTTGTTTTACTGTTTTTTGTGTTTGTTGTTTTCTAGCTGTAAATTTCACGAGGGTTTTCTTTGGGACGGGGGTGGGGGGGGGTGGGGGGGGTGGGTGGGGGGGGTGGGTGGGTTATTAGTTTTCCCCACACAACTGATCGAAACATACCATTGACAACATCAAGAAAAATACAAAGAAGTTTTTTTTTAAACAACTGTGAATTCCTTTTTCTTTTCGGTCGATGTAATTTAAAACACAACAGTTCCTTTCAAAAAGCTCTGCAAAGGTAATGGTATAGACTTATATATATGTAAAAGGTAAATGTGTCCAGAAAAACACAAGCCCATAAGGTCGTCGGGGAGTGAGGCGCCCAGACCTCAACTTGCTAGGGCCAGCATTATGAGAGGTGGCACCCATCTCCTCTCTCCATCGCTGCTTTACGTTCCTGACCCTAAGAAGGGCACGTCCCATTTACAGCTGGGTGAACTGAGACTGTACTGACGCCAAAGGCGCACAAGGCGGTCACCCATCCAACTAGTAACCACGCTCGACGCTGAGCTTAACCCTTATGCTCCGGGAACAGGCGAGTGCTCGACCACTGAGGAATCCCGCCCCTATCATGGTGTAACACGAAATTGTAATCGTCTTTAAAAAAACTTAAAAGGGGAAAAATAAAGAACAAGAACAATAGATCATTATCCAGTATTGCATTTCAAACCGAATTACAACCCTTTCTACTTATAAAAATCAACATTCATCTCTGAAAAGATCGTTGCATTTATTCATCTCCCTCTTCATTATGAAACGTTCGTCATGTTCCATTTTGTTCACAATCATCATTATCTACTTCTTCTATTGTGTTAAATTGTTTAAACACTTTTCTGTGGAAATAGAGACGTTGAACACACAAAACACCACACACACACAGACAGCGACAGACAAGAGAGACACAGAAGGAGACAGACAGACATTACAGACAGACAGAGTGCAGGGAGACAGTAGACTAAACAGAGAACAATGACAAATTAGTAATATTGATTTCGAGGGAAAGTGAATAATCACTCATGTGCCTTTTTTTACATCCAGTCCCCGCCCGTAGGGTTACATCTTAATAATAAACACATACTCAAATATCTCACACAGTAGAAACAAAGGAAATCTTGACACAAACAAACAAATAAAAGAAAGCCCCCAAATTGGGGGGTTAGCCCTAATTATTATTGAAGATATAAAGTACGAATACGTCCTCCATCAGGATACACAATAACCAGATAACAACATATTAGCATAGTTTAAATTTATTATATTGTTTTAAATTTCATATGTAATAATTATAAAAAGCATTTAAAAACATGAAAATAAATCATAACAAAATAGTTGCCAACATGTTAAATTATATTCATAATATACATTACATGTTATTCAGGTATAGAATGAAAAAAATATCATAATTTTATAATTGTTACCAAATTATAGAACATCATACATTTATTAATATACCAAATTAAGTTATAACCATTTATCATTTAAGATCATATAATACATATTTATTAATATTAAAATTATATATAATCCATAATATATTAAAATAATTGATTCATAACAAATTTAAAGACCATACAAAATATATTATAATAAAAATAAAATAATAATTTTCCATAAATTAATATTATAAAATCATAATTTAATAAAAATTTAATATATTAAAATATTATTAAGGATATAAGTTATTATAAATAATTGTATAAAATATATAATTTTTTAAAATATATAAATAGTATTATTAAATATAATAATTTAATCCAATTATAAATTTAATACATATGATACTATATACATATTTTAAATTTTACCATACCAATTATTATATAAAACTATATAATATTATAATTCATATATATTTTACCATAAAAATAAATAATAATATTATTATCATAATATTCAACAATTTAAATAATAATTCTTAAACATATTAAATTATATAATATATATTTATATAATAAAATATATAATATAACAGATCAATATCCGACTATATTTATATATTACAATAATTTATACACTAAAATTAAATTTATATATCAACATCATATATAATTACATATAATCATATAATAAATCAATACATTGAAATTATAAAATAAAGTATGTTAATACATAACATAAATATATAAGTTTTAAATTAATTAATTATAACAAATTATATATAATATCAAATCAATATAATAATATTGAATTAATTTTATTTTATTTATAATTTTATACTTTAAATAATATAATATATTTATTTTATATAATTAAATCTATTATAAAAATTTAACAATATAAATATATTAATAATTTTTAATGAATCAATAATATAAATTAAATAAATAACCACCATTACATTTTTTCATAATTTATAAATTATCATAATTTTAAGTCCAATATTATACATTCATATTTTCATATCCAATATTATGTCATTATAATAATATAAATAAAAAGAAATTTTTTTTATAGTAAATTGTAAATATATAATTAATCATATAAATAATAATTAATATTATTAATATAAATATAATTATAATTAAATTATAGACAACCAAATAATAATATCATATAATTAATAATATAATACATAATAAATTTTTTATATATATAACAAAATTTTTAAATATTTATAATATTTTATAATTTATAAAATAATAAATATAAAAAGTAAATTTAATTAAATAATTATAATATTAAATCTTAATATAACTAACATACCATTAGTGAATAATATTAAATAAAATATTATTAAAATAATTATATAAATAATAAAAAAAATCTATATTATAACCAAACCTAACCCCCCTCTCAATAATACAATAAAAAATAAATATATACAATCCTATTTATCAAAAAATATACATTACATTAAAAATATACATATCAAATCAATAAATAAAATCTATTAATTATCCATAAAATCTCAAATTTCTTATATAAATTACATATAAATAAAATTTAAATAATAAAAATATTCCCTAAACCGAAATATATAAATATAAATATATATATAAAAAATTATACTATCAAAATATAACCTTTTTTTTAAAATAATCTAAGTTTTAAACATAATTATATAGACCGATAAAAATATTTATATAAAATAACATATAATCATACTCTATTACCCTATAAAATATAAAATAAAATAATCATTATAAATAATATACAAGTATAAATAATCCTAATATAAAAAATCCCTCAAATAGAAACAAAAACAGATACAAAGTTAAAATACAAAAACAAACAGCAAAACAATAAAAGGAGATCGAGAGAGAGAGAGAAAACACTGAACACTGAAAAACAGAGATAACAGAGAGAGAGAAGACAGAGATAGAGTGTATTTCAGAGATCATGAACACCATCAACAACTCATCTTTGAGGGAGGGAGAGAGAGAGAGAGAGAGAGGAGATAGAGAGAAACCAATTGACCCATTTCCTTTCACACACAGAGTTGTAATTGCTACTACTCATAAAAACTTGTGTGTGTTGTGTGGTGTGATAGTAGTAGAACTAGTAGTAGTATTAGAGTAGTTAGTACACAGGACTGCAAGCTTGAATAAAGAAGGGAAGAGAGTACACAGGAAAGGGAATGGGAATGTGTACGAAATAGGACACTCAAACGTATTAGTATAGCCATATAAGGACCCTCCTCCCTTTTTGACACAACAACACGAAATAATACTTGCTGGGATTTTTTGTTCTATTGTTTGGGGATAAAACAGAAGGCATTCATAGCAAACTCCAGTAAAAATTGGTAGACTTGTTTAGTGTCATGAGAACATCCCCCCTCCCTAGGCGTATATAGCTTTTTTCTATATAAAACATGAGATGGTTTAATATTGTGGGTTTTTTGGAACATCCTTTCCCGTTAAAAAAAACTAACACAAGTACCAACAAAAACAAAATGTATGAACCAGCGAAATCAATAATTCAAGACATGGGATTTGTGTGTTAAAAAGATCTAATAATAATGTAAGGACATTAATAATGATCCTTGATAACAACAAGAATACAGACTTCCACTTTGCCAAGTCTTCTTACAACCTGTCCTTTGAGAGAGAGAGAGAGAGAGAGAGAGAGAGAGGGCGGAGAGAGAGAGAGAGATCTCTGAGCTGCTGAATGTTTAAATATTTTCATTGGCCTTAAGGCCACACACACTGAGTTTTTGGGGAAGGAAGACAATCAACATACTGGTGTGGGAAGTACATGGAAGAAAGAAAACGC
Source organism: Rapana venosa (assembly GCA_028751875.1). Taxonomy (NCBI): domain Eukaryota; kingdom Metazoa; phylum Mollusca; class Gastropoda; order Neogastropoda; family Muricidae; genus Rapana; species Rapana venosa. Next base: position 29,333,202 of record CM054158.1, read on the forward strand.
AGCCAACCAAACAAACGCAGCATCCGAGTATCTGTGATTCAAGACCGCAATGATCAAGTCTTGGACTTATGAACTGGATAAACAAAGATACTGGTCTGCATGAATTTGTTAATAGTATACAACACAAATCGGTATAATACGAAAACGAAATATTTCAATGCATTAATAGAAACATATTTGTTAAAGCCAAATCTTATTTAACAAACAGCATCTCAAATCAGCCACATTATGACACAATTTCATTCCTTCTTTTAATGGAATGGAATATGTATCGGAATAGATGATGACTGTGTTCTCCATTTGAATGTTTCTTGACTAGCTCAGAATATTTGGTTACAATTAATACATTCAGTTTTTTAAAACATTAACCCTTCCTCGGAGTACACTGAGCATTCCAAACAAAATAAGGTCTTTCATTTTCTAATTGATTTAACGAAAAAAGGACAACAGTTTTCTTGATCATATAGCACTGTATCTGCGAATATTGTTACTAAGTGGTAAAAACCACCTAAACAGCCTTTTGTAATAAGCAACTCTAAAACAATATTATGTGTCTATTGAGTTAAGGTTCATCAAAAATAGTTTTTTAAATTGATCTATAGTTTTCAATCTCTCTTTAGCCCTCTTCTGGTCCTTTGATTTGGAAAAGCCCTGCATTGGCCCGACAGGCTGATTTAATCAATGCGCATTAGTTTAGCTGCCCAAATTATAACGAGTCAAATATTTATAGTGTTTCCAACAGGCCATAATGCTATTTGCTTGTTATTGTATCAAGTTTGACTCAGGCGGTGTATAGTCTGCTGGACACAGGCTGACAGCTCATGACGGTGTTCACGGTGTCTTTGTGAACGAGAAACTCCACGCCGTGTTCATGTTTATCCTGTTTTCCACTGTAGTATAATTTGTGGTCTTCCTGGGTCGTTGTTTCTCCCATGTTTTTCCACCTGACTTCGCAGAGCCCAAGGATGTGCCAATGATATCTGGACATCTCATGTGTCAGTTCTTCCACTTCAGGTCAGGTCAGAGAATCCCTCTGCTACTGGTAACCATGTAACCCAGTACCACCTGCCACATGTGGGGAGTAAACCCAACCAAAAAATCCGACCTGGAGAGGGATGGGCTCCGCCAGGTTTGATTTGCCCAAGACACACCTATGACAAAGACAGCCAGAATCTCCATACCGGATCGGTCGTCGCCCGGGTTACCAAGGACCGCGCCTTCTGTTGCTCATCAGGACAGATGTCGAAAGTATGCTACTGATGTAAAACGCAGCAAAATTCGTGCCAGACACAACACCATCATTGGCACATGGAATGTACGAACACTAAGAGCTGCAGGCAAAGTGGAATAATAATGTATGGAATTTATATAGCGCCGAATCTTGTAAAGCAACAAATCAAAGCCCTCAGATTTCATTTCATACCACTGTAAGTCACGGCAGATTTCTCTCCGTGAAATTCGGGCTGCTCTCCCCGGGGAGAGCGGGAGAACGCGTCGCCACTTAGTGCTGCGCCACCCTTTCACCCTTTTTTTTTTTTTTTTGCTGCAGCTGTATTTGTTTCCCTATCAGAGTGGCTTTTTTCTAAGAATTTTGCCAGGGACAACTCTCTTGTTGCCGTGGGTTTTTTTTACGTGCGCTAAATAATTACGTGTAACACACGGGACCTCGGTTTATCGTCTCATCGGAAAGACTAGCGCCCAGACCACCACTCATGGTCTGATGGATGGGGGAAAAGGTTCCGGTCCAAACGGGGTACGAACCGCCGCACACTTCAGACCCGGACTTTTTGCTTTCTAGACAGGCGCGTTACCTCTAGACCACCGATCCACCAAAGGGGCATAAATAAGGAGAAAGCTCAAAACAGAGAGAGAGATGGAGAAGGCTCATCAATGTCAAACCTCCCCTGGGAGAAACATGACAAAAAATGGAAGAAGAAGTAGAGAAGGAGGGATGGAGGGAGAGAGAGAGAACGAGAGGGGGTAGGGAGAGAGAGAGAGAGAGGGAGAGAGAGAGAGAGAGAGAGAGAAGAGGGGGGGGGGAGAGAGAGGAGAGAAAGAGAGAGAGAGAGAGAGAGAGAGAGAGAGAGAGAGAGAGAGAGAGAGAGAGAGAAAGGGGAGAGAGAGGTGGAGAGAGAGAGAGGGGGAGAGAGAGAGAGGGGGAGAGAAAGGGAGAGGGGCGAGAGAGAGAGAGAGAGAGAGAGAGAGAGAGAGAGAGGGGGGGGGGGGGCGAGAGAGAGAGGAGAGAGAGAAAGGGAGAGGGAGAGACAGAGAGGTCTTCTCTCTTCATGAAAGCACCTCTCAAGATAAATAAAACCGGACACAGACATGAAAAATGAACATACTATGCACATACTTGAAAAAAGTTTTGTAGGAAATTTATTTGTTGTTTGTTTACTGTTTTTTGTGTTTGTTGTTTTCTAGCTGTAAATTTCACGAGGGGTTTCTTTGGGAGGGGGGGGGGGGGGGGGGGTCACACAACTTGATCGAAACATACCATTGACACACAAGTAAAATTAAGAGTTTTTTTTTAAACAACTGTGAATATCCTTTTTCTTTTCGTCGATGTAATTTTAAAACAGCAACAGTTTCACTTTTCTAAAAGCTCTGCTAAGGTTATGGTAGAGACTTATATATATGTAAAAGGTAAATGTGTCCCACAGCCCATAAGGTCGTAGGGGAGTGAGGCGTCCCAGACCTCAACTTGCTAGGGGCCAGCATATTGAGGGTGGCACCCATCTCCTCTCCCTCGCTGCTTTACGTTCCCTGACCCTAAAGAGGGCACGTACCCATTTACAGCTGGGTGAACTGGAGGGACTGTACTGAAGCCAAGGCGCACAAGCGGTCACCCATCCAACTTGTAACCACGCTCGACGCTGCTTAACCTTAGCTCGGGAACAGCGAGTGCTCCGACCACTGAGGTATCCCGCCCCTTCATGTGTGGATCTCGAAATTGTAATTCGTCATTAAAAACAACTTAAAAGGGGGAAAAATGAAGAAAAAGACAATAGATCATTTCCAAGTATTGCTTTCATAACCAATACACCCTGTCTACATGATAAAATTCAACATTCAATATCTGAATGATCGTTGTCATGGTATTCATCACCCTCTTCATTATGATCGTCGTCATTGTTCCTTTTTGTCACTATCATCATTATCTACTTTTTTTTTGTGTTAATTGTTGTACACTTTTCTGGTGGATAGAGACTGTTGAACACACACCACACACACACAGACAGCGACAGACAAGAGAGACACAGAGGGAGACAGACAGACATACAGACAGACAGAGTGGCAGGGAGACAGAGACAGAGACAATGACAAATTATTATTTGATTTCGAGGATAAGGAATAAGCACTCATGTGCTTTTTTACATCCAGTCCCCGCCCGTAGGGTTACATCTTAATAATAAACACATACTCAATATCTCACACAGTAGAAACAAAGGAAAGCTTACACAAACAAACAAATAAAAGAAAGCCCCCAAATTGGGGGTTAGCCTAATATAATATTGAAGATATAAAGTACGAATACGTCCTCCATCAGGATACACAATAACCATAACTATAAGCAAAACAATAAAAGGAGAGTGAGAGAGAGAGAGAAAACACTGAACACTGAACAGACAGAGAGACAGAGAGAGAGAGAGACAGAGAGTGAGTGTATTTCAGAGATAATGATCACCATCAACACTCATTTTGAGGGAGGGAGAGAGAGAGAGAGAGAGAGAGAGAGAGAGAGAGAGAGATAGAGAGAGAAACCAATTGACCCATTTTCCTTTCACACACAGAGTTGAATTTGCTTTAAAACTTGTGTGTGTGTGTGTGTGTAGTAGTAGTACTAGTAGTAGTATTAGTAGTAGTTAGTACACAGGACTGCATGCTGTGTATATAGAAGGGAAGTGAGTCACAGGAAAGGGAATGGGAGGGGTTCGAAATAGGGACACTAGTTTGCCAATATAGACCCTCCTCCCTTTTTGACACAACAAACAGAATGAATACTTTGCTGGGATTTTTTGTCTGTTTGTTTGGAGATAAAACTGAAGGCATTCATAGCAAACTCCAGTAAAATTGGTAGACATGTTTGTGTCATGAGAACATCCCCCCTCCCTAGTCGTATATAGCTTTTTTTTATATAAAAACATGAGTGTTTAATATGTGTGGTTTTGTGAACATCCTTTCCCTTAAAAAAAACTAACAAAAGTCCAACAAAAACAAAATGTATGACCAGCGTATTCAATAATTCAAGACTGGGATTTTGGTGTTAAAAAGTCTAATAATTATGTAGGACATAATAATGATCTTTGATAACACAAGAATACAGACTTTCCACTAAGCCAAGTCTTCTTACAACCTGTCCTTTGAGAGAGAGAGAGAGAGAGAGAGAGGGCGAGAGAGAGAGAGAGAACTCTGAGCTCTGAATGTGTTTAATATGTACATTGGCCTTAGGCCACAACACACTGAGTTTTGGGGGAAGGAAGACAATCAACATACTGGTGTGTGAAGTACATGGAAGAAAGAAAACCAGCCAACCAAACAAACCAGCAGCCGAGTTCTGTGATTCATGACCGCAATGATCAAGTCTTGGACTTATGAACTGGATAAACAAAGATACTGGTCTGCATGAATGTTGTTAATAGTATACATCACAAATCGGCATAAGTCAAAACGTAATATTTCAATGCAGGTTAATAGAAACAGTATTTGTAAAGACAAATCTTATTTAACATACAGCATCTCAAATAAGTCACATTATGACACAATTTCTTCCTTCTTTTAATGGAATGGAATATGTATCTGGATAGATGATGACTGTGTTCTCCATTTGATGTTTTGACTAGCTCAGATATTGGTACATTAATACATTCAGTTTTTAAAACATTAACCCTTCCATCGGAGTACACTGAGCATTCCAAACAAAATTATGGGCTTCATTTTCTAATTGTTTTTAACGAAAAAGGACAACAGTTTTCTTGATCATTAGCACTGTATCTGCGAATATTGTTATTAAGTGGTAAAACCACCTAACCTAGCTTTTGTAATAGCAACTCTAAAACAATATTATGTGTCTATTGAGTTAATGTTTTTCAAAAATAGTTTTAAGTGATCTATAGTTTTCATATCTCTCTTTACCTCTTCTGGTCCTGTGATTTGGAAAGCCCTGCTTTGCCGACAGGCTGATTTAATCATGCTCATTAGTTAGCTGCCCAAATTAAACGAGTCAAATATTTATAGTGTTTCCAACAGGCCATAAAGCTATTTGCTTGTTATTGGTATCAAGTTGTGTACGTATATTATTCATGGTTTTTTTTAAACAAAAAAATCCAACATCTCTTTTAAACCCAAACGGGTTTTGTACAACTGGGATTTGAACTACTTATTTTTATATGGTTGCAATGTCTCCAACACCCCCTCCCCCCCCCCCCCCTCCGCAACCCTTCTCCCCCCCCCCCCCCCTAACTAAACAGTCATAACGTCAAGCATAATCAACACTTTTGCAGTTTTCTTACATACAAATTCGTCTCCTTCAGTCACTATTCACGTTTATTTGCATACACAGAAGTGGGTAGACCAAGTAGTAAGTAAGCAAAAGGGCACACACACTCACACTCACACACACACACACACACAATCGCACACACTGTACTTCGGATGAGACTATAAACCGAGGCCCCGTGTGCGAACGCACGCAGAACATCTTGTGCACACGTGAAATCCTGTTCCGCTTTTTCGTAAGATTAGGCCATTGTGTGCCGGTAGGAACAGATGACAGAATTTACAAAACCGCATACACACGGGGACTGGATGTAAAAAAGCAATGAGTGCTTATTCCATTATCCTCGATATAAAAGAATAAAATAAAAATAAAAATAAATAAAACAGACAGACAACGCGAGAGAGAGAGATAGAGAGAGAGAGAGAGAGAGAGAGAGAGAGAAGACAGACAGACAGACAGAGAGAGGACAGAGACAGAGACAGACAGAGAGAAAGACAGACAAAGAGACAGAGAGAGGAGAGAGAGAGAGAGAGAGAGAGAGAGAGAGAGACAGACAGACAGACAGACAGACAGACAGACAGACAGACAGACAGACGTTAATAAACATATAATTCTCAAATGAATTAAACATTAACATGAAAACTGATACACTGATTATAATTAAGTAATATGGATAAAGTAAAACAGAGGGGAGACAGCATGAAGGAGAGAGAGAGAGAGAGAGAGAGAGAGAAGAGAGGGGAGAGAGAGAGAGGAGAGAGAGAGAGAGAGAGAGAGAGAGAGAGAGAGAGAGAGAGAGAGAGAGAGAGGAGCAAGCATTGTCAGGTTACATCAACATAAAATAAACCAGATATCAAATTCTGATAAAACATCCTCACTAAAACCTTTTTTTAAAACATACTATCAATAAACATATCAAGTTAAGTTACAAAATGCCGAAGAGCCCCGCTAACAACAGCATCAATACAACAATTGGAAGAGAGGCAAATCAGTAAAACTCACTCAGTACGTCTCCAAGAGACATAGTATACCACAGCACTGAAACCACCCTAGTTCACACCTTAAACATGCTTCTACTTGCTTCTGACTCAGGGAAAATCTCCCTCCTCACTCTACTCGACTTATCTGCAGCCTTCAACACTATTGACCACTCTATCCTTCTCTCCTGTCTTCAAGAAACGTTTGGTGTTACTGGTACAGCCCTCACCTGGTTTAGCTCATACCTGACTGACCGATTCCAGACAGTCACAGTAAACAAGATTCAGTCAGAACCTGCCAGAATGGAATGTGGAGTCCCACAGGGATCAGTTCTGAGCCCTGTTCTTTTCACTCTCTACACCGCTCCACTGTCACATATAATTAACCGTCATCAGATCAACCATCACTTTTATGCAGATGACTCTCAGATTCTAAGCAGTGAAACTCCTGAAAATCTGCCTTCCCTCTTGATGAATATGGCCTACTGCTTTCAAGATATCCAAAACTGGATGATAGAGAACAAGTTACAACTAAACACTGATAAAACTGAAGCCATGCTTGTAGGGACCAAAAACAAACTCTCTTCCATTACAACAGCTTCAATAGAATTTGGCGATGCATCAGTCCCTCTATCCACTGCTGTAAAGTATCTAGGGGTCATTATTGACAACACACTCTCTATGCAAAAATTCATCACCCAGACCTGCCAATCCTGCTTCTATCAATTACAGCGTATTAGTGCAATTCGAAAGTACCTGTCCACAGACGCAACATCAAAACTCGTGGCATCTCTCATTCTTTCACGTCTGGACTATTGCAATTCTCTTTTGGCTGGTCTGCCAGCATCATCTATCCACTCCCTTCAACATATTCAAAACTCTGCAGCTCGACTAGTCCTCAGAAAGAAAAAATCTGAGCACATTACCCCTCTCTTGCTATCTCTCCACTGGCTGCCTGTGCCACAAAGAATAAACTATAAGATCAGTACTCTCTGTTACAAATGTCTCCACAAAACAGCAACCTCCTACCTCTGTGAATGTCTCCACCTGTACACCCCTTCTCGTTCCCTTCGCTTTGCTGCAGATTCCTTGTGCTTACAAACACCTAGATTTAACCAGTCCACTGTTGGCCGTCGCTCTTTCTCTGTTTCTGGTCCATCGATTTGGAATGGCCTCCCTATCTCTCTTCGCCAAAGGCCTTCCTGTGACTCTTTTAAATCTGGCCTCAAGACATATTTGTTTCAAACCTAAGAATTTCCTCTCCTGTTTCATTTCATAGCTATCCCTGCTTTTCAACAGCCAAAAATTCCATCACCCTGCCAAAGTGTATAACCCGTGTGTGTGTGTGTGTGTGTGTGTGCCCACCACGCTCGTGCATTTAGACTTGTTAGAACTATTACTTGCTATTGGTTGCATGATTGTGTAAGAATGAGTTGAGTGCAAGCGCTTTGATTTGTCTGTGCAAGATACTGCGCTATATAAATTCCATTTATTATTATTATTATTATTATTAATTTCGTCTAGGGAGAGATGTGTGTATGGGCTGGCCAAACAGCTATTCCTTTCTTTGGAGATCATTGAGGGTCACCTTTTCTCCGTTGATTATCAGATGGTCAAAACCCATTCATATTTGTTTCCCCTCTGCTCTAGCACTCTTTAAATATGGGGTCAATTTGCGCCTAATTTCCCTAACAGACTGAGAAAAATCTTCATCTACAAAAGTACTAGAGCCTTTCAGGTGAGATTTTCCTTCATTATTCTAATCTTATCCTGATAAAAACAGCATCTGGCAATAATAGGAGAGTTAGCTTTAGAATTGATACGGGCCACTCTATCAAACTTTAGATCTTTGACATCCATTTTTTCAGAAAGAAGATTTTTCACAGCCATCTCACAGTCAGCACAACTCTCACTTGATTTCTTCTCTAAGCCATGAACAATGATGTTGTTCCGCCGTGATCGTCCTTCTACTTCGTCAGCCCTCTTTTCCAGCTTATCCACTCTGTTTGTCGTAGTTCTATGTTTTCAGCTTTGAGGTTGTCCATGTCTCTTCTTAGGTCGCACATTTCTTCTTTCAAAACACCAACACTGTCTGTCAACACCTGAATCTCACTTTTGAAACTGACCACTGTAGACTTCAAAAGGTTTTCCAGCTTCACTATTTTGTCTGTCATCGTGTTCAGTGTCAGTTCCTGGGGAGTTGCTGCAGGAGAGGAATCCTGTCTGTGTTGTACGGTCGTAGGCATGTTGGCAGCCACCTCTGCACTGGTTTTGGTCCTGCTAGAAGGCTTCCCTGCGACAGTTTGACCACCACCAGTTGTCAAGCTCGTTTGTCTCAGCTTTCATCCTTGGCTAGTAGATTTAGGGGTGGGTGGGTCCAGGGTTGGTCTCCACATCACCACACAGCAATAAAAGTCCCCCTCAAAATAGATAGGTGAGGGTCAGTCCTAACATGACACCGTCTGGCCGACTTTTCAGTGTCAGGATGGAGGTACCATGGCAGATTTGAATTCTGCCCGTTTGGACATAAAACAGGCAAATACTGCCGCAAATGTCCCACAGACAGCCCTGTATAGTTGCACTGAAATTCCCACCCTCCTGATCTAACTACCTGTCAACAATGAGAAACTAAAACCACTTAAAACTAGTTGCTATTTCACAAAAATACCCAGCAATTTCAGTACGTCTTCTCCTTCACATCAGGTGATGGGACCCCCAAAGGAGAGAGAGAGAGAGAGAGAGAGAGAGAGAGAGAGAGAGAGAGAGAGAGAGTACATTTCCAGGTTGTGTGATCTCCTAGATAAATGGTATGTAATAAAACACCCATATAAACCTCTCTCACCTTAAGATACAGCTATAAATAATAAACAAAGCAAAATGTAGCCTGCAAAAGAACATCCCCATACAAAAAATGTCTAACAATTAAGACGAAACAAATTTAACAATTTCCAAATTGTGTTAAATACATACCTGTATATAGAAAATAAAAATTGATTGATTTAGAACAATAACAGTCAAGAAAATTTCCAAATTTCATAACAACGGAATTACTGCATTCATGGCGGATAAAGTGTTTTAAGAAGAATGGAGGCGAGGGGGGAGAGGGAGAGAGGGGGGAGGGGGAGAGGAGAGAGTGATAGACAGATAGTCAGAGCCAGAGAGTACATTTTTGAATGATAGATTATCTGGATAATATGTTATCTTTGACAACACCTACACAAGCTATCTCATCATAAAATATTGCTACCATAGTATATAGTAAAAATGATTTTAATAAACAAAATTAACATACAAAGGAACATATATAAAGTCTATCAAAACTTATATCAAAAGTTTCCATAGCGTAGTAGGCTCTTTATTTATGACAAGGAAAAATGATAGCATCAAATTAGAACGATAATAAACACAAAATTATACAACTTAACATAGCCACTAAATAATTCTTACTGATAAATTTTCTAGTTATTAGCCACTAGTATAAATTTCAAAGCCATAACACAATGGTTAATTCATTGATGATATGGTCAAGGTGAGTGCTGTGATCATTCCTTGCACAGAAATTTACTGGCGTACATGTGGCAAGAGAACTGTTGTGTTAGCATAGTAGTTTTGAGGTGGGTATGGATAGTTTTCTTAAAAGCATCTTTACTTTGGGATGTTTTCACGTATGTTGGTAGCATGTTCCAGAGTAGGCTACCATGTGAGGCTTGATTTATAGAGGTCAATTCTAGGTATTGGTAATTGAATTTTGGTAGGATATCGGGAAGTCATATGGAATTAAGATTGGAATGTTAGTGGAGCTTGACCCGTCATAACTTTATGCATGAATATCCCTTTATTCAGGGTAAACATATCTTTTAATGGAAGAATCTCAAGTTTTGCATAGTCTGCTACCGTTAAAGTAGAAGATTTTAAAGGAAATGCTTTAAGTGCTCGTTTGTAAGTGCTATTGAGAGGTCTTAGAATATTGGCACTGGCTGTGTCAAAAAGGGTAGAGCAATAGTTGATTGAAGATAAAATGAAAGCATGTAGAAATAGTTTTCTGGCATGTGTGTTGATATAGTGTTTGATTTTGCATAGTTGGTATACGTGTTTGGAGACTGTTTTGCACAATTCATTTATGTGTGCCATCCATGACAGATTGTTGTCAATCACAATACCTAGAAGACTATGGTTTTCAACTTCAATAGTTTCATTATTCATGAATATTGGTAGAAGTCTAGTTGTCATGTTTTGTCTCTTTTGTCTTGTTGTAATAAGCATGACTTTGGTCTTTTGAGGGTTAAGTGACATGTGTGTGTGTGTGTGTGTGTGTGTGTGTGTGTGTGTGTGTGTGTGTGTGTGTGTTTGTGTGGTGTGTGCTGTTGTTGTTGCTTCGATTTTACGTCTGTTCACTCAAAGTGATATAAGACGTTGGGAAGGGGAGGGGAGGGTGCACTTATGTTGATGAATGTGTGCAGTAAAATATATATCTTGTGCTAAATAACGTAATCAGTAAACAAAAAAGGGCTAAACAATAACAACAAATCAGTTCGTAAGAAATGCTAACATGACTTATAACTATAACAAATGTCCTATTGGACTGTTCATTAAAGATTTTGTTATACGAAACGCCAAATTAAAATGTTCTAAACATCTTATCCAAGGATTTTTCAGAAAAAGAGGGTAAGAATAGTTTTAGACTCTTACATTAAAAAAAAAGTGAATGCCGGTAATTTTAGCATTACACATTTTATATTTTTGCTATATTTGGTGGTAAAAGCATTCAATTTTATCCTAACAAAATAAAGCGCTAACCTTTCTGTTATGGCAAAACTTGTATAGGTCTCAGAGTGGTCAATATCCCTTAAAACAGGGACAGTGAATAAAGATCTGTCTGAAAAGTGCTCCTTTGAATAATAAGCTTGTTTTTGGCCCTGCTCCACGATTCCTTCTCTAGTAAATGACAGCCCGCTTGTAAAGATAATGGAACATGTAGTTCTACAGAATCCTCTACATGCTTTGCACCTCTCTTTGCAGCTCTGTCAGCCCACTCATTTGGTAAGAACCCCACATGCGAAGGTACCCAACAGAAGGTGACACAAATACCCCTTAAAGCTAAAACATGATTGGCATGATTGATCTCTAGTACAGCTGTAGACATTTTCTGAAAACCTGTGGATTTTAATGCATAGAGTACCGATTTCGAATCAACGCAAACTAAAGTTTGAAAAATGTTCAGGGGAAGATCAAGAATATAGTTAAGAGCCATTCAAACTGCTATTAGCTCAGCTGTAAATATCGAATGTTTACCAACATAATAACATTCTTCTATTTTAAGCTATGGTATTACGAAAGCTGAACCTGTTCCTTGATCATCTAGATGTGAACCATCTGTGAAGACTTGTAAATGATGAGAATATTTATGATGAATGTGAGATCAGACTTTAGAAGTCATAAGATTTTGATTTTCACTATTTGCCATATTAATGTACTCTATGTCAAAATTTGCTTTGTTCATTTCCCATAAAGTATAAGGTAGAACTTGAGGGTGTGTGTCTAAGGTATGTTGATTGATTCCAGATTTTTCGAAAAGGTCTGAACCATACGTACCAATTAGCCTTAAAGAAGATATATGCTTTGCCCTTTTAGGAAATTTGATATCTGATTTTATTTTCACTTCGTCTGATGTAAAATTTGTCGTGGTTGTGCTTATGAGTACATATTTTGCACATGCCAACTGTGGGTATTCATCTAGGGGCAGTTCTCCACTTTCATTGCAAGTTCCAAGAGCCGGTGCATGAAAAGGTACTCCGAGGGCAAGCCTGTATGCCTTACAGTCCATACTTTGTGTAACTTTTTAAGTAGATATTCGAGTGCATTGAAAAAGACCTCTTGTCCATTGGACAGTTCGGAATGAATGTTGCTAAACATTTCAGATTTAAAGTACTCTTTCCCCAAAACTGCTGCTGTGTGTGTGTGTGTGTGTGTGTGTGTGTGTGTTTTGGGTTTTTGGTGTGTGTGTTCATTGTGTGTGTATATGTGTGTCATTTTTATGAGTGTGTGTGCCGTTGTGTGTGTGTG
>CM054158.1:29348238-29362232 GCA_028751875.1 Rapana venosa
GTTATGGGCAGGCATAACAAAGGCTGCACCTACCTGTTCGTTATCAAGTTCTGATCCGTCTGTGTATATTTTTAAGTGGTCTGAATAGTAGTGTCAATATGTGAATTCACTAAGCTTGCAAGTATGTTAGGTGAATCGCTTTTTGATAGAATTGTATGACACATGTCAAATATTGGCTTATTCATTTCCCATTCAGGGACAGCTGAAAAAGACGATGTAACAGCAAGAACGTTTTCATCAATTTTAGAATCTTTGAAGATATCCGAGGTGTACGTCTTTATAGATGTTAGCGATTCAGTTGACCTAGCTCGTTTAACAAAATGTATGTCCGATCTTAAGTTAAATTCTTTTTGTGAATAATTTTCGTTTGAATAACATCTCAAAATGTACTTTGCAGAACAGAATTCTCTATGTTTGTCAAGAGGTAGCACACCTGTTTCCTTGTAAGAGTCCAAAATAGATGCATGAAAAGGAACTCCAAGATAACTTGAGTGCTTTACTATCTATACTTTGAAATTTATTTAACAAGTAATCGTGGCGCGCTGATAAACACCTCTTGTCCATATGTAAGTCTTGAGCGCACTAAAGAAGTAGCTCAAGATATAAGTGATTTTGTATCTTGCCCCCAAGGTTGTTTACACACAATCTTTAGAAAATGTGAACTCTTTCTTGCTTTATTAAGTATATAGCTGATATGATTATACCAAGACAATTTAGGAGTCAGAATAACGCCTAGAAATTTAACATTTTGGGTTTATAGTATTTCAGTGTTATCTATAGTAAAAGAAGGAAGCTTTTCAGGGTCATAATCTGAATTAAAAAGCATCATATTTGTTTTTTCAAGCGACAAGCTAAGCCCATTTTCTGTCATAAATGAGCTTATTTTATTCAGTTCAGACTGATAAAGTTTCTCTATATACTTTAAAGTTCGAAGTAGAGTCTTTCGTTTTAATGTCACCATCCACAAGCAAATGTCATCCGCATACTGAACTAAAACTGAATCTTTTGACATTTTGGGTAAATCAACTATTAGTATATTAAATAAAATAGGGGAATTACAGAACCTTGGGGTAAACCCATATATTAAGTTCTTGTATTTGAATTTGTACCTCCCATTCTTGCCTGAATAGATCTATCTGTCAGAAAATGTTTGATGAAATAAAACATACAACCCGAAATTCCAACAGATTTTAATTTATGTAAAATTCGACTGTGCCATACTTGCTCATATGCTTTTTTTACCTTAAAAAAAGTTGCAAGCATACTTTTACGTCTGGCAAACTGTTGTTTGACTTGTGTTGTGAGTTTTACTAGATGTTCAATAGACGATCGACCTTTCCTGAATCCAGCTTGATTCACAGGAATGATTTTATATTTTTCACAAAGATGAATAAGCCGTCTTAAAATAATTCTTTCCATGAGTTTGCATGTATGAGATGTAAGAGCAATAGGTCTGTAACTGTTTTTATCGGTTCTAGGCTTTCCTTGTTTATTAACTGGTACAACGATAGACTGTTTCCAAATGAGTGGGAGCTGACCTTCATTCCAGCATTTTTGGAAAAAGATATATAAAAAGTTAACCCAATTAGGTGGTACATGACGTAACATTTCATTAGAAACTCCATCAAGACCTACTGCTGTTTTCTTGACACATAGATTATTAATACATGCTTTTACCTCCTCTAACGTGAGCGGAGCGTTAACATAATGATTTTGTTGTCTATCAAGATTCGTTGTGTTGTGTCTGATGCTCAACTCATGTTTTTCTCTAAATTTTCTGTTCTTCTCTGACAGACCAGTTTTACAACTGTTGTTTGCAAACATTTCCACAAAAGCTTCAGCTTTTTCAAAATTGGAAGGTAGATTTGAGTTCTCTAGTCTAATGGGGCACTGGGGTAAGTTTATCCCATTTCTTGTAACTTATATTTTTTCATACACTCTCTGCAAATCTTTATAGTTGGATACCTCCGACATGCAAAATGATGACCAATATTGTTTCTTCACCTGGGCAATAATTCTGTTAGATTTATTTTTGGCTTTTTTTCATTTCTGTATGATTTGATTTAGATCTATTCTTTAGATAGCTATTAATTTTACTTTTTTCTCTTCTTTAGCTTTTTGACAGGTACCATTCCACCATACATTGCCATTATTTTTATAAGATGTTAGTTGTCTACATTTAGGAATAGAATCAATGGCAGCTGATAGCACTGCATTTGTGAAAGATGCATATAGACTATCAATATACTGGCTATCCATGTCCCGTGTGATATATGATAGTAGAAGATTTGTAAAATGTTCCCAGTTAGCACGTTTATAATTATGTGTGGGAACTTTATATTCTTTTGAAACTGTTAATAATGATCTATCGAGATCCACTCTAGTCACAACTGGCAAATGGTCATTGTTGAGGGAATCAGTTAATGGATCCCATTCACATTCTAGTACCAATCCAGGTGAAACTAGAGTGAGATCGATAGCAGTTGCCCTGTGATTAGAATTATCAGGTATGCGTGTTACACGACCATCATTTAAAAGACATAAGGATGAATCAACTACATTTTCAACAAAACGATTGCTTGTGATTATTTGACAATCTTTTCCCCAGAAAGGTGAGTGAGCATTAAAGTCACCTACAATGATATATTTCTTGCCATGATCTTCCTGTAATCTACGAAGCCATTCAGTGTTGACATCAGTCGGTCCTTGAGGTAAATAAACAGACACTATTGTTAGCAATGAGGTATTAAAAGGAATGGACACAGCACATGAATGTAAGTTAGAAATGTGGAGTGGGGCAGGACTGGGACATACATAAATGGCTGTGTTAATTCTCCCAGTGGTATCAGCCTGCTGATGGATTGGTGGGAAGAAGTAACCAGTGATTCTGGGTAATTTTACTCTTTTTATGTTTAGGGACTGGATTGCTAAGATGTCATAGTCCTTCTCTGAAAGATGTTGAACAAGATAATCGCAGTTTCTGAATAATGATCGAGAATTCAACTGGAATATTCTAATACTTTTTACCATGAAAAAAGTTATTGCTTATCAGTGCTAGTGAATAAATACAATCAAAATTAAATAGGAGTTTAATTGAAGAGAGAAAATATAAGAAATGGCTGACTGAAAAAAACAAACAAAAAACAACTACTATGGTAACAGATTAGATAATCAATAAAACAATCTATGAATATGTCAATAAAATACTACAGAGAAAACACACTGATCTAAAACACTGAAACAACTAACCAAAGTAACTTTAACTTTAAACTGGGCACAACTGAAAAGCCAGTAATGACTGAAAACATAGAAAACTTCAGCAGCGGGAAAAAAGACTTGACATATGATATAAGTCTGTTGAGTTCTCTCAGGTGCAGATTAGGCTGGTGCATGGCAGTGCCAGTTAGTAGTACACAGACCAGTCATTAAAGGGATCCAAACTGGAATACAGACTTCTGTAGGGGTACACAGGGTATGATTAGTGGTGGTGGGATCTGTGTGGACGTATGCGTCAGTGTGTGTGTGTGTGTGTGTGTGTGGTTGCGTGTGGGCGCGTGCGCACGCGCGCACGCAGGGGTGGAAATTTCCTGAAGGACAAAGTGTATGCCTGCTTCAAGCAGTTGAATGTAATGGAACTCTTTCTTCCCACACACGTGGTTTTTTTGTATACGGGAGATCGGGTCATGAAATCCAATATACACGCTCTGCTGATTTGGGTCACTGAATCCATTTTTTTAAAAGTACAGGTGACCCACTCTGCTGACTGGGTTATTGGATCCAATATTCTTGAGTTGACGTCATCATGTCTATAACTTTAAAAGTACATGGACTCATTAAAAGTGTTTAGGCCTACTCTATGGAGACTAAACACACACACACTCACACACACACTCACACACACACTCACACATTTTCCCTTGGAGTTAAACATCAGTGCAGACTCTACACTCCCCCACAGTCCTTCAGATAAGACCATAAACTGAGGCCCCGTGTGCGAACGCACACAGAACATCTTGCCCATACTTTAAATCCTGTTCCACTTTTCGTGAGAGTAGGCCTTGTGTGCCGGTGGGAACAGATGACAATTTACAAAACCGCATACACACGGGGACTAGATGTACAAAAAGCACATGAGTGCTATTCCATTATCCTCGATATAAAAGAATAAAAAAAAAATTATAAAATAAAATAAACAAACGTACAGAGCGAGCGAGCGAGCGAGAGAGAGAGAGAGAGAGAGGCAGTTTATTGTCATTACCCAATGTGACCTATTGACAAGGGGGGTTACACACGACTTTCTTTTGTAAATACAAATAAATACAAGAAAAATTACATGGTGCATTTAACGTAATAAAAAAAACACCCCTAAAAGAGCTCTCTATAAACGGATACGACTTTAAGCTCTGGCATAAACTCAGTTTCAAACTGAACACAAAGTAATGTCAAGGATAACAGGAACCAATAAACAATAACTAAAACAACAACAAGAACATTCTACAATGCTATATTAGACCATCCAATGAAATTGTATGTGAAATTTTCAATAAATATTCTTGCTGGAGATTACAGCGCAATTATAAATGTTTCTTTAGGTGTGTCACAAAAATTTAATATTGCTGGAGATTACAGAATACAAATGTTTCTTTAGTTTAGTCACAAACGTTAAACTAATTGGTACTTAGCTGTGATTGTCGTAATTTCAGTGCTTCAGCAATAAACTTTGCAACAGATTTGATTACAATATCGTCATCAGACAGAAAAAATATCTTGCCTTCGGAAAGCTTCTAGATTGAGAACACTACAGTTTTCACGTATGGAAACATATGATTGACACTGAAACAGGAAATGTTCTTCATCATCAAGAATATAACCACACATAGGGTATGGGAACTGGTTGAAACCATCTTTTGTTTGCATTTTTTGGTCGAAATCTTGCATAATTTAGTCGGTGCCATTTGTCAGTGACTATTCGAAGATACTTTTCAGTTTGAAACGCACACTTAAACGAGAAAAAAAGCAGTATTTATCTTTACTTTCCATATCTGAGTGCCAATTTTGTTTAAATGAACAAATGAGCCTGTCTTTCAATTCAGAAATAAACCCATGCTCGCTACCTACTTCCTGAGACAACCACACGATTCCCAAAACCATGTTCTGATAAAAACTTTTAAACTTGATAAGCCCAATTCTTTTTACCCAGCTCCATTTGTACAACCATCATGTCATAAGACTGCCTACATAAACGCGACCCTGGAAGTTTCAGTAGTTTTAGCCAGTACTTAATACACTTAACAGACGCTCTGATGTTTAAAGGATATCTTCCCGTTTCTCCATAAACACAGTACAGTATTCGACGAATGGGTTGGGACATTTAAGAAACGCTTGATAGCATATGTATGTATTTTTTCTATATGTGAATTAACAGTATGTCCCCCATATTTCAGATGCATATTTAAGTAAAGTCTACCCTGTTCAACTTGCCCACGCATGACACACTGCCTGAAAATTCAGTGCAGCGCCACCCCCCCCCCCCCAACTGAGAAAGTGAAAGTAGAATTCCTGTCTCATGCAACCAAGGCAGCTATTGCGCCCCTGTTAACAAAGAAAATGGGAAAATAATGTTTAAAAAAATTCTGGCAACCCTCTAAAAAAAAAAGACTAAACAAAACAAACCAAGAAAAAAAATTGGGAGTGCCTTTAAAAATTGATACCCTGCCCAAGGATTTTACAATCAGATTTGACGTTGACATGACGGCTAACCTCTTTCCTAATAGAATGGGTTGTTGGGTGTGGGGGTAGAGGGGTGGAGGGGTGGAGGGTGGTGGTGGTGGAGGGGTGGGTTGGGATGGGGTGGGGGGCTTACTACTGATCTATCTTTGGTATGACTTACATGTTTTTCCTTTGGAAACTGACTGATCTACGGAAGTTTACTTGTGTCTAAAGTCGCATTTTGACATTGACTATTGAAGTTAAATGCATTTATTATTGTGTTGGTTAGTGAGGAGTGCTGTGTGTGCGTATGCGCGTGCGTGTGTGTGAGTAAATGTGTGTGGTGCGTGCGTGCGTGTGTGTGTTGGTGTGGTGTGTGTGTGTGTGTGTGAAAGAGTAACATAAATGCATGTGTGAGAAAATGTGAGAGAGAGAGAACGACAATGGTTTATTATGATTAAGCACTTTTAAGCCCATACACAAAAGGAGTGGTGGAGAGACGTGGGGGGGGGGGGGGGGAGGGGCTGTGTCAAATAAACATGAAAGCCAAACATGATCAACAGCATTAAAAAAAATCATGACATGGATACCACATCATGGCATTTATTTTCAGCAAAAGAAATCTTGAACTAGTACTGTTTATGATAACATTAACTGGGAGTAAACTTCCCTCACAAGCAGTCATGGTACATCCATAGAATGGGCGACTTCTCGTACAGTTCTTCGCAGATCAGAGGTCATCTCTTGCACTTCCCTGAAAGTATGACACAGTCTGTCCAGTCTTCGGGATGATTTTCTGAAGGCTGCCAGAATTTCTTCATAAACATGTTCACCTTGGCAGACCCTTTCCTGTTGTTGATCAGGTAAAGTCCTTTGGATGAGACCATAAACCGAGGCCCTGTGTGTGCGAACGCATGCAGAACATCTTGCGCACACTTTAATCCTGTTCCGCTTTTCGGAAGAGTAGGCCATTGTGTGCCGGTGGAAACAGATGACAAAATTTACAAAACCGCATACACACGGGGACTGTATGTAAAAAAAAGCACATGAGTGCTTATTCCATTATCCTCAAGAAAAAAAAATTTTCATCTGAGTGCTTTGATTTGTTGTTTTACAAGATTCAGTGCTATATAAATTCCATACATTATTATTATTATTTAATGCACAGGCAGATGTAACACTAGTCAACACTCTTTAAACAATCCATATCAATGCTACTTATCAGAGGAGGATCATTATCAGTATCACACACATTTTTTCATCATTTTTACAGCACAAGTTACCAGTACCTTCCACTGTCATTGTCAAAAAGTGTCACTACTGTCTGTGTGTTTGTGCTACATTGTGTCAGGTCTATATCACTCTGTGGTTGTGTCACTCTTGTCTGAAGACTGTACCTCTGGGAGAGTAGAATGGTCGCTACATACAAATGTCCCATTACCAACCTCTCCTTTTATGGAATCAGCAGTACAGCACAGAGCAGGGGGTGTTGGCATGAACAAGCCTGATGGAGAGAGTGCCTCTTCACTCACCTTTTTGTTGAAATTCTGTCTGTATGCTTCTGCTCTCCTCCTATCTCTCTACAGCTGAGATGCAGGTTTACATCTGTACACTGCACTGTAATCGGTGGATCGGTGGTCTAGAGGTAACGCGCCTGTCTAGAATGCGAAAAGTCCGGGTCGGGTGTGTGCGTGGTTCGTACCCCGTTTGGGCCCGAAATTTTTCCCCATCCATTAGACCATGAGTGGTGGTCTGGGCGCTAGTCTTTCGGATGAGACGATAAACCGAGGTCCCGTGTGTTACACAAAATTTTCAGCGCACGTAAAAGAACCCACGGCAACAAGGGAGTTGTCCCTGGCAAAATTCGTAGAACAAAGCCACTCTGATAGGAAAACAAATACAGTTGCAGACCAAAAAAAAAAAAAAAGGGTGGCGCTGCTCTTGTGGCGACGCGCTCTCCCCGGGGAGAGCAGCCCGAATTTCACGCAGAGAAATCTCGTGACTTAAAGTGGTATAAAATAAATAAAAAAATAAAAATAAATAAAAATCTTGGGGTGACAGGGGGCTGACTGGTAATCTTCGCCTCTCTTTCTGTCAATCTCAGCACAACAAAGGGTTTTTTTGGCCTTTGCCTTCAAATTTGAAAGAAGACAAAGTCAATTCATTCCACACAGCGTTCAGTTCAACATCGTTTCAAGAGTTGTCGGTAATCCTTCAACAGGCATGCCCAACTGAAGTTACAGCAATACTTGGTATTTTTAACTGCTGCTGTGAGAAAGGCTTGTCCTGCCAGCTATCAAGCAAGGGAAGTCACCCCAGAGAGAGAGAGAGAGAGAGAGAGACAATGACAATGACAAAGGTTTATTGTGATAAGCAAGATACCCATTCACAAGGGGACAGTGGGAGGGGGGCTGGGCACGAAACACATAATATCAAATACCGAGAACATAACAAATTTCAGCCCAAATAGTCATCATGTCATGGATTCCAGAACATGGTTACGTAGAGATTCATATCCTTTGAAAGAAAGAGAGAGAGAGAAGAGAGAGGGAGAGAGAGAGAGAGAGAGAGAGAGAGAGAGAGAGAGAAGAGAGAGAGAGAGAGAGAGAGAGAGAGAGAGAGAGAGAGAGAGAGAAAGAGAGAGAGAGAGAGGAGAGAGAAGAGAGAAAGAGAAAGAGAGAGAGGGGAGAGAAAGAGAGGAGAGAGAGAGAGAGAGAGAGAGAGAGAGAGAGAGGAGAGAGGAGAGAGAGAGAGAGAGAGAGCAAATGTTGCGAGAGATCTTGTGTGTGTGTGTGTATGTGTTATGCATTTTATTTATTCTTTTTTTTTATCGAGGATAATGGAATAAGCACTCGTATGCCTTTTTTTGTTTTTACATCCAGTCCCTTATATGCAATTTTGTCATGTTCCCACCGGCACACAATGGCCTACTCTTCCGAAAAGCGGAACGGGTTTTAACGAATGGGCAAGATGATCTGCGTGCGTTGCACACGGGACCTCGGTTTATAATCTCATCCTGGCTTTTCGGGGAAATATATTAATTCCAGAGGAAAAATCCTCTTGAACGAGATTCGAACTCGGGTCAGCAGATCACGAGCGCTTCACTCCATCCACGTCAACATCAAAATAAACCAGATATCAAATTCTGTTAAAGCATCCTCACCAAAATCCTTTAAAAAATATATACATACTATCAATAAAGATATCAAGTAAAGTTACAAAATGTCGAGGAGCCTGATATAAACCAGTTTTTAACAGCCCCGCCAACAACAGCATCAATATAACAGTTTGAAGTTTGGCAAATCAATTTAAACTCACTCAGTACATCTCCAAGAGGCATGGTATATTGATTGAAGATGGAAAACAATATTGTATGCTTTTAGGACGATGATAAAGTAAATCACTATAAAATGTATAAACCAAACATTTACATAAAAAGAATACATTTCATATATAAGAGGAATACCAGAGAGAGAGAGAGAGAGAGAGAGAGAGAGAGAGAGAGAAGAGAGAGAGAGAGAGAGAGAGAGAGAGAGAGAGAGAGAGAGAGAGAGAGTACATTTCCAGGTTGTGTGATCATCTAGATGAAAGTTAAGATGTAGTCTGCAAAGAACATCCGCGTACAAAATTATGTCTAACAATTAAGACAAAACAATTTAACGATTCCAATTGAGTAAAATGCATACTTGTATATAGAAAAATAAAAATTGCATGATTTAGAACAATAACAGTCAAGGAAATTTCCAAATTTCATAACAACAGAGTTACTTAAGAAAAATGGAGGGGAGGGAGAGAGAGGAGAGAGAGAGAGAGAGAGGGGGGTGGGGTAGAGAGGGGGGTGGGGGGGGGGGGGGGATGAGCGACAGACAGATAGGCAGAGCCAGAGAGTACATTTTTGAATTATATGATTATCTGGATAATATGTTATCTTTGACAACACCTACACAAGCAATCTCATTATAAAATATTACTACCATAGTATATAATAAAAATGATATCAATAAAACAAAATATAACATACAAGGGACATATATAAGTCTATCAAAAATTATATCAAAACAGTCTAACGAAGTAGGCTCTTTATCTATGACAAAGAAAAACTTATATCAAAACAGTCTAACGTAATAGGCTCTTTATTTATGACAAAGAAAAACGATAGCGTCAAATTAGTACATAATAAACGCAAAATTACACAACTTAACATAGTTACTAAATAATTCTTACTAATAGTTTTTTTTATAGTTATTAACAAATAGTATACATTTCAAAGCCATAACACAATGGTTAATTCATTGATTATATGATCAAGGTGGCATGCTGTGACTATTCCTTGAACAGAAATTTACTGGCGTACATGTGGCAAGAGAACTGTTGTGTTAGCATATCAGTTAGTACTTTTGAGGTGGGTATACATAGCTTTCTTGAAAGCTTCTTTACTTTGGGATGTTTTCACGTATGTTGGTAGCGTGTTCCAGAGTAGGCCACCTGAGTATGTGAAGCTTGATTTACAGAGGTCAATTCTAGGTATTGGTAATTGAATTTTGGTAGGATATCGGGAAGTCAATTGGAATTTAGATTGGAGTGTTAGTGGAGCTTGACCCGTCAAACTTTATACATGAATATTCCTTTATTCAGGGTAAACATATCTTTTAACGGAAGAATCTCAAGTTTTGCATAGTCTGCTATGGTTAAAGTAGAAGATTTTAAGAGAATTGCTTCGAGTGCTCGTTTGTAAGTGCTATTTAGATGTTTTAGAATATTGGCACTGGCTGTGTCAAAAAGGGTAGAGCAATAGTTGATTGAAGATCAAATGTAAGCATGTAGAAATAGTTTTCTGGCATGTGTGTTGATAAAGTGTTTGATTTTGCATAGTTGGTATACGTGTTTGAAGACTGTTTTACACAATTCATTTATGTGTGCCATCCATGACAGATTGTTGTCAATCACAATACCTAGAAGTTTATGGTTTTAAACTTCCTCAATAGATTCATTATTCACGAATATTGGTGGAAATCTAGTTGTCATGTTTTGTCTCTTTTGTCTTGTTGTAATAAGCATGACTTTTGGTCTTTTGAGGGTTAAGTGACATGTGGTTATAAATGCACCATTTGCTTAGAGAATCAGTGCTACTTTGTCATGAGGTAGATATTCTGTCAAGACTGGTGTGACTTGTACGAATTGTAGTGCCATCACAAAAGTTCACACAATTCATTGATGTAGAGGGGAAGGTCATTAACATATATAGAGAATAAAAGTGGGCCTAGAACAGACCCTTGTGGTACTCCATATTTTACGGGTAGTGTACACAATTTAGTGTTATTGATCGAGATATATTGTTGCCTATTGTGCAGGAATGATCTAATTAACTTCAGACTGTTATCTGATATACCATATAAAGATAGTTTTCGGCATAGCAGTTTGTGGTCAATTACATCAAATGCTTTGGCTAAGTCTACAAGGAGGGCTCTCAACAATATTTATTTATATTTATATTATTATGCCAAGTACCTACAATGTTGGTAAGAGCTGTGTGGCAAGAATGATTTTTCCGGAATCCTGACCGGTTATCATTTAAAAGACTAGTGTTCTAGATGATGGCTAGGATGTTTGTGCACATGTTTTTCAAGAGATTTGGATACAATTGATAATACTGATATTGGTCTATAGTTACATGGGCTTGAAGTGTCTCCAGACTTATAAAACGGAATAACTTTAGCCAGTTTGAATAGTGATGGGAAGAAGCAATTTGCAATACATAAGTTATAGACGTAAGTGAGTGTTTCAGTTATAATAGGGGCTGCGATTTTGAGAATTCTTCCGTCCACACCATCTGGACCACAACTACCAGTTTGTTTTAAGCCTTGAAGAGATTGATAAACCTCAATTATGTTCAATGGTGGTGTTTTCATGTTTGAGTTTATATTTTTTGATCTACAAACTGTTTTAAGTTTTTCAAGGGAATTTAGATAAATAATAATAATAATGTATGGAATTTATATAGCGCTGAATCTTGTAAAGCAACAAATCAAAAGGCTCAGATGAATTTTTTTTTCGAGGATAACGGAATAAGCACTCATGTGCTTTTTTACATCCAGTCCCCGTGTGTATGCGGTTTTGTAAATGTTGTCATCTGTTCCCACCGGCACACAATGGCCTAGTCTTTCGAAAAGCGTAACAGGATTTAACGCGTGCACAAGATGTTCTGCATGCGTTCGCACACGGGGCCTCGGTTTATAGTCTCATCCGAAGGACTTAGACATTCAGTTCGTTTTTTTGTCAAACTGGGAAGAAAGGGCGAGGCTGGGAATGAACCCAGAACCTCACGGTTTACTTGTTGGCAGGCAAACATCTTAACCATCCTGCCACCTTCCTTCTTAAATAATAGATATAATAGAATAAGAGATCAGCATCATTTTGTTTTATTAATGAATCTGTCATGGTAGTTAAAATGGTATTTAGGTAGTCAGGAGAAATGTTTTGAACAGTGGAAAGTGATGACGGTTTATTGTTTAGCTGATTGGTAGCTTTCCTCATAGACCTCGAATTTTGTTTGGATGAAGTAAGATTTTGGAAATACTTTTGTTTACTTGCTCGTTTTAATGAATTAACTTTGTTTCTTTGTGCTTTGTATTCATCAAATTTTCCTGTTTTTAATAAGTTATCACGACGTTTTGCTTCAGATATAATTTCAGTTGTTATCCATTCAGGCCATACTTTATGCTTTACTCTGTGGGTTTTAAAGGGTGCATGCTTATCATAATTATATAGACGTAAATGTTTCAAACCAGAAGGTCAAGGCTTCTTCTGGATCTGTTAAGTTATTAACATTACTAAGAAGACAAGTTAGAAGATCATTTAGAAAGTGATTTTCATTGAATTTTGCAAATGATTGGTATGTAATTTTTTGTGACCTATTTTTGGGGATTTGTGCACCTTTTTTTTAATTCCATGTGACACATATAGGAAGATGGTCACTGCAGCCACGTATAGGGATACATAATTCCTTAATAATTTGCTGCACTGTTATATTCTCTCAAGGAAGATGTTGAAAAGGGTGGGTGAGAGTAGACAGCCCTGCCTTACTCCAACTGTTGTTCGAAACCATTCTCCAATGTTGTTGTTGTAGTACACTGCACTGGTGGCCTCGCTGTACAGCTGTTTGATGACTCTGATCAGGTTTGCATTGATGCTGTACAAGTTCATGGTTGCCCACAAAGCCGCATGCCACACCCTGTCAAATGCCTTCTTAAAATCGATAAATACGTGGTATAGGTCTTGTTGATGTTGAAGGTACCGCTCACATAGTATTCTGAGGTTGAATATCTGTTCTGTTGTGCTGCGCCCTGCTCTGAAACCTGCTTGTTCCTCAGCAATGATGGTCTCTGCTTGTGGCTTCAGTCTATTCAATATTATCTCAGCATGACCTTGCTTGGGTGACATATGAGGCTGATTGTGCGGTAATTATGGCATTGTTGTAGATTCCTTTCTTGGGGAGGGTGATGATGAGCGACTGCGTCCATGGTGTTGGCCATTTTCCTGTCTGCCAGATCTTGTTGCAGATTCTTAGTAGGGCGCTGATCATGGCTTCCCCTCCAGCTTGGACCAACTCAGCTGGAATGTTGTCAGCCCCTGCTGACTTCCCTTTTTCAGCGATCTGACTGCTGTTTCCACTTCTTCTCGGAGGATAGGGTGACTGTCTGTGTCTTTGCTTTCGGGTACATTAAGGACTTCTGGATCTCCTGCGGTTCTATAGTTATACAGGTCGGAGCAGTATTCTGTCCATACTGTTCAGAATATCCTGGTCGTCAGTGAGACACTTCCCATTTTTTTCCTGGATTGTTAAACCTTTTCTCTGTTTCGTGCTAGTCAGGTCTTTCACCAGCTGATATGCTTTCTTGCTATTGCTTTTCTTGATGTTCTCTTCAATGTCTTGGCACTGTTCACCGATCCATTTCTCTTTTGCCTCCGTCATGGACTTCCCGATTCTTTTGTTGACTGCCCTATATTGTTCTGCTCTTTCTTTTGTTTCATTTTTCTTTTTCTTCAACTCTCTAAAGCTTTTCAACATCTTCCTGAGAGAATCATGGCTGATGCACTGAACATCATGAAGATCAGTCGCATTGGTGGCAGAACGATCACAACCTCCGCTTCGCAGATGACTTGTGGAATTTGCAGGATCAGAAAAGGCTTGCCAGCCTTGAGAAACCCTTGGAAAAAGGCTCCAAACACCAAAAAGGCAAGGGCCAAACGTACAAAACCCCGCATGTTTGGGTTTGGGGAAAAAA
>CM054158.1:29362732-29410232 GCA_028751875.1 Rapana venosa
ACATACTTTCCACATCATTAATTAAGATGCTATGTATTAAAACAAGTACATGTTATCTAATTATCTTTAAAAAACCCAACAACAACAACAACAAAACCACATAGGTACACTCTATCGACTACTAAACTTGAAATCATATACCATCAATCTTCTCTCCCTCCCACCCTCCCACCCCCCCACATGTGTTGGTGTAAAATCTGCCATCAATCTTCCAGTGAAAGATCAATACACAGATCTGCCACCAACATCACCTCAAATCATATTACGCAATTGCCATTGCAATCACGGAACCAAGTTGATCATTCATTCCTCATTTGATGTGCTTTGGCATGATTTTTAAAAGAAAAACGTTAAAAACGAAACAAAAGAAAACTTCTGGCACCTTACTTTAACCACAATTATTGAACATTTTCTGCTTAAAAAAAATTGATATTATAAAAATAACCCCCCACACACAGGCACATTCTATCCACTACTAAACTTAAAATCATATACCATCAGTCTTCCACTCCCCATTCCTCCCCCACGTGTGTTGGTGTAAACTCTGGCATCAATCGTCCAGTGAAAGATTAATACACAGATCTGCCACTAACATCAAAATCATTTTATACAATTTCCAATGCAATCACAGGACCAAGTTTATCATTCATTGCACATTAATTTTGATGTGATTGGGTGGATTTCTAAAAGAAAAATATTAAAAACAAAAGCTAAAAAGAAAAGAAAACTTCTCCCCACATATTTTCCACACCATTATTGAACATGGTATGTTTTAAATAAAACTTACATTTGATCTAACTATCTTAAAAAACCACCAACAACAACAAAACCACACAGGTACACTCTATCCACTACTAAACTTGAAATCATATACCATCAGTCTTCTCTTACTCCCCCACACACACGTGTTGGTGTAAAACCTGCCATCAATCTTCCAGTGAAAGATCAATACAAAGATCTGCCACCAACATCACCTCAAATCATATTACTCAATTTCCATTGCAATCACAGGACCAAGTTTATCATTCATTGCACATCTGACCTGATTTGGTGTGATTTTTTTAAAACAAAACATTAAAAACAAAACTGAAACAAAATAAAAGAAAACTTGTCCCCGCATACTTTCCACATCATTATTGAACATACTATGTATTAAAAAAGTACATTTGATATCATCTAAAAAACAACAACAAATCAACACACACACAGGCCAACTCTATCCACTACTAAACTTAAAATCATATACCATCAGTCTTCTTTTTCCCTATATGTGTTGGTGTAAAATCTGCCATCAATCTTCCAATGAAAGATTAATACACAGATCTGCCACTAACATCAACTTTAATCATTTTATACAATTTCCATTGCAACCCCAGGACCAAGTTTATCATTCATTTTACATTAATTTTCATGTGATTTGGTATGATTTCTAAAAGAAAAATATTAAAAACAAAACTAAAAAGAAAAAACTTCTCCTCACATATTTTCCACCCCATTATTGAACATGCTATGTTTTACAAGGCACTGTCCAAGGAGGAAGAAGAAGAGGCAGACCAAGGAAGAGCTGGGAGGATATCAGCGAATGGACAGGCCTAGAACTCAACAAAACCCTGAGAAAGGCAGAACAGAGAGAGGAATGGAGGGAACTGGTTGTTGAGTCTTTGAGGGTGCCCCCATGGTCGTCAGACTACGGGACAGATAGATGTTTTAAATAAAACTCACATTTGATCTAATTATCTTTAAAAAACCACCATAACAAAAAACCCACATAGGAACACACAACAACAACAAAAAACCCACATAGGAACAAACAACAACAACAACAACAAACCCACATAGGCACATTCAATCCACTACTAAACTTTAAATCATATACCATCAGTCTTCTCTCCCTCACCACACACACACCTGTTGGTGTAAAATCTGCCATCAATCTTGCAGTGAAAGATCAATACACAGATCTGCCACCAACATAACCTAATATCATATTACTCAAGTTCCAATGAAATCACGGGACCAAGTTTATCATTCATTCTACATTTGATGCGATTTGGCATGATTTTTTAAAAAGAACATTAAAAAAACAAAAGAAAACTTCTCCCCACTTACTTTAACCGCCATTATTGGATCTTCTGTTTTAAAAAATTGATCTCATTATAAAAAAAAAAACCAACACACAGGCACATTCTATCCACTACTAAACTTAAAATCATATACCATCAGTCTCCCCCTCCCCCCCACCCCACATGTGTTGGTGTAAAATCAGCCATCAATCTTCCAGTGAAAGATCAATACACAGATCTGCCACTAACATCAATTAAAATCATTTTACACAATTTCCATTGCAATCACAGGACCATGTTTATCATTCATTGCACATCTGATGTGATTTGGTGTGATTTTTTAAAAGAAAACATTAAAAACAAAACTGGAACAAAAGAAAAGAAAACTTCACCCCACATACTTTCCACATCATTATTGAACATACTATGTATTAAAAAAAAGGTACATTTAATCTAATTATCTTAAAACAACAACAACAACAAAACCACACAGGCACACTCTACCCACTTCTTAACTTGAAATCAGATACCATCAGTCTTCTCTCCCTTCATCACACACACATGTGTTGGTGTAAAATCTACCATCAATCACCCATGAAAGCTCAATACACAGATCTGCCCACCAACATCCACCTCAAATCGTGAGTACGCATTCTCCATTGCAATCACAAGACCAGTTTATTCATTCATTCCACATTTTTGATGTAATCTGGCAGATTATTTAAAAAAAAACATTAAAAAACAAAAATAAAAAAAAACTTTTTCCCACTTACTTAACCTTCCATTAATTGACATTCTGTTTTTAAAAAAATGATCTCATTATAAAAATAACCACCAACACAACCAGGCCACATCCTATCCACTACTAAACTTAAAATCATATACCTATCAGTCTTTCCTCCCCCCCCCCCAGTCCTCCCCCGCATGTGTTTGGTGTAAAATCCTTCCATCAATCTTCCAGTGAAAGATCAATACACAGATCTGCCACCAACATCACCTCAAATCATATCACTCAATTTCCATTGCAATCACAGGACCAAGTTTATCATTCATTTCACATTTGATGTTATTTGGTGCGATTTTTAAAAGAAAAACATTAAAAACAAATAAAAACTTCTCCCCACTTACTTTAACCACTATTCTTGGACAATTTATAAGTTTAAAAAAATTGATCTCATTAACAAAATAAACCCAAACACACTCGCACATTCTATCACTACTAAACATTAAACATATACCATCCCAGTCTTTTCCCACCCCCACCCCCCCCCCCCCCACTGTGTTTATGTAAAATCTGCCATCAATGCAATCTTCCATGAAAGATCAATATACAGATCATGTCCCACTAACATGAATTAAAATCATTTTACACAATTTCCATTGCAATCACAGGTACAAGTTTACCATTCATTGCACATCTGATGTGATTTGGTGTGATTTTTTAAAAGAAAAAAAACTGGAACAAAAGAAAAGAAAACTTCTCCCCACATACTTTCCACATCATTATTGAACATACTTTTCACATCATTATTGAACATACTATGTATTAAAAAAGTACATTTGATCTTATTATCTTAAAACAACAACAACCAACAAAACCAAACAGGAACACTCTTCCTTTTTTTTTCATTCCCCCCCCCCCTCCCACTCTTAACGGAAATCATATACCATCAGTCCTTCTCCTCCCCCCCCAACCCCCCCACACACACGTGTTGGTGTAAAATCTTCCATCCATCTTCCAGTGAAAGGATCAATACACATATCTGCCACCAAACATCACCTCAAATTCATATTACTACAATTTCCCTTGCCAATCACGGGACCAAATTTATACTTCAAGTCCACATATGATTGATTTGGCATGATTTTTTAAAAGAAAAACATTAAAAACAAAACAAAAGGAATACTTCCTCCCCACATACTTTAACCACCATTATTGACATTCTAGTTTTAAAAAAAAAGATCTCATTATTACAATAAACCCACCACACAGGCACATTCATCTACTACTAAACTTAAAATCATATACCCATCAAGTCTCCTCCCCCCCGTCCCCCCCACAATGTTTGGTGTAGAAATCTGCCATCAATCTTCCAGTGAAAGATCAATACACAGATCTGCCACTAACATCAATTAAAATCATTTAACACAATTTCCATTGCAATCACAGGACCAAGTTTGATGTGATTTGGTGTGATTTTTAAAAAAGAAAACATTAAAAACAAAACTGGAACAAAAGAAAACTTCTTCCCACATACTTTCCACATCATTATTGAATATACTATGTATTAAAAAAGTACATTCGATCTAATTATCTTAAAAAAACACAACAACAACAAAAACCACACTGGCACCCACTATCCCTACAAAACTTAACCATCATATACATCAGTATTCCTCTCCCTCCTTCCCCACACCCCACCCTCAACATGTGTTTGGTGTAAAATCTGCCATCAATCCTCCAGTGAAAGATCAATACACAGATCTGCCACTAACATCAATTAAAATCATTTTACACAATATCACAGGACCAAGTTTATCATTCATTGCACATCTGATGTGATTTGGTGTGATATTTTAAAAACAAAACTGGAACAAAAGAAAAGAAAACTTCTCCCCACATACTTTCCACATCATTATTGAACATACTATGTATTAAAAAAAAGTACATTTGATATCATTTAAAAACACAAGAAACCAACACACACACAGACCAACTCTTCCACTACTAAACTTGAAATCATATACCATCAGTCTTCTTTTACCTCTATATGTGTTGGTGTAAAATCTGCCATCAATCTTCCAGTGAAAGATTAATACACAGATCTGCCACTAACATCAACTTTAATCATTTTATACAATTTTTATTCCAATTCCAGGACCAAGTTTGTCATTCATTTCACATTAATTTTGATGTGATTGGGTGGGATTTCTAAAAGAAAAAATATTTTTTAAAAACTAAAAAGAAAAGAAAACTTCTCCCCACATACTTTCCACACGATTATTGAACATGACATGTTTTAAATAAAACTTACATTTTATCTAATCATCTTAAAAACAACAACAACAACAACAAAACCACACAGGTACACTCTATCCACTACTAAACTTGAAATCACATACCATCACTATTCTGTCCCTTCCCCCACACATATGTGGTGCTGTAAAATCTGCCAACAATCTTCCAGTGAAAGACCAATACACAGATCTGCCACCAACATCACCTAAAATCTTAATTTCCATTGCAATCACAGGGCCAAGTTTATCATTCATTCTACATTTGATGTGATTGGGCATGATTTTTAAAAGAAAAACATTAAAAACAAAACAAAAGAAAACTTTTCCCCACTTACCATAACCACCATTATTGGACATTTTCTGCTTTAAACAAATTAATGTCATTATAAAAATAAACCCACACACGCAGGCACATTCTATCCACTACTAAACTTAAAATCATATACCATCAGTCTCCCCCCCCCCTTCCCCTACAGGTGTTGGTGTAAAATCTGCCATCAATCTTCCAGTGAAAGATCAAATACAGATCATGCCACTAACACTCAATTAAAATCATTTACAACAATGTCCATTGCAATCACAGGACAAGTTCAACATTCATTGCACATCTGTGATATGGTGTGATTTTTAAAAGAAAACATAAAAACTAAAACTGGAACAATAAAAAGAAAACTTCTTCCCACATATCTTTCCACATCAATTTTGAAATACTATGTATTAAAAAAAGGTACATTTGATCTAATAATCTTAAAACACAACAGCCACAAACAAAAACCACACAGGCACACTCTACGCTAAACCCACAATCTACCTTGAAATCATAATACCATCAGTTCTTACACTCTCCCTCACACCCCCCCCCCACACACCACGACACGTGTGTTGGTGTAAAATCTGCCATCAATCTTCCAGTGAAAGATCAATACACAGATCTGCCACTTACATCAATTAAAACCATTTTACACAATTTTCATTGCAATCACAGGACCAAGTTTATCATTCATTTTACATCTGATGTGATTTAGTGTGATTAAAAAAAACACAAAAACATTAAAAACAAAATTGAAACAAAAGAAAAGATCACTTGTCCCCACATACTTTCAACATTATTGAACATACTATGTATTAAAAAAAAAGTACATTTGATCTAATTATCTTAGAAAAAACAAAAACAACAAAAACCACACAGGCACACTCTATCTACTACTAAACTTGAAATCATATACCATCAGTATTCTCTCCCCCCCCCCCCATGTGTTGGTGTAAAATCTGCCATCAATCTTCCAGTGAAAAGTCAATATACAGATCTGCCACTAACATCAATTAAAATCATTTTACACAATTTCCATTGCATTCACAGGACCAAGTTTATCATTCATTGCACATCTGATGTGATTTGGTGTGATTTTTTAAAAGAAAACATTAAAAACAAAACTGGAGCAAAAAAAGAAAACTTCTTCCCACATACTTTCCACATCATTATTGAAATACTATGTAGTAAAAAAAAAAGTATATTTGATATCATCTAAAAAACAAATCAACACACACAGAGGCCAACTATATCCACTACTAAACTT
The DNA here is from genome assembly GCA_028751875.1 of Rapana venosa. Lineage (NCBI taxonomy): Eukaryota > Metazoa > Mollusca > Gastropoda > Neogastropoda > Muricidae > Rapana > Rapana venosa. The sequence goes on from CM054158.1 coordinate 29,369,391, forward strand.
AAAATCATATACCATCAGTCTTCTTTTACCCCTATATGTGTTGGTGTAAAATCTGCCATCAATCTTCCAGTGAAAGATTAATACACAGATCTGCCACTAACCTCACCCCCAACTTTAATCATGTTATACAATTTCATTGCAACTCCAGACCAGTTATCATCATATTCACAATTTTGATGTGATTTGGTGTGATTTCTAAAGAAAATATATTTTTTTTCAAAAAAACAAAAAAGAAAAGTAAAACTTCTCCCCACATATTTTTCACACCATTAATGAACATGCTATTGTTTGAAATAAAAATTTACATTTTAGCTAACTATCTTTTAAAAACCCCCACAACACCAACAAAAAACACACATGTACACTCGAACACTACTAAACTTGAAATCATATACCACAGTCTTCCTCTCCCCTCACCCCCACTCGTGTTGGTGTAAACATCTGCCATCAATCTTCCATGAAAGATCAATAACCAAGTCTGCCACCAACATCACCATCGAATCATATTACTCAATTTCCATTGTAAAAAAAAAAAACAATCAGGTGACCAAGAGTTTATCAGTCATTCCACATTTGATGTGATTTAGCATGATTTTTAAAAGAAAAACATTAAAAACAAACAAAAGAAAACTTCTCCCCACTTACTTTAACCGCCATTATTGGACATTTTATGTTTTAAAAAATTTGATCTCATAAAAAATAAACCAACACACACAGGCACATTCTATCCACTACTAAGCTTAAAATCATATACCATCAGTCTTCTTTTTCCTCTACATGTGTTGGTGTAAAATTTGCCATCTATCTTCCAGTGAAAGATTAATACACAGATTTGCCACTAACATCAACTTTAATCATTTTACACAATATCACAGGAAGTTTATCATTCATTGCACATCTGATGTGAGTTGGTGTGATTTTTTAAAAGAAAACATTAAAAACAAAACTGGAACAAAAGAAAAGAAAACTTCTCCCCACATACTTTCCATATTATTGAACATACTATGTATTGAAAAAAGTACATTTGATATCATCTAAAGAAAACCCAACAACAAACCAACACACACAGGCCAGCTCTATCCACTACTAAGCTTAAAATCATATTCCATCAGTCCTCTTTTTCCTCTACATGTGTTGGTGTAAAATCTGCCATCAATCTTCCAGTGAAAGATTAATACACAGATCTGCCACTAACATCAACTTTAATCATTTTATACAATTTCCAGTGCAATCACAGGACGAAGTTTGTCATTCATTTCACTTTGAAATTAAAAAACTAAACACTTCGCCCCACACCACTTTCCACAGCATATTACAAACTATTTCATTTTTCTTTTCAATTTATGTTTGATATGGTTTGAAAAAAAAATGACAGCACAAGGAAAGGTAGGCTTTGAGGGTATAGCATGAAGATGTGCTGGTGTAAAATCTGCATCTATCTTCTAGCAGAGATCAGTACACAGATCTGCCACCAACACTAGAATCCTATCCCATAATCAATATCAAAGACAACCACAGGACCATCTTTTGTTTTCACATTTCAGATTAAAAAACAAAAATAAAATAAAACAAAAGATAGAAACCTCTCCACACACAACACTTTTTTTGACAGGTTTATACGAAACTGCCACATCTTTCTTCAATTTACATGGATCCATTATCTATTTAAAAGCAACTAAACAACAACCAACAACAACAACAACAACCCACCAAGGAAACACAAAATACAGGCTCACTATATCCACTACTTACTCAAAACCATATACTTAAGTCTTCTTTTTGCCACATATGTTGGTGTAAAATCTTGCCATCAATCTTCCAGCAGGAGATTATTAATACACAGATCTGCCACCGACATCAATGAAACTTACTTCACACACTCTCAATACTAACCACACCACGAGCTTTGTTTTTTGCTTTCACATTCCTTGTGATTAAAAAACAAAACAAAAGGAAGATAAGACGAAAGAAAAAAACAATCTCTCCCCCACACACTTGCTACACCATTATGGAAAATGTTACGTTTTTCTTCAATTGACATTTTGATCTCCATATCTTTTTTTTTTAAAAACATAGAAAAATAAGAAAGAAAACAGCCACGCTCTATCCATGATTAAACTTAAAATCATATGCCATGAGTCTTATCTTTGCCACATGTGTTGGTGTAAAATCTGCCATCAATCTTCCAGCGGAAGATCAATTCACAGATCTGCCACCTACATCATCTATTCACACATTCTCAATGCCAATCGAATGGCGAACTTGTATTTTGCTTTCACATTTCATGTAATTTTTAAAGAAAATCATTAAAAACATAAATAAAACAATAGAAAAGAAAACCTCTCACCTGCAGTATAAATGTTTTCCCGCGCCTACACACACCACACACACACACAAACACGCACACACACACACACACACAACATAAAATCAGTAACACCCTTCCTATATTACTCACTCACACCACCATAAATACCACTACCCCCACCCCCACCCACCACCAACCCCAACCCCAGACACACCAATTAAACCAAACTATACCCCCCCTCACCCCAAGGACTACCCCAACCTACCCTCAAATACCCCCACCATACCCCCCACCCAGATACCACCCCCCCCCCCCCTACCGACCCCACCCCAACCCCACCCCCCACTATCCCCACCAAACTACCACCACCTACCCCACCACTCCATCCAAAAACAAACGAAACCGGCTCCATCCCTCCCTCTTTCTCTTCTCTCCATCCATCATCCACACACAACTTATACACACACACACACACACACACACACACACACACACACACACACAAAAAGCACACACGCACACACACATGCCACAACACGCACGACGCTACTACACGCACAAAGTCCAACACCACATTCTTACAACCTTCCTTTCCACAACACATACACACACCACACACACATAACCATCATTCTCTCACACACACACACACACACACACACACACACACCACAACACACACACACACCATCATTCTCTCTCTCTCTCACTCTCTCTCTCCTCTCATCTCTCTCTCTCTCTCTCTCACACACAACACTCAACACACACACACACAACACACCACACACACACCATCATTCGCTCACCACACACACACACACACAAACACACACACACACACACACACACACACACACACACACACCATCATTCTCTCTCTCTCATCTCTCATCTCTCTTCTCTCTGCTCCATCTCTCACTCTCTCTCACACACACCACACTCACACACAACACACACACACACACACACACACACACACACAGCACAATACACACACACACACTGTTCTTATAAAGCCCCAAGTCCCCCAATAAATTAAAAAAAACAACCCAACTATCCCTGTCCACTCACACCATTCAATCATACCTCTTCCCCCACTCCCACCCATCCTTCCCCACCCCCTTCCTAGCACCTCTTTCCCTAAAATTCTACCACCACCCCCAACCCCTAGAAGAAAAGAATTTGCCATCGTGTCAGCATGCACCAGACTGTCTACCTGCCTTTTGTGTCCACATGAGGGGCCAGGATTAGTGTAACAGTGCCAGGATTAGTATGAACGGTTAGAAAAAAAAAGAAAAGGTGGGTTGTCTGGTCTGGTCTGTTGGAAAGCATGTGGGCACAAAAGCACGTAGAATTGATGGTACGTAGCTTTTCGACACAGTTAGTTATTGGAGTTTAAATTTGGATTTCTTTTATCACAAATTTCCAGCTCTGCTATCAGCAAAGCAATTTCCGGTCAAAGACTTTTGAAGACTTTGGATCTATTTTTTAAAAAAAGCCAACCCAAAATAAACCATCTGAGGTTTTTCTTGAATCAAGGTCAAAATCAACTATTTGAATACTTTTTGAAAAATCAAAACCAAAACTCAATGTGAAATTTCTTCTTTGGAAAACCAGGGCCAAAATGAAACAGGCGAGAAAAATCTATCACTATCCGCGGCCCTCTTTTCCCTATCCCCACTTATCCAAATGTGTATCCTGCTCCCCCCTTTCTTACCCTCCCAACCCCCCCCCAAAAAACCCCCCCCCCAAAAAAAAAACCCCAAAAAAAAAATTTAAAAAAAAATAAAAACCCCAACCCCCAATTTAAATAAAAAACCCCCCTTTTTTTCCCCCCAAAAACCCCCTTTAAAAAAAAAAAAAAAAAAAAATTTTAAAAAAAAAAAATTTTTTTTTTAAAAAAAATTTAAAAAATTTAAAAAAAAAATTAAAAATTTTTTCCCCCCCAAATCTTCCCAAAAAATTTTGAAATTTTTTTTTAAAAAAAAAAAAAAAAAAAAAAAAAAAAAAAAACCCCCAATTAAAACCAAAAAACTTTAAATTAAAAAAAAAAAATAAAATATTAAATTTTAAAAAAAAAAAAAAAACCAAAATTTAAAAAAAAATTCTTAAATTTAAAAATACAAAACCAAAACTCAATGTGAAATTTCTTCTTTGGAAAACCAGGGCCAAAATGAAACAGGCGAGAAAAATCTATCACTATCCGCGGCCCTCTTTTCCCTATCCCCACTTATCCAAATGTGTATCCTGCTCCCTCCTCTCCTCACTTCCACCCCATTCAACACAAACACACACACATACACCCCCCCTACCCTCATAACACACCCCCTTCCTCATACACACACTCCCCCTCACATACACACACACTCACACACATAGCCTCACACCCCCACACCCTACCACACTCTACCACTCACCCCCCCACACTACACCCCCCCTCACACAACCTTTACCAATACAGGACACAAACACCTCACACACCTTAATTTCTTACACACCACACACTCCACCTACGACTTCTACGACTACCTACTATTACTACTACACCACACACACTACACCACTCTCACACACCTTACCACTACAAGACACAAACACCCTCACACCACTACTTCTACACACACATCCTCCTCCTACGACTATATACTACTCCAACACACACCCACACAATCTCATCACCCCACACACCACACACACACACACACACACCCCTACCTCATATCTAAACCTATAAACTTTACACTGCAGTTAAAATTCCATGAAAAGATAACCAGAGGTAGTTCACCACATGGTCGCGTTCACAATACTGGTACAAATATTCACCAATCCTGTAACACTCAAAAACACTCGTAAGCATTGTCATTCCTTTAGGCCCTGCACCCTTCCTCTATGTCATGCCATTTTCCACTCATAAAAAGCAGCGCATTTGATATGGAAAGCCAGTCCTGCATGAATTGGACCGGCATCCACAGACATTATGTCAAACTATTTTCAAAATAGCTCCTGAGATTCTTACAGGAAAAACACAATTTTTTTTTTTTTCAATTTATACGTAGTATTTTTCTCTTCTTTTTTTTTTTTTGGGGGGGGGGTTTCAGTGTTTCCCCATTATTATACCTTTTTTTCTCTTTTTTTATTGTTTTAACCATGGTAGGTTTTTCTATTTTGGGGAGTGGGTGGGGGGTGGTGTTACATTTTTTCCCCCTTTTATACCATGGTTTTTCTTCTTTTTTAACATGGTGTTTTGTTATTTTTTCTTTCTTTTTTGGAGGGTGGGATGACATTTTTTCCCCATTTTATACCATAGATTTTTTCTCTTTTTTTTTACCCCTGGTGTTTTTTTTTTTGTTTTTTTTTTTTGGGGGGGGATTTACATTATTTATTCCCCATTTATACCATTGGATTTTTCTTCTTTTTTTTTTAAATCCATGGTGGTTTTTTCCTTGGTTTTTTTTCATTTTTTTTTTGTTTTTTGGGGGGGGGGGCATTTTCTTTCCCCATTTTATACATTGACTTTTCTTTTCTTTTTTTTAACCATGGTCTTTTTTTTGGGGGGGGGGGAGATTACATTTTCCCCCCCAATTTTTATACCATTGGTTTTTCTTTTTTAACCATGGTGGGGTTTTTTTGGTCGTTTTTTTTGGGGGGTGGGGGTGGGTGGGGTGGTGCTTTACCTTACTTTTCAGTCATATATCAATACTTTTGACATCATCACTGACGGTAGGATGTACTTTGAAGTCTTTCTGCTCTTGCAAACCCTTTTGACATTTTCTGTGTCAGTTTTATAATAATAATAATAATAATAATAATAATAATAATAATATATGGAATTTATATAGCGCTGAACCTTGTAAAAAAACAAACAAATCGAAGCGCTTGCACTCATCCTTTACGGGCATGCAACTCTCCTTAAAAACATAATGCCACTAACTGCCTCCACAAATGTTGGTTCGCTCTGCACCAGAATGGGTCTCAGGGATCTTCTCGATTGAGGACAAAGTCTCTGCAACAAGTTGAAAATGTTGATGCAACGTTTTTCCCCAAGCTGCTCCGGCAAAAATTTTGTGAAGTCTGCAGCACATTGTGCTGGGGGATTTCTCCATAACGGCAGTGTCCTCCGATGGGCAGTTGTCCTCTGCAATCAATGGTGATTGTTTGATGTCAAACAGCTTTTCCCAAGCTGTTCCACAAAAACCATCATGGGCAGTTTGCATCAGCTTGTGCTGGGATTTTCTCCATGATGGCGGTGTCCTCTGACGGCAATGTCCTCTGCGATAGTGTTGAAATGCTTGATGTCACAGTTTTTCCCCTAGCTACTCCACAAAATGTTCTGGGAAACTTCTTGATGACGGCAGTGTCCTCCAGAACAATGGTAAAATACTTGATGTCAGTTTTTCATCTAGCTGCTCCACAAAAAGTTCTGGGGAACTTCTTGGTGAAGGCAATGTCCTCTGCGACAATGGTGAAATGCTTGATGTCACAGTTTTTCCCCTAGCTGCTCCACAAAACCCTGGGAGTTCTGCACCAGAATGTGCTGGGGATCTTCTCCATGACGGCAATGTCCTGCTCTCCTCCACGATGGCAGTGATGTCCCCCTCAGCGACGGCAGCCATGTCCGCCGTGGTGGCGACGACAGCAAGGTCCTCGGCGACGGCAGCGATGTCCTCGGCAGCGATGTCCTCAACAGCAATGTCCTTGGCAGCTATGTCCTCGGCAGCTATGTCCTCGGCAGCTATGTCCTATGCAGCTATGTCCTATGCAGCTATGTCCTATGCAGCTATGTCCTTGGCAGCTATGTCCTTGGCAGCGACGTCCTTGGCAGTGACGGCCTTGGTAGCGACGTCCTTGGCAGCGATGTCCTTGGCGACGGTAGCGATGTCCTTAGCGACGGTAGCGATTTGTCCTTGCGACGGCAGTGTACGTCCTTGGCAGTGATGTCCTCGGCGACGGCAGCGATTGGGGAGCGATGTCCTTGGCAGTGACGTCCTTGGAAGAGGGACGTCCTTGGCAGTGATAGTGATGTCTTGCGGCAGTGACGCCTTGGCCGTGACGTCATCGGCGACGGCAGTAGAGATGTCATCGGTAGTGACGGTCCTTGGCAGTGACGTCATCGCGCGGCAGCGATGTCCTCGGTAGTGAGTCTTGGCAAAGACGTCATCGGCGACGCAGTGATGTCCTTGGTAGCGACGTTCTTGGCAGCGACGTCATCGGCGACGGCAGCGATGTCCTTGGCAGTGATGTACTCGGCAGCGACGTCCTTGGCAGTGATGTCCTTGGCAGCAACGTCCTTGGCAGCGACGTCCTTGGCAGTGACGTCCTCGGCGATGGCAGTGATGTCCTTGGCAGCGACGTCATCGGCGACGGCCGTGATGTCCTTGGCAGCGGCGTCATCGGCGGACCGGCAGTGATATGTCCTTGGTAGCGACGGGTCCTTGGTGACGCAGCGACGTCCTTGGAAGCGCGTCCTTGGCCAGCGAGTCCTTGCAGTGACGTCATCGGCGACGGCCCAGCCATGTCCTCGTCTTCCCGCTGGTGGGGGTGTTCTTCTCCTCCGGGAGATTCCTGCCAAAATACACACGTTACAAATCGTCAGTCTCACATGTAGATACTTTTTAGAAACAGTAGTTTTCAATGCTTACAGATTTTGCTAGGATTATCACACATTACAGAACATGTTATGTATTGTTACTCTTGTCAATAAGTCAAAACTTTTCTGAATGTGCCGTTTGTGGTCTGGGGTTTCACTTTGTTCGTCAGTTTGTGTATGTTGCAACAACAACAAAAAAAACGATACATAAAAAAGGTATATGCTGACTTAAGACATATTTGATAGGGCAGGCAGCCACAATTAAAAAAAAAAGTAACAGTTTTAGTTGCACAGTGATACTTGTCTGCTCAGGCTTACATTACGGGAAAAATTGGTCAAGGACTGAAACAATTAAAATGCGTTTGTATTATTATCACCCATTTCTTGACTATAAAGCAACTGACGTTACCGATTTATTTATCTATTTATTCTTTTATATCGAGGTTAATGGAATAAGCACTTATGTGCTCTTTTACATCCAGTCCCCGTGTGTACGCGGTTTTGTAAATTTTGTCATCAGGTCCCCCCGCACAAAATGGCCTACTCTTACGAAAGCGGAATCGGATTTAACGTGTGACAAGTGATTCTGCGTGCGTTTGCACACGGGGCCTCGGTTTATAGTCTCCCCGAAGGACTGACATCTCAGTCGATTTTTTGGGTCAACACTGGGAAGAAAGGCGCAGGCTGGGAAATTGCGGAACCGAACCTCACGGTTTTTACTTGTTGGCAGGCGAACGTCTTAACCATCCTGCCACCTTCCTTCACAATAAAGCAACTGACGTTACTGAAACAACCGCCACCACTTAGCAATATGAGAAAAAATGGTTTTGTGGCTTTTGTGGGACTTTAAATCATTCTAAGAAGATCGATGGCAAAAAGGTTAAGACATTCTCCTACCTAATAAGTTAACCCTCGTGTTCTGGGTTTGATTCCTGGCCTTAACTTTCCCAGTTTGAAGAGAAAATAAAACTGAATGTCAAAAGTCCTTCGGATGAGACCATAAACCAAGGCCCTGTGCGTGAATGAAAGCAGACCATCTTGCGCTCACATTAAAAAACCGGTTTCACCTTTTGGAAAAGCAGGCCATTCCATGTAGGAGCCGGTGACAAATTCTACCACCCCCGTAATTCAGAATGCAGCTACCTTAAACGGGTGGGTGAAAAAACACAATAGCACTAGGCAAAAATTGACACATTGGTTTAACCTCGAAGTTCTAGCCAAGTAACAAACAAAAATGTGACTACGTTGATGCAAACTAAATTGTGGGTACGTTTCACAGCTATAACCCATCCAGAAAAAGCTCATGGTTATTATTCGTAATTCTTACTTGGTTTAGAATTCGCCTCTTCTTTTTCATGTCAACCAAACCATCTTGGTTCAATTTTGATACAAATTGGGGAACCTTACAAAAACTGGTTGCACTGCAAAATCAAAGTCGCCATTGCGTAAGAGAAATACTTTCTTGTGATGATTTGTGGGGTAAAATCTTTGGGAGCCAGATATACATTCTGCCTGTCATTTCTTACCACTGCTCTGTCTCTATCGTGCTCTGCATGAAATCTCTAAACTTTTCGAGCAACTTCGCATTATTTTTGCCCTTTTAAGTGTATGTAGTATGGTTTTGAGCTACCCTCATTGTTCGGGGGGATTTTCCACCTGGTGATACTGTCAGTGCTGAAGCCACTCCCCAAAAGTCCTTTGGATGAGACTATGCACCAAGGCCCCGTGTGTAAACACACGCAGAACATCCTGGGCAGATGTTAAAATCTGTTCTGCCTTTTGAAAGAATAGCGTGCTGGTGGGAATGGGTGACAAAATCTTTAACACCCATGGGGAGGATGCTACAGCCAAGTGGTTATGACCAACTTCGATTCCATGAAGTCATGGTTTCGAATCTCGGCGGCATATGGTGAATTAAGGGTGGGGATTTTATGATCACCCAAGTCAACTTTAAGTACAGATCTGCCAGTGCCTCAATTCCCTGCACGCGAATGAAGCAGAACATCTTGCGCATACTCAAAAAATGGGGGTTTTTTTTTTTATTTTTAATTGTTTTTTTTTTATTTTTATTTTTTTTTTACCACCTTTTTGAAAAGTAGGCCAGTCCATGTAGGAGGCCGATTGCAAGTCTACCACCCCCTAATTCAGAGTGCCCCCCGATGAAGACCCTGGATGCCATTTGATTTTGGGTTGAAGTAGATTTTGGTCAGTACTTTTCCCCGCAAATTTTTCTGTGGGGACATCTGCACATGGCGAACTTATATAACTTCTAAAATTCATTTTCAGACGTAGTATTGGTGGTGGGTGTGCAATATATTCAGACTAAAATGAGTATACAAAGAAATTTCATCCAGACAGATTTAGCCATTTTAAACTGGAATTTGTCTGGAAAATATTGATTCCATTCCTGCAAGCTGATGCAAAGTCAGTGTGGCATAATTAGTCAATGTGCGATAATTCGTTAACAATAATCCTCAACATTTTTCCATACAAGCTGACCTCCTGCAATCCATCCCATGATGCGCCAATGCGCTGCTTAAAGTGGAATCAACCATACTAAAGCAGACAATGAAATGCTCCCAAATGTAAAAAGTCGTGGTATTTAGGTGTATGTGGGTTTAGGGTTTCTTTTTTGGAAGATAGCATACTTTACATTGCACTGAATTACATATCACTTGAGATAAGTACACAGTGGATAAGAAGTTTGCATGTATGACGCTTTTCGAGTACCTTGCCATAGAGCCAACTTTATTCCAAACTTCAGGAATTTGTTCTTTAATGGAGAATGCAGGTTATACTAAAACTTGTAATGGCTATCTCAATACACTATATGGCTATCTCAATACACTATTTCAAAATCTATCACAAATTCAGTCTAACCTTGACACCTAGCTCACGCATCAATAGCTCACAAAATTTGGCCTGGGTCATAAAAAGGAATAGAGGAAATTTAATGTTACCTCGTCACGTCCTGGTAACTGCACGTGGTTCGGAATGGCCGTGTGTGTTTTTCACACTTGCTTCCAGTCCCGGCTCTGAAGCGTTACGAAATAATCTGTGGACAGGGGAAATGTTACAGTTACTAGCTTGAATGTGATTTCAACTTATCGCGGAAGCAATTTGTTAACCGACTCAATTGTTATTTTATCAGCTAAGATCTAACAGTTATCTGAATAAAGCATAATCCCCTTTCATCGAAAGGTGTATAACTTTTCAAACGTTTGGCATTATTAGCTAAGTCTAAAATAAGTTAATTCTTGTAAATTAGGAAATTAAAATTGCTAAGGGTTTTTTTAAAAAGCTGTAGCATAGGGTCATGTTTTTCTTTAATCTAGGCTCAAATTAACATGATTTGATGACACTTTAAACAACAATTTTACTATTAATAATTGATTTGGTTTTAACCCATGCTGTTCCAGACTGATTATGACTGACGGACCCGACTTCAAATTGAAAAGACCAGATCAACCAGGAGCGACCTCCAGTCTAAAAGGAAATTAAAATTGTCAATTAAGAAAAAAAAAAAACAAGGATTTTTAAAGATATATCTAACCATTATTTTTCTCTATTAGTTCATATCTTAAATGATTTGATAACACTTTGAAACAAAAAAGTTGTATTTACTCCTTTAAGACCTAAAACGTTCATCTTTTGCTTTCATAGCTCAAATATGACAAAGATCACATACCTTTCTTCGAACTATGGCCATGTCACTCCTTTTGACTCCAGTTCATGATGGCTGCCACTGCACACGTGGCACTTGGTTCCAGTCCCACAACCCCTGAAAGCACGGGAGTTCCCTCTCCAGGTAACACTGAATTTAGTGGCTTTTTGGACAAACTGACAGTCACCTGCATTGTCCTTTAAAAAGAGATTGACGTAGAATTATTATTTTACAAAGTTTTTTGTTTTGTGTCATATGCCCATAGTTTATTGCCTCAAATATCAACGATTTAAATACTTTCGAACCAATATATTTGGACCCAGTACATAACAATACCGTTTTATTATTAACAATTACTTGAATCCGTTTTAGTAGTTGATGAATCTAATTCTACAATTAATGTACACAAAGTAATGTAAAACAACAGAAAACAAAAAACTGGGAATACAAAGTACTTAGAAAAAAACATTTTTACTGGTTTTGATTACAAATATGAGATCAGAAGTTTTTCTAACCTGGGTCTTGATTCCGTTCACACAGGCCGGTTCGTGGAACTTGCCGCTGTGATGCGTTCCCTATTCAGTGACTGATAGATAGCACTGGACTGACTGGAGCTTGTTCTAGTGGATTAATAATAATTGGCTCTCTGGTACAGGGAGATGCATCTCCTCACTCAGTTTTTGATGGTGCCTGACTTGACTGGAGCTGTTCTAGTGGATTGGTAAAAGACATCAGCCTCCCCCGCGTCACCAAGCCGGCGCTTGCTTCTCATCACTCACCCTGCTCCGTGTGATGGTGCCAGCGACCCTCGCCTACAAGCGACAAAACCGAGCGCATAGAGCATTGAGACTCAGGCGTGACTTAGAAACGTGAGTCACAATCACCGATGCATTCCATCTTCAGTCTCCTGTGATGGCACTGACCTTGAACGGAAAGCTGTGCTTGAGAAGTGACTTTGACACAGGCAATGCTTTCCACTCCTTTATTATTGATGGCATGGAGTTGACTGCAGCTGTTCCGGGGTAATGACTCTGGCCTAGGCGACACTTCCCATCGTTGTTTTTTTTGATGGCGCTGGATTTGACTGGGGTTATTCTGGGGTACTGACTTTGGCACATGTGATGCTTCCCGTGCATCACTGACTGATGGCGGTGGACCTCAGGTGGTGGTTGTGATGTGACCTTGGCATAGCTGATGCTTCCCACCATTCAGTCTTTGATAGTGGACTTGACTAAAGTTGTTCTGGTATATTGATTTGGGTATAGGCAATACTTCCCATCATTCAATGACTGGTGGCATTGAACGTGATTGGAGCTGTTCTGGTGTGATGACTTTGGTTGGCACAGGCGATGCTTCCCATCATTCAGTATTTGATAGTGGACTGGACTGAAGCTGTTCTGGTATATTGATTTGGGTATAGGCAATACTTCCCATCATTTAATGACTGGTGGCATTGAACATGATTGGAGCTGTTCTGGTTGTATGACTTAGGTTGGCCAGGCGATGCTTCCCCCATCATTCAGTCGTTGTAGGGGACTGGACTGAAAGCTTGAAGCTGTTTGGTTATATTGCTTTGTGTTATAGGCAAAACTTTCCATCATTTAATGACTGGTGGCATTGAACATGAGTTGGAGCTGTTCTGGTGTACTGACTTTGGCACAGGCGATGCTTCCCATCATTCAGTCTTTGATAGTGGACTGGACTGAAGCTGTTCTGGTATATTGATTTGGGTATAGGCAATACTTCCCATCATTTAATGACTGGTGGCATTGAACATGATTGGAGCTGTTCTGGTGTACTGACTTTGGCACAGGCGATGCTTCCCATCATTCAGTCTTTGATAGTGGACTGGACTGAAGCTGTTCTGGTATATTGATTTGGGTATAGGCAATACTTCCCATCAAATTCAATGACTGGTGGCATTGAACCTGATTGGAGCTGTTCTGGTGTACTGACTTTGGCATAGGCGATGCTTCCTCATGCATTTCTGATGTTTACTGAACTTGCCTGGGACTGTTCTGGAGGATTTGTCTATGACAAAAAACAGGCGATGGCATCGTTTCTTTTATGCAGGCACTTTGACTTGACTGAAGCTGTTCCAGTGTGTACTGGACTTTGGGCATAGGCAAATTTTTTAAATCATGTAATTACCGATGGGTACTCGGACCTGGAATGGGGCTGTTCTAGGCGTAATCAACTTTGGCAAGGCAAGCTTCTTTTGTCAGTATTTTTTTATTGTTAGTCTTCTGGCCTGCTGGAGTCTTTTGGTGTATTAACTTTGGCATGAGGCAATGTTTTCCATCATTCCGTTTTTGATGTTGGTGGATCTGACTGGAGCTGTTTGGTGTGGTGTCTGACTTTGGTGGAGCGTGCTTCCCATCCTTCAACAACTGGTAGCATTGGACTTGAGCTGTTCTGGTGTATTGACCTAGGCACGGGCGATGCTTCCCGTCACTCGGTGACTGACGGCACCAGACTTGAACTGTCCTGGCTCTTCTTGTACCTGGTCAAACAGAGGCAAGTCCCAAACTATAGAAATGATAAAAATCAGCAAACCTTAAAACTGAAGGATAAATTCATATCTGACAAAGATAAAACAGTGAGTCAGATGCCACAGTGTAAGAGATAACACACTGGATTCTTGGTGGTTAGGCCGCGGATCGAAATTCCCAAAGAGCACAGATTTCATGTCATCACTTATACACGGATCTTATTCACAATTCTTTCAGTGAGCCTTTCACACTTTATCAATTTGGTCAGATTTGAATACATTCAGTGTACTGGATAATAAACTCGTACACACTCATGGAACATGACATTATTCCAACTAAAACAGTATATTGTAAAATTTCTTTTACAAACAAGCTATCCACAAGCTAAAAGGTGTTTAAACACACTTGCGTTTTCTTCCAAACATATAATTATAGCAAACAACTGAAATTATCTCCTACGCATTGATTTGGACTAAACACAATAATTTGTCCTGTATAACAAAGTCATTGAACTATAGCTTCATAGTTCTATGTACTCACAGTGCAAGGTCTTGACGGGGAAACGCCCTCCAGATGATAGCTCCATTTCGGACGAGAAGGTCTCCTACGTGATCCCATGACTCAGCCCCACTTTTGGAGACGTCTCCGATGTGATACGCACAACTCAGTCCCAGTTTTGGATGATGTCGTCCATGGTGATTCACACGTATTCGCCAGGTGGTCAGAACCCATGTGGAATTTAAGGGTGGGAAGGTAAAAAAAACCTGAAGGACCCCAGAAAAAATGTTTCTGAAATGCGAGGGACAGCAGTGTCAACCACTCCCTCATAGCACTGTCCCAAAGGTGAAGTCACATCCCTCATGGTACCACTGTCCTAAAAGATGAAGTCACCACTCCTCAATAACCGCTGGCCCAAAGATGAAGGTCACCACTCCTTCATGACCACGTCCAATGATGAAGACCACTCCCTCCATATCCGCTTGTCCCAAAGATGAAGTTACACACCCTCATAACCACTGTCCCAAAGATGAAGTCACACTCCCTTATAACCACTGTGTCAAAGATGAAGTCACATTCCCTCATAACCAATGTCCCAAAGGTGAAGTCACACTCCCTCATAACCGCTGTCCCAAAGATGAAGTCACACTCCCTCATAACCAGTCTCAAAGATGCCAGTAGGCGACACAGCCACACTTCCTCATAACCACTGTCCCATAGATGACCCTTCCTCATAACCACTGCCACAAAGATGAAGTCACACCTCCTCATACCCAACGCCTCAAAGCCTTTGTAGGTGGTAGTCTTTTTGGACACCAAGACACCACTGTCACCGAGATTGCTCTCCTAAGATCTCTTGCTCTAAGTTTTGGCCCTATAGTTTAAGTCTAACCTATTCTTTTTGTGGCTACTCGTTTTAGATAATTTCAATGCTATGCTACATTTTATTCCCTATTTTATCATTTCGGGCTGGAATTTATTCTACTCTATTTTAGTCTAATCTGTCCTATTCTATTTTATTCTACTCTATCTTTTTAGCAAGGATCAAGGATACAATCATGAATTTGGTGCCCAGTGACAATAAAAAGGCAACTGACAGAGCAGTCCAATGGCAAAGGCATCGTCTGACCAAAAACCTCAGTGGCAGAATCTGTAAGGCCAGGACTCTGAATTTCTACCTTCCTAGACATTTCAATGCTGTTTGGTCCAGCTGAAGAAATGTGACAGGTCATTCAGACCCACTCTTGCAAATGCATCAAAACTACCAGTGCTCTGGCTCAGTCCTGCAGGATCTGTAAACTATAAGTCTTCACTAACACTGAGAACCTTGGGGATAGCAGAATATGCCCATTCTATAAACCTTGGGAATAGCAGAATATTCCATTTCTGAGGGGCTTGGGAATAGCAGAAAATTCCCATTCTGATAACATTGGGGATAGCAGATTATCCCCGTTGTGAAAACTCTGGGAATAGCAGAACATCCCCATTCTGAGAACCCTTGGGATAGATTATCCCCATTCTGAGAACCTTCGGGCAGAATATCCCCATGCTATGAACCTTGGGGATAGCAAAATATCCCCCTTCTGAAAAGCTTGGGAATAGCAGAATATCCCCATTCTATGGACTTTGGGGATAGCAGAATATCCCAATTCTGCAAACCCTGGGGATGGCAGAATATCCCCATTCCGAGAACCTTTGGGAAAGCGGAATATCCCCATTCTGAGAACCCTGGAGATAGCAGAATATCCCCATTCTATGAAACTTGGGGACAGCAGAATATCCCCATTCTATGAACATTGGGGATAGCAGAATAATACCCATTATTGAACTGGGGGGTGGGTAGCAGGAATTCCCCCATTTCTATGGCATCGGGATAGCAGAATTAATTTCCCCATTCTGAGAACCTTGGGGGGGATAGAGATAACTCCATTGTTGAAAAGTGGGGAAACAGGAATATCCAATTCTATGGAGCCCCCTGGAGTGTAGGTAGCAGATATCCCCATTGTATGAACCTTGGGGGATAGCAGAATATGCCCATTTCATGAACCTTGGGATAGAATAATCCGGCATTCTTGAACCCGGCGAATTACGCCAGAATATCCCCAATTGAGAACCCGGGGGATAGCAGAATATCCCTACTCTGAGAACCTGGGGATAGCGAATATCCCATTCTGAGAACCTTGGAGATAACAGAATATCCCCATTCTATAAACCCTGGGGATGATAGCAGAAAATCCCAATTCTAGAAAATCCCCAAATCTGAAAAGCTTGGTAAATACCAGAATATCCCCCATTTTGAAAAGCTTGGGAATAGCAGAATATCCCCATTCTATGGACCTTGGGGATAGCAGAATATCCCCCAGTCCTAAAAACTTGGGGATAGCAGAATATCCCCATTCTGAGAACCCTGTGGATAGCAAAATATCCCCCTTCTGAAAAACTTGGGAATAGCAGAATATCCCCATTCTATGGACTTTCGGGATGACAGAATATCCCCATTCGGAGAACCTTGGGGATAGAAGAATATCCCCATTCTATGAACCTTAGGGTTAGCAGAATATCCCCATTCTATGCACCATGAGGACAGCAGAATATCCCCATCATGAGAACTTTGGGAATAACAGAATACCCTCATTCTGAAAAGCTTGGGAATAGCAGAATATACCCATTCTATGGACCTTGGGGATAGAAGAATATCCCCCAGTCCTAGAAACTTGGGGATAGCAGAATATCCCCATTCTGAGAACCCTGGGGATAGCAGAATATCCCCATTCTGAAAAACTTGGGAATAGCAGAATATCCCCATTCTATGGATCTTGGTGATCAGAATATCCCCATTCTGAAAACCCTGGGAAAAGCAGAATATCCCCATTCTATGAACCTTGAGGATAGCAGAATATCCCCATTGTGAAAAGGTTGGAAATAGCAGAATATCCCCATTCTGAGAACCTTGGGGATAACAGAATATCCCCATTCTGAGAACCTGGGGATAGAAGAATATCCCATATCTATGAACCTTGGGGATAGCAGAATATGCCCATTCTATGAACCTTGGGGACAGCAAAATATCTCCATTCTGAAAAGCTTGGGAATAGCAGAATATCCTCATTCTGATAACCTTGGGAATAGCAGAATATCCCCATTCTGATAACCTTGGGGATAGCAGAATATCCCCATTCTGAAAAGCTTGAGAATAGCAGAATATTCCCATTCTGAGAACCTGGGGATAAGCAGAATATCCAATTTCTATGAACCTTGACGATAGCAGAATATCCCCATTCTATTAACCTTGGGAATAGCAGAATGTCTCTATTCTATGATCCTTGGGGTAGCAGAATATACCCATTCTATGAGCCTTGGGCATAGCAGAATATCCGCATTCTGAGAACTTTGGGGATAGAATATCCCCATTCTGAGAAGCTTGGGGATAGCAGAATATCCCCATTCTGAAAAGCTTGGGAATTGCAGAATATCTCTATTTTATGGACCTTGGGGATAGCAGAATATCCCCATTCTATGGACTTTGGAAATAGCAGAATATCCCCATTCTGAGAACCTTGGGGATAACAGAATATCCCCATTCTGAGAACCTGGGGATAGAAGAATATCCCATATCTATGAATCTTGGGGATAGCAGAATATGCCCATTCTATGAACCTTGGGGACAGCAAAATATCTCCATTCTGAAAAGCTTGGGAATAGCAGAATATCCTCATTCTGATAACCTTGGGAATAGCAGAATATCCCCATTCTGATAACCTTGGGGATAGCAGAATATCCCCATTCTGAAAAGCTTGAGAATAGCAGAATATTCCCATTCTGAGAACCTGGGGATAGGAAATCCAATTTCTATGACACCTTGACGCTAGCTGAATATTCCCAATCTATGCACCCCTGGGAATAGCAGAAATGTCTTATTTATGATCCTTGGGGTAGCAGAATATTACCATTCTATGAGCCTTGGGCATAGCAGAATATCCGCATTCTGAGAACTTTGGGGATAGAATATCCCCATTCTGAGAAGCTTGGGGATAGCAGAATATCCCCATTCTGAAAAGCTTGGGAATTGCAGAATATCTCTATTTTATGGACCTTGGGGATAGCAGAATATCCCCATTCTATGGACTTTGGGAATAGCAGAATATCACCATTCTGATAAATTGGAGATAGCAGAATATCCCCATCCTATGAGCCTTGGGGATAGCAGAATATCCCAATTCTGATAACTTAGGAATAGCAGAATATCCCCATCATGAACAGCTTGGGAATAGCAGAATATCCCCATTCTATGGACTTTAGGGATAGCAGAATATCCCCATTCTAAGAACCCTAGGGATAGAAGAATATCCCCTTTCTATGAATAATGGGAATAGCAGAATATGCCATTCCAAGAACCTTGGAGATAGTAGTATATCCCCATTCTGAAAAGCTTGGGAACAGCAAAATATCCCCATTCTGTGGACCTTGTGGATAGCAGAATATCCCCATTCTGAAAACCTGGGGATAGCAGAATATCCCATTTCTATGAACCTTCGGGATAGCAGAATATTCCAATTCTATTAACCTTCGGGATAGCAGAATATCCCCATTCTGATAACCTTGGGGATAGCAGAGAATATCCCCATTCTGAAAAGCTTGGAGATAGCAGAATATCCTCATTCTGAAAAGCTTGGGAATAGCAGAATATCCCCATTCTATGGACCTTGGGGATTAGGAGAAATCCCCATTCTCAGAAACCCTAGGGATGATAGTAAGAATATCCCTTTCTATGACATTGGGATAGAGGGGATATCCCATTCGAGACCTTGGAGTAGTAGTATATCCATTCTGAAAAGCTTGGAATAGCCGAATTGTCCCCTTTTTGGACTTAGGGATAGCAGAATATCCCCATTCTGAAAAAACTGGGGATAGCAGAATATCCCATATCTTAATGAAACATTGGGGAGGGGAAAGCAGAATCACCAATTCTATTGACCTTCGGATAGTTGAATATCCCCATTCTGAGAACCTTGGGGATAGCAGAATATCCCCATTTTGACAAGCTTGGGGATAGCAAAATATCCCTATTCTGAAAAGCTTGGGAATAGCAGAATATCCCCATTCTATGGACCTTGGGGATAGCAGAATATCCCCATTCTATGGACTTTGGGAATAGCAGAATATTACCATTCTGATAAACTTGGAGATAGCAGGATATCCCCATTCTATGAGCCTTGGGGATAAGGGAATATTCCCATTCTGATAACTTAGAAATAGCAGAATATCCCCATTCTGATAAGCTTTGGAATAGCAGAATATCCCCATTCTGTGGACTTTGGGGATAGCAGAATATCCCCATTCTGAGAACCTTGAGGATAGTAGAATATCCCCATTCTGAAAATCTTTGGAATAGCAGAATATCCCCATTCTATGGACCTTGTGGATAGCAGAAAATATCCCCATTCTGAGAAGCTTGCGGATAGCAGAATATCCCCATTCTGAAAAGCTTGGAAATAGCAGAGAGCAGAATATCTTCATTCTATGGACCTTGAGGATAGCAGAATATACTCATTCTGAGAACCTTGGGGATAACAGAATATCCTCAATCTATGAACCTTGGGGATAGCAGAATATCCCCATTCTATGAACATTGGGATAGCAGAATATCCCTATTCTGAAAACCTGGGGATAGCAGAATATCCCATTTCTATGAACATTTGGGATAGCAGAATAAATCAAATTCTATGAACCTTGGGGATAGCAAAATATCCCCATTCTGAAAAGCTTGGGGGTAGAATATCTCCATTCTGATAACATTGGGGATAGCAGAATATCCCATTTCTATGAACATTGGGGATAGCAGAATATCCCATTTCTATGAACATTGGGGATAGCAGAATATCATTCTATGAACCTTGGGGATAGCAAAATAACCCCAACCTTGGGGATAGTTGAATATCCTCATTCTGGGAACCTCGGGGATAGGAGAATTCCCCATTCTGGAAAACTCTGGGGAATAGCAGAATATCCCCCATTCTGATAACCTTTGGGGATAGCAGGAATATCCCCTTCCAAGAAACCTTGGGGGGCAACAGAATATCCCTTTTGAAAAAATACAAAACCAAAACTCAATGTGAAATTTCTCTTTGGAAAACCAGGGCCAAAATGAAACAGGCGAGACAAATCTATCACTAATCCGCGGGCCTCTTTTCCCTATCCCCACTTATCCAAATGTGTTCTGCTCCCTCTCTCCCTCTCTTCACCCCATCAACACAAACACACACACATACACCCCCCCTACCCTCATAACACACCCCCTTCCTCATACACACACTCCCCCTCACATACACACACACTCACACACATAGCCTCACACCCCCACACCCTACCACACTCTACCACTCACCCCCCCACACTACACCCCCCCTCACACAACCTTTACCAATACAGGACACAAACACCTCACACACCTTAATTTCTTACACACCACACACTCCACCTACGACTTCTACGACTACCTACTATTACTACTACACCACACACACTACACCACTCTCACACACCTTACCACTACAAGACACAAACACCCTCACACCACTACTTCTACACACACATCCTCCTCCTACGACTATATACTACTCCAACACACACCCACACAATCTCATCACCCCACACACCACACACACACACACACACACCCCTACCTCATATCTAAACCTATAAACTTTACACTGCAGTTAAAATTCCATGAAAAGATAACCAGAGGTAGTTCACCACATGGTCGCGTTCACAATACTGGTACAAATATTCACCAATCCTGTAACACTCAAAAACACTCGTAAGCATTGTCATTCCTTTAGGCCCTGCACCCTTCCTCTATGTCATGCCATTTTCCACTCATAAAAAGCAGCGCATTTGATATGGAAAGCCAGTCCTGCATGAATTGGACCGGCATCCACAGACATTATGTCAAACTATTTTCAAAATAGCTCCTGAGATTCTTACAGGAAAAACACAATTTTTTTTTTTTTCAATTTATACGTAGTATTTTTCTCTTCTTTTTTTTTTTTTGGGGGGGGGGTTTCAGTGTTTCCCCATTATTATACCTTTTTTTCTCTTTTTTTATTGTTTTAACCATGGTAGGTTTTTCTATTTTGGGGAGTGGGTGGGGGGTGGTGTTACATTTTTTCCCCCTTTTATACCATGGTTTTTCTTCTTTTTTAACATGGTGTTTTGTTATTTTTTCTTTCTTTTTTGGAGGGTGGGATGACATTTTTTCCCCATTTTATACCATAGATTTTTTCTCTTTTTTTTTACCCCTGGTGTTTTTTTTTTTGTTTTTTTTTTTTGGGGGGGGATTTACATTATTTATTCCCCATTTATACCATTGGATTTTTCTTCTTTTTTTTTTAAATCCATGGTGGTTTTTTCCTTGGTTTTTTTTCATTTTTTTTTTGTTTTTTGGGGGGGGGGGCATTTTCTTTCCCCATTTTATACATTGACTTTTCTTTTCTTTTTTTTAACCATGGTCTTTTTTTTG
This sequence comes from Rapana venosa, assembly GCA_028751875.1. Taxonomy (NCBI): domain Eukaryota; kingdom Metazoa; phylum Mollusca; class Gastropoda; order Neogastropoda; family Muricidae; genus Rapana; species Rapana venosa. The sequence goes on from CM054158.1 coordinate 29,391,459, forward strand.
GGGGGGGGGGAGATTACATTTTCCCCCCCAATTTTTATACCATTGGTTTTTCTTTTTTAACCATGGTGGGGTTTTTTTGGTCGTTTTTTTTGGGGGGTGGGGGTGGGTGGGGTGGTGTTTACCTTACTTTTTCAGTCATATATCAATACTTTTTGACATCATCACTGACGGTAGGTAGGATGTACTTTGAAGTTCTTTCTGCTCTTGCAACCCTTTTGACATTTTCTGTGTCAGTTTTATAATAATATACTAATAATAATAATAATATAATAATATATGGGAATTTATTTGCGCTGAACCTTGTAAAAAAAAAAACAAAAAATCGAAGCGCTTGCACTCATCCTTTACGGGCATGCAACTCTCCTTAAAAACATAATGCCACTAACTGCCTCCACAAATGTTGGTTCGCTCTGCACCAGAATGGGTCTCAGGGATCTTCTCGATTGAGGACAAAGTCTCTGCAACAAGTTGAAAATGTTGATGCAACGTTTTTCCCCAAGCTGCTCCGGCAAAAATTTTGTGAAGTCTGCAGCACATTGTGCTGGGGGATTTCTCCATAACGGCAGTGTCCTCCGATGGGCAGTTGTCCTCTGCAATCAATGGTGATTGTTTGATGTCAAACAGCTTTTCCCAAGCTGTTCCACAAAAACCATCATGGGCAGTTTGCATCAGCTTGTGCTGGGATTTTCTCCATGCTGCGGTGTCATCTGACGGCACTGTCCGCTGCGCTAGTGTTTGAAAATGCTTGATGTCACAGTTTTTTCCCCTAGCTACTCTACAAAGCTGTTCTGGGACACTTCTTGATGACGCGTGTCCTCCAGAACAATGGTAAAATACTTGATGTCCCGTTTTCATCTAGATGACACCAAATATTTGCCAAAAAAACCTTATCGTACTCACAATAGTGATGGCATCCACAGCTGCAAGTAGGTTGGTGGTGGTTTTTTCTCACGAGGGGAGGTCGTATTTTCGCTTCTGTGGATGTGGTCTTCTGCAGCCAAGTTAGCCACCAGTCGAAGGTCAACCCTATGTAGGCAGGGTCATCATTAACCAAGGTCTGTCCGTTGTACGCAGGGTGGCCTTCTGTTCTTTTGTTGAGAGGCTGAAGACTTGTGTATGTCGTCTCTCTGATGCGTTCCTGTGAACAGGAAGGTTTTCGTACTTCATTCTGACCGATGATCCGCACTGTGAATTCTACCTGGCTTTTATTGCAGCTCATGTTCACGCCCATTCAGTGCGCGCGCACGAGCAGTGTGTGTGAGCTTTATGCCCATGCTTGTGTGTGTGTGTGTGTGTGTGTGTGTGTGTGTGGTCCATGCGTGTCATGTCTTCGAATGTGGGTACAAGTGTGTCGGGCGTGCGTGCGTGTGTGCGTGCATGTGAGCGTGTATGAAGCGTTTACAATGATGAATTTGTTTCGTTATTTCTGTGTGCTTTATGCAAGGTCCCAGTTAAATAAAGCTAAAAAAAAAGGAGTTAGCATGACTTACAGCATGCTGCACTGTAAAAGTTTACATGTAAATTTGCATATGAAATAATGCACCATGAGCACGTTAATTTAACTCTAATTTACAGCCATTACCACAGACCTCTAGATCAAATTTAATTTTTTGTTTTAAATCTAGGTAATTATGTATCCCTGTCGTTTATGATTGCAATTACAAAATTTATATGAAAAAAACAACCTTTTTTTTTACGCCATAGCCGATTAGTTAAAACCGTTCGACTTCAATCCAATCGGTGCATGAAGTATTAGGTTCGAATCTTGGCAACGTCTGGCGATTCAAAGGTGGGGAGTTTTATGATCTACCAGGTGAACTTTTTAGTGCAGGCATGCCAGTGCCCTTAACTCCCTTCGTGGTTTGTACACACATGTAGGTGATCGTATAATTACGCACGATAAAGATCCCGTGATTTATATCTGCGATCGGTGGGTACAGAAACACGAAAGTACCCAGCATACATCCTCGAAGTCGGAATGCAGATACCTTCACAGTGAGCAAAAAAAACAAACCGGTGGCATGTACAAAATCTCACCTTCGGTAAACCTCAGAGCTCTAGCCAAGGAGCGATAACAAATCTATAGCTCAAAAAGTTTGCATCAGCTAAAACAAATGAAAATCAAAACAATACTGTCTTGAGTATTACGAAGTTACTCTAACATTTCGGACCACACAAATCTTGCGCTAGGCAAAAGCGCACCTGCAGACTGTGCCTCCAAACTAAAAATATCAAACACAACATTAAGTTTTAATGGTTAGCACCATCAACCCACTAACAAAAACAAAAAGCAAGTCAACAAATGTGTGGGCGCTTGAACACCTACTTCTCCAGGGATGGGATAGCCTGGTGGTTAGAATGCTGCGCTCATGATCTGATGATGGCCCGGGATTGATCCCAGGTTTCAGCTACCACCGAGAAGCCTGCTCAAGGGGATTTTTTCCATTAAAAATCGATGATCAGGAAAGATTTCCACACACTTTTTGCTGTTGATAGAGGTAGCTTTAAGTAACATCTATTTCCCCAGCCATTTAAAAAAAAAAACCCTTCTGTATTGACCAGTTTATTATCCTGAAGACATCTAAAATAAAATAACTATTGGTTATCGAACTCATCTGATTTTTTCCCCCATGTAATCTTCCGAGCACTGGCAAAGGATTTAGAAACGCCAGTGAAAATTCTGAGGGGGACGGGATAGCTCAGTGGTCTGAGCACTCGCTTTCCCCCAGCCAAGTTAAGCAGCGTCGAGCGTGGTTACCAGTTGGATGGGTGACCGTTTGCGCGCCTTGGCTTCAGTACAGTTCCCCCAGTTCACCCAGCTGTCAATGGGTACCTGCCCTCTTTAGGGTCAGGGAAGGTAAAGCAGCGAGGGAGAGGAGATGGGCACCGCCCTCAATACGCTGGCCCTAGAGAAGTGAGGTCTCCGACGCCTCGCTCCCCTACGACCTTATAGGTTTTGGGACTCCTTTACCCTCCTTTTCTCCTAGTGAAAATTCTGGCTCTGGGGTGAAGTGGAGGAATGGGGAAGGAGAGCAGGGCAGAAGGGCAAACATTGGGAGGAGGAGGAGGGCATACAGGGTTACGCGTGGTAGTTGATAAACAAGGAAAAGCGTTCAACCCACAGGTGTAAAAAATATCAACTAGTCATATCTATAGCCAACGCACGCTATAGCCGAGTGATTAAGACTGTTCGACTTCAATCCCATGGGCCCATCAAGTCGTGGGTTCGAATCTCGACGGCGTCTGGTGAATTAAGGGGTGGAGGATCTTTACGATCTCCCAGGTCAACTTCAAGAGCAGACCTCCCAGTAGTTTAATTCACTTCGTGCGTACACACATGCAGAAGATCAAATCTAAGGATTCCGTAATTCATGTCAGCGTTTGGCAAGTAATGAAAATACAAACATAAACAGATTCATCCCTGAAGTTGGAATGCCGTTACCTTCATGGTGGGGAAAAACGGTCGCATACGCAAAATCTCACCATTGGTGAATCTGAAAGCTCTAGCCGAGGAACGAAAAAGATCTATAGCCATACAAGTTTGCATCAGGTAAAACAAATGAAAATCAAACAATTCTGTCTCGAGGATCACACCTCTACGACGCTACTCTCTTTTTTTTGCAAATGGTTAAAAGGTGGGGAGAGTTTGGCGTTCAGAAAGCAATGGTGTGTTTGAATCATACGGGAAACAGGATAACCTAGTGGTTAGAACGTCGCACTCGCAATCAGACTGTCTAAGATTGAATCCGGTTCAAGCCATTATCAAGGGGATCTTTACCCGCAGAGTTATGTACTGACTCCACTCCCCCAAAAGTCCTTTGGATGAGACTGTAAGCCGAGGTCAAAAGTGCCAAGCACATAGAACTCACAGGAGAGGGAGCACGCGCATGGAAATCTAGCCCCACCTTCACAATCTATTCAATCTTTTGCAATCCATAGTCAAACAAAACTGGATTAATCCTCTTGCTGTTCGAAATGTTTAAACATGTACAGAAACTAATAATGAATGAGTCAATTCAGCGTAAATAACACTATACAAAAACAACAATAGTTACCTGTAGCCTCAGGTGAAAACTGGCCAACGGCGACAATGCGTAGTGTGGTCCCGCCTGTCGCTCTGAACTTGTGTGGATCAGCCACCCTGGATGGAAAAGTGAAGAGTGTTGGGTGGTTTTGCAGCACTTGTACTTGGTCCTCAGCAAGTGATCAGTCATGTTACCAATGCATTATGGTATATCATTGTTGATGGTGATAACTAGTCACAAGGAAGCTCACCTCTCTCTCCTTTCTCTGCGCTGATCCCAGATCTTTGCCTCTGATTTATAATCACTCTCTTACACACACACACACTCACTCACTCACTCATTCGCATACACGCATGAACGAACGCACACATACACATCTACCTAACTACCTACCTACCTGTCTGTCTGTCTGTCTGTCTGTCTATCTATCTATCTATCTATCTATCTTCCAGCTCATCCATCGATCAATTGATCTATCGATTTCTCTATCTATCTATCTGTTTATCGATCAATATGTCTGTCTGTCTGTCTATTCTGTCTGTCTGGTTTTAATAACCATCATAGAAATAAGCAAATTCCATTTTCCCTGAAAGTTGAAGTAGAGACAGTTGATGGTAAAAAACTGACCCAAAAAAAGTGAGTGGGCATGTTGAAGAGAAAGTTCTTCACACATTTAGGGACATACAGACTGATATTTATCAAAGCTCCAACTCCTGATCTGAGAGTGTGGGTTTAAGTCTGAACAAGGGGATTTTACCCATGGAGTTAACATTGGCTACGATTCCATTCTCTTACAATTCTGGATGAAGCTATAAAGTAAGGTTCCGTGTGCAAACGCGGGCAGAACATCTCGAGCACACGCTAAAACCCTAAAGTTTGAGTAACAGACCAGCTCTGATACATGGTACGCGTCCCCCCCCCCCCCCCCCCCTTTCTCATCTAGAAATAAGAGGTTCACCAATGATGAGGTTTTGCGTGTGCCACAGTTTATCCGCCACCACTAAGGTAGCTGCATTCAACTTCAGGGATGATGTCTTTGAAACACAACATCTGTGTGTTTGATATTTAAAAAAAAAAAATGTCATTCATCCCTCCAGCAAGATATTGCTTACTCTTCTGAAAGACAGAACGGGTTTTAACGTGTGTGTGTGCGTGTGTGTGTGTGTGTGTGTTTTACTTTACTTATTTATATGAATTTTTTATGTTATTTATTTATTTTACATGTGAGAGAGAGCGAGAGAGAATCTACGTGCGTTGGCATATGTGAGCAAACATATAAAAATGTTGTGGCAAACCGCGTTGATGCGCATTGTCACAATCTTGCCTTATATTATTCTCTGCCTTATCAAATGTTGAACTTTTTAAGATTTCCTGTCAAAGGGGAGGCTATCATGTATCGGGGATCCCTGATGATTAGAGGACTCTTCTTTCCCTTGGATAGTATACAGTACCTTTACATTACCGTAGTGTATGTGTGTGTGTGGTGTGTGTGTGTGTGTGTGTGTGTGTGGACAATGTGGACAACGACTAAAAAGTTGTGACAAACCATTTTGATGTGCGTTGTCATAATCTTGAACTAAAGTCAAACATATGACTAGAATAACAGCGAAGCATTCAAAAGTGTTGTTTTTTCTGTCCTTTTTTCACAGAGCAACCTATCTACTCCCACTGCAGGCTGCAGATCGTTGTACATAACTCGTTTTGTCTCTGTAAAATGTGAGGTACAAAAAGCCCTTTGATGCGCTATATCACAATCTGGGCCTCAAGACAGGTTTCCTAACAAAATAAGAGAAGAGCATGCAATTTTCCACCACCCCCCTTTAAAAAAAAAAAGTCATGTACTATCTGTCATCATAATCAACATTCATATTTTTTAATTCTAAGTAGCTTTTTTATTGCCAAATATGAGACGTTGAAAACTTGTAAGAAGCACGCTAATGTACTTTGTCACAATTTGGGGCTCAAGACAATTTTTGAAAACAAAATGTTAGCAGAGCAAGCCAAGTTCTTCCCCCATTCTCTTAAAAGTAATGTGCCTGCTGCCATCATAATAAGCCCCTCTGTTGTTTCCATGCAAGGTTTTCCATGGCAAAATGCGAGACACTGAAGAGTTGTGACAAAGCGCGTCAAGACACTTTTGTCACAATAAATTAAACCGCTGAATAAAACAACAGCAAAGCATTCAAATTCAGTCTTCTCTTTTCACAGAGGAATATTTCTACTGCCGTTACAATCAGCATATTTTTTGTTACCAATTAGTTTTATCGGTGCAAATTGTTAGATGCTGAAGAATCGTGAGGAAGCGCATCAACGGGTTGGTTCTAAAATGCTGAACTTGTTGTGGTTTAAAGTGTGTTTTGCTTTTTGACATGAGGGAGATAACACTTACTTCACACATTGTGACAAAGCACGTCCACTACCTCTAGGGACTCGACCCTCTCCGTCATAAATTAAGACAAAAGCCCATTGTTGAGGCAAAGCGCGTTAGTGCAACCTGTCTCCTATTCTCTGCCTTACCAGATTTTGTACTTTAACGCTTTCCTCTCTGTCAAAGGGGATGCTATCATGTGTCAGGCATCCCTGATGATTGGAAGGCTATTCTTTCCCTTGGATAATGTAGCGCACCTTCACTTTACCATGTGCGTGTGTGTGTGTGTCAAAGTCAAAGTCGAATTTTTATTTCCAGATGGTACATTGAATAAGCAATGCATTTGCTTTTTTTTCATCAAGCCATCTAAGAACAAAAATTTCTTTATGATAATACTGAAGTACTGTATTATTGCAACCTTTACCAATAGAGGTAAAGGTAAAGGTGTCCCATAACCTATAAAGTCGTAGGGGAGCGAGGCGTCAGAGACCTCACTTTTCTAGGGCCAGCGTATTGAGGGCGGCGCCCATCTCCTCTCCCTCACTGCTTTACCTTCCCTGACCCTAAAGAGGACAGGTACCCATTTACAGCTGGGTGAACTGGGGGAACTGTACTGAAGCCAAGGCGCGCAAACGGTCACCCATCCAACTGGTAACCACGTTCGATGCTGCTTAACTTGGCTGGGGGAAAGCGAGTGCTCCGACCACTGAGCTATCCCGTCCCCAATAGAGTGTACCAATAATAAAAAAAAAGTAATACTCTGTAAAATACACACCTACATACTAGTACACACACACACACACATGCCTAAAGAGGGCAGGTACTCATTTACAGCTCTGTGTGTGTGCGTGCGTGCGAGTGTGCGCACATGAGAAGGCATGCGCGAGTGGATAATGTGTGTGTGTGTGTGTGTGGTGTATATAGTCATAATTATATATATGCATACTGGGGACGGGATAGCTCCGTGGTCAGAGCACTCCCTTTCCCCAAGTTAAGCTTAAGCAGTAGAGTGTGGTTTACAAGCGGATGGGTGACCGTTTGCGCGCATTGGCTTCAGTACAGTCCCCCAGTTCACCCAGCGGTAAATGGGTACCTGCCCTCTTAAGGGTGGGGGAAGGTAAAGCAGCGAGGGAGAGGGGATGAGCGCCGCCCCTGGAGAAGCCGAGGTCCCTAACACATCACTCCACAGCGACCTGTACTTCAATAGCAGCAGCATTACATCATACTCATCATCGTTGATCATCTAGCAATAGAAGAATATTGTCTCTTATTCGATGGCTCTGGTCTCATGGTGACCGTAAGTTTTGTTTTGTATCCATACACTCTTGTGCCTGTGGTCAGTGTGAGTAAAAAGCTTTTGGGGTTTGGAGGCTTATTTATTTTATCTTTTTATTTATTCTTTTATTTCAAGGATAATGAATTAAGTACTCATACGCTTTTTTACATCCAGTCCCCGTGTGTATGCAGTTCATGGGAGAGGGTCCTTGGCAAACGCTCACCCATTCACTTGGTATAACCAAGCTCAATTCTGCTCAACTTAGTTTGGAGAAAGCTAGTACTCTGACCACTAAGCTATTCTGTCCCCTGTATATTTAAAGCTCGAAACAGGCACCACTGAACAACACCAAAGTGACCCAGCAGCAGTGCAGGGCCCGTTTGGCTGCTGCCCCAATGGCAGCCTGATATTGATAGGCCCCCTGTGAACTTCTAGCCCTGAGGATGTGACATCATCATCATGATCACCTTGCTTGCTGAGACATCCCCCATCCTGGACTTCTTTGATAGTAGTGTAGGACCCATGAGTCTCCATGGCTTCATTATCCTATTTGGTTTCTGGTCTAAATATACTGATGCCATGTTTTATTTATGGCAACCATACTTCTCACTGAAGGATTTGGGAGCAACGTTCAAACGATTATGAATGTAACAAAGAGTCACGTTTAAAGGGACTCTTTTCTGTTCCAAGGGTCAGAGGCTTTGGGACCCACTACCAGACAAGAACCTTTCTTGTGGCTGCAGACTGCTTTTCATGTTTTCTTCCAACGCTCAGACAGCAACTATTGTTGTCGGTCATATGAGCGAAAATGCATTGCACTGCCAGTAAGCGCCTGACAAGTCAGGCCAAGCACATCCGACTTGGGCATGGGATGAATAGTTAAATATAAAGTCTTTTTGGAAAACAAGGCATAAGAATGGACAAAGAAGGCAAAAAATAGACAAGAAGGAGGTGACATGGAGAAAAGGAACAAGGCAGAAACAAAGAGAGGGATTAAAAAAAGTTGGAATTCCCAGCACAGAATTTCCAGAAGGTGGGAATGCTACTTATACTGACAGCCTCCCTCCCCTCCCCCCCCCCTCCCCCCTTGTATGAGGGATGCTTTTCATATTAGTGGGGGTTCAGGCTGCATCAATGTTAATAAATTTACCATCTTGTTGACAAAAGTTGTGACTCACCATACAACTGAAATTAATTAACAGTTCAACAATGAGACCTGTAATTGGCACTTGATCGTAGTCCGCGAATTGAATCGTCTATACAACAGCTGCTGTTAGGTGAAATCTTAGTTCCTAGGTCACTTCTGATAAACTCTTTTTGAAGGTAGACATGTCCTCCTACATTAGAGAGGAACAAGGGAAGTAATCTTCACCTCAGCGAGCTATGGATCTGCATCTTTTTACTGTAACTCTACACATCAAGAGGCTGGTCATGCTGAAGTTCTTCCTCTTTCATCAGTTTTTACTATTTTGAATATTTGTTTTTGAATAGTTTCGCGATTTGCATAATCGTGGTGTGGATTCACTGTAGTCAGATTAATTTTTTAAACTGGATTTATACGATCAACGGCTATTCGCGGTTTTACAACAATGATTGTCGTCCATCAAACCAGCCCCTGTCTCTCAGAAGCATGGTAAGAAAAGTTGTATGTATCAAGGACACCCTCTTCACAGACCATGAACCTGACGGCCAGTCATTGGTCTGCTAATTCTCAGATCATGCGTTGATTTCTACAACATTTTGCTGGCATGCTAGCCGTTTTTTTCAATACTGTTGTCATCATCAAAGCTATTGTTTGTATTCATCAGAATTTTGCTGCCTAATTTTTCACCACTGAAAGAGTAGATTCTCCACATTTAAAAAAAAACCTACAACATTCCCTCGGGAACAGATTGAAATAAATAGCCCTTTTGACAGAAGTAGTCGAACACTGCTCTTTTTCATCACTTTGGCCCAGAAACATTGGATAGGTACTTCTGCCAGCATGCTATGTCATACTTGCTGAGAGGTCAGATTGTTCTAAATAATTTTGTGTACACTTTCTCCAAAAGTACACGTGCAGCTATGCGTAAAATAGTGTAGATGTATCTCATCTCCTTTATTTCTCAAAGTTGGAAATCAGCATCCTTAAATGGTGTGCAACAAAAAAAAAAAGAAAAAGCAAAATCTCTCCATTGGTGAACCTTGCAGCTCTAGCCATGAACGAAAAAAAAAATCCCTTTTATGGTTTAACACATATTTCTTTTCCAACCCTCACTTATTATGTCTCCTTTCAAAATTGGAACAACACAAACGCATGCTTCAATTGAATTGAGAGAGTTTATTTCACAAAACTGCATAAATGTTTGACATCTAGATTAAAAAGTGTAAAGTTGTTATACGTCTACTTGTCAAACAAGGATAACAACAATTTCAACAACAACAACAACAAAAAGCAGTGTCAGCAGCAATGAAATCCTAAACTAGTAAAATAACAGCAGAAATTACAACAAGAAAAAAGAACAATGCAAAGGGTAAGAGTATCAACAAAAGCAGTTTCACTATTTGATATACAACAGTTGTCATTGCATTTATTCTGCTACTTTTTGTTGTTGCTGTTTTGTATTTCAACACCAGTAACGGGTTCTTTTCATTCTATGTATTTAAGGTTTTGTTGTGGATATTTTGTCCCTCAATATCACAAGATGATCGGATAAACAAGAACACACATTCAAACAACAAAGAAAACATCTTCTTTTCAAACGAATTTGAAAAAAACAACCCCAGATTCATTCAAGGGCTCAACTCAAAATAATCTCATCAATAATTTTCTCTAATAAGTTTTCTTCATCTTTACTGAAATATAAAACATTGTTTTATTGCTTCCCAAACTGCTTTTCCATTGTTCTTGAGAAAGAATATCAAACTGCCTTACTTGTAGAAGTTAATGTTAGAATGATTTTGTGTTTACAAAATAATGACTGTTAGTTTTCACTGAAAGATCATGACTTACTTTTATTTTTCAAATAGATATAGGAAATATTAAGACTTCTTTGTTTGGTGTATTGTTTATTGTCTTTTTTTTTCCCTGACCAATTCGTATTTGTAAAGTAAGAAAAAAAAGGTTGTAAGTATAAAACAAACATGACATCTACAAATACAGTTGGTTCAAAATTTATATAAATTTATTATGCCAAAAAAAAAATCTGATTATGCAAGAAACATTTTTGTTTACAGCACCAATGTTTACTTCTGCTTGAAGACACTGGATTTCATTTGGGTCGAAGTTAAGAGTCAAAATGCTTTATTCCAGAAAAAACCCAACTATTTGTGTACATGGAAATACACAAAACAATCCAAATAATAATCAGCAGCAATCAGAGATTGTGATCATCTCTAAACAACCAGTCACAAAAAGATCACCCTCTAAAATAAGGGGGAAAATAAAAGAGACTTAAAGAAGCTCTGAATGCTTAAAATACCCTAATAAGTCCCAGCCCCCTCCTCGAAATCTACAAAACTAAACCCAACCAAACCAAAAGAACTCAACTAGTATTTGTCGAAATTCTGTGAATAAGCACCATAACCAATGCATGTTTCTGAAGAAAAAGCATGAAACAACATAATAACAATTTCAAACCAATAAGCCAAATACAAAATGTTCCCTCTGCGGGGATGTTGGGGGCATGTCAGTATAAATAGCATCCCCACATTCTGGAAATTCTGTGCTAGAAGTTTCCTCTTTTCTATCACTCTCTTCATTTCTGCTTTGTTCCTTTTCTTCCTGTCACCTCCTCCTTGTCTATTTCTTGCTGTCTCGGTCCATTCTCCTGCCTTTTTTCAAGAAATTGTTAAAAGATAACAATTCTCTCTTATGCCAAAGTCTGATAGGCTGGGTCTAACTTGTCCCATGCTTACTGACAGCGTGACGCATTTTCACTCATATAACAGACAATACCAGTTGCTATCTGAGCATTCAATGAAGAAGAAGAAGAAAATATAAAATGTGACCAAAAAACCCCACACAGAAATATGAAAGGCACGTACACTATCATACCTATGTTGGTATTTTATATGTACAGCTTTTATCGGAATGTGGAATAGATCTTTTGCATAGTACCAGTTAAAAGAACAACAACAACAAAAACCAGCGTAAAGACGCAAATAAAAACCAAACTTTTACAAAATGCACAAATAATTTACAAACTGCACACTTCGAATCAGGCACCAAGTTTAGACATATTAGTCAAAAGGGGGAATTCTTTTCCTGATAGAAAAACACCAGTAACAAGTTTCATCTAGAAATAAAATTACTCAAGAAAAATGCAGCACCTCAAAACCAGACAACTCAAAAAATGATTATATAGTTCTTGATGTCCACCTTTTGTGACACAAATTTCCATCAGGATAAGACTAAAAAGAAAATCTTAATGCCATGAGAGAGACAGACAGACAGAGACAGACAGACAGACAGACAGACAGACAGACTGGTGTTAAGGCCACATATCAAAAAGAGTTCTTCACATCTTTCCTGACTTTTCTTAATTAAAGAATATGATATGATGTAATCAGGCCCATAACTTGAGTAAAACTGCATCAGCATTTATGAAACAAATCACAAAAAAAAGTGAACTGAATTTTTTTCTCCAAGTTTAGCCAAGCAAAAAATATATACAAATATGTTTTTTTTCCTGATATGTCATACACAGCTAAACAAAAATAAAATTAAAAAACGAAAAGACTTTCACATTCATTTAAACACCCAACACAAACCCCCCACAAAAACATAAAGAAATTAGAATAAAAGCGAAGAAAAAAAGAGAAAATGATGCTTGTATCTGACAGTAAAATAGATACCCCCTTTCCCCAACCAACCATCCAAACAAACAAAACAGTGAAGAAAATGCCTGCACTGTAGTGAACAATTCCCCCCCAAACCTCCCCCCCAAAAAACAACAACAACCCACTGACAAAAACTTTTCATGCAGAATATATATCCAAATATGGGCTGTTGTTGTTGTTGTTGCAAAATCCCCAGCTTAACACCCTGGGGGTGACCCAGATTATGCACTCTGACTTTCTCCTCCCATCAGGGAATCATCATCAGATCATAAGTACACACTGGATAACATTTTCTTTTCCCAGTACCTCGCGATATAGGCAGCCCATACTGCTATGCTTACATTAATAACTGACAAAGCTTTGAGCCTGGACTTGAAAATTGAATATCTTAAAAGCCCCTTACACATATAGAAAAAAAACACACCCAAAGATTAGACTGCAAAAGTGTTTTTTCTAAAAAGTCAACATCCAGCATATTTTTTCATGATTAAAAAATTATATGAGAGAATAATACCAACAAAAAAAGAGACCCAAACATACAAACACAACCTAAGGCAAAAGCAAGAACACCCTAACCCCCGCCCCCCCCAAAAAAAAGAAAGAAAAAGAGAAAAAAAACAACCAAACAAAAAACCCAGAACACCTAATCCACCCAAACACAGCAGGAGAAAAAAAATCCCAATGCAAAGAGTACATTACAGCAAAACTTCAATTCTACGCACACATTTTTAAAACCAAAATGTTCATAAATGCTAAATATTTTTTTAAAGTCCTATAGCCAGAATTAAGGCATCGAAAGTAGATTGAAAGGAAAAGTAATAAAAAAAAAGAATGACAAGATCAAAACCACCATGTCACATTAATTTTAATGCAATTTTTCCAACAAAAAAATGCCAATTTGTTTTCCAAAAAGAAAAGGAAAAAGAAAAAGCAAAATCTCTCCATTGGTGAACCTTGCAGCTCTAGCCATGAACGAAAAAAAAAATCCCTTTTATGGTTTAACACATATTTCTTTTCCAACCCTCACTTATTATGTCTCCTTTCAAAATTGGAACAACACAAACGCATGCTTCAATTGAATTGAGAGAGTTTATTTCACAAAACTGCATAAATGTTTGACATCTAGATTAAAAAGTGTAAAGTTGTTATACGTCTACTTGTCAAACAAGGATAACAACAATTTCAACAACAACAACAACAAAAAGCAGTGTCAGCAGCAATGAAATCCTAAACTAGTAAAATAACAGCAGAAATTACAACAAGAAAAAAGAACAATGCAAAGGGTAAGAGTATCAACAAAAGCAGTTTCACTATTTGATATACAACAGTTGTCATTGCATTTATTCTGCTACTTTTTGTTGTTGCTGTTTTGTATTTCAACACCAGTAACGGGTTCTTTTCATTCTATGTATTTAAGGTTTTGTTGTGGATATTTTGTCCCTCAATATCACAAGATGATCGGATAAACAAGAACACACATTCAAACAACAAAGAAAACATCTTCTTTTCAAACGAATTTGAAAAAAACAACCCCAGATTCATTCAAGGGCTCAACTCAAAATAATCTCATCAATAATTTTCTCTAATAAGTTTTCTTCATCTTTACTGAAATATAAAACATTGTTTTATTGCTTCCCAAACTGCTTTTCCATTGTTCTTGAGACAGAATATCAAACTGCCTTACTTGTAGAAGTTAATGTTAGAATGATTTTGTGTTTACAAAATAATGACTGTTAGTTTTCACTGAAAGATCATGACTTACTTTTTATTTTTCAAATAGATATAGGAAATATTAAGACTTCTTTGTTTGGTGTATTGTTTATTGTCTTTCTTTCCTGACCAATTCGTGTTTGTAAAGTAAGAAAAAAAAGGTTGTGAGTATAAAACAAACATGACATCTACAAATACAGTTGATTCGAAATTTACATAAATTTATTATGCAAAAAAAAAAAAATCTGATTATGCAAGAAACATTTTTGTTTACAGCACCAATGTTTACTTCTGCTTGAAGACACTGGATTTCATTTGGGTTGAAGTTAGAGTCAAAATGCTTTATTCCAGAAAAAACCCAACTATTTGTGTACATGGAAATACACAAAACAATCCAAATAATAATCAGCAGCAATCAGAGATTGTGATCATCTCTAAACAACCAGTCACAAAAAGATCACCCTCTAAAATAAGGGGGAAAATAAAAGAGACTTAAAGAAGCTCTGAATGCTTAAAATACCCTAATAAGTCCCAGCCCCCTCCTCGAAATCTACAAAACTAAACCCAACCAAACCAAAAGAACTCAACTAGTATTTGTCGAAATTCTGTGAATAAGCACCATAACCAATGCATGTTTCTGAAGAAAAAGCATGAAACAACATAATAACAATTTCAAACCAATAAGCCAATACAAATTGTTCCCTCTGCGGGGATGTTGGGGGCATGTCAGTATAATAGCATCCCCACATTCTGGAAATTCTGTGCTAGAATTTCCTCTTTTCTATCACTCTCTTCATTTTCTGCTTTGTTCCTTTTCTTCCTTTTCACCTCCTCCTTGTCTATTTCTTGCTGTCTCGGTCCATTCTCCTGCCTTTTTTCAAGAAATTGTTAAAAGATAACAATTCTCTCTTATCCCAAAGTCTGATAGGCGGGGTCTAACTTGTCCCATGCTTACTGACAGCGTGACGCATTTTCACTCATATAACAGACAATACCAGTTGCTATCTGAGCATTCAATAAAGAAGAAGAAAAATATAAAATGTGACCAAAAAACCCACACAGAAATATGAAAGGCACGTACACTATCATACCTATGTTGGTATTTTATATGTACAGCTTTTATCGGAATGTGGAATAGATCTTTTGCATAGTACCAGTTAAAAGAACAACAACAACAAAAACCAGCGTAAAGACGCAAATAAAAACCAAACTTTTACAAATGCACAAATAATTTACAACGCACACTTCGAATCAGGCACCAAGTTTAGACATATTAGTCAAAAGGGGGAATTCTTTTCCTGATAGAAAAACACCAGTAACAAGTTTCATCTAGAAATAAAATTACTCAAGAAAAATGCAGCACCTCAAAACCAGACAACTCAAAAAATGATTATATAGTTCTTGATGTCCACCTTTTGTGACACAAATTTCCATCAGGATAAGACTAAAAAGAAAATCTTAATGCCATGAGAGAGACAGACAGACAGAGACAGACAGACAGACAGACAGACAGACAGACAGACAGACAGACAGACAGACTGGTGTTAAGGCCACATATCAAAAAGAGTTCTTCACATCTTTCCTGACTTTTCTTAATTAAAGAATATGATATGATATTACATCATATCGTAATCAGGCCCATAACTTGAGTAAAACTGCATCAGCATTTATGAAACAAATCACAAAAAAGTGAACTGATTTTTTTTCTCCAAGTTTAGCCAAGCAAAAAATATATACAAATATGTTTTTTTCCTGATATGTCATACACAGCTAAAAAAAATTTTTTAAAACCAAAACAAAATGACATTCACATTCATTTAAACACCCAACACAAACCCCCCACAAAAACATAAAGAAATTTTGAATAAAAGCGAAGAAAAAAAAGAGAAAATGATGCTTGTTTTCTGACAGTAAAATAGATACCCCCTTTCCCCAACCAACCCAAACCAAACCAAACAAAACAGTGAAGAAAATGCCTGCACTGTAGTGAACAATTCCCCCCCAAACCTCCCCCCCAAAAAACAACAACAACCCACTGACAAAAACTTTTCATGCAGAATTATATATCCAAATATGGGCTGTTTTTTGTTGTTGTTGCAAAATCCCAGCTTAAACACCCCGGGGGTGACCCAGATTATGCACTCTGACTTTCTCCTCCCCTCAGGGAATCATCATCAGATCATAAGTACACACTGGATAACATTTTCTTTTCCCAGTACCTAGCGATATAAAGGGAGCCCATACTGCTATGCTTACATTAATAACTGACAAAGCTTTGAGCCTGGACTTGAAAATTGAATATCTTAAAAGCCCCTTACACATATAGAAAAAAAACACACCCAAAGATTAGACTGCAAAAGTGTTTTTTCTAAAAAGTCAACATCCAGCATATTTTTTCATGATTAAAAAATTATATGAGAGAATAATACCAACAAAAAAAGAGACCCAAACATACAAACACAACCTAAGGCAAAAGCAAGAACACCCTAACCCCCGCCCCCCCCAAAAAAAAAGAAAGAAAAAGAGAAAAAAAACAACCAAACAAAAAACCCAGAACACCTAATCCACCCAAACACAGCAGGAGAAAAAAAATCCCAATGCAAAGAGTACATTACAGCAAAACTTCAATTCTACGCACACATTTTTAAAACCAAAATGTTCATAAATGCTAAATATTTTTTTAAAGTCCTATAGCCAGAATTAAGGCATCGAAAGTAGATTGAAAGGAAAAGTAATAAAAAAAAGAATGACAAGATCAAAACCACCATGTCACATTAATTTTAATGCAATTTTTCCAACAAAAAAATGCCAATTTTGTTTTCCAAAAAGAAAAGGAAAAAAGAAAAGAGAAAAAAAAAGGAATGAGTTGAGTGGAGTGTGAACACTGAAGTTGTGATTTTCTTGGACACATAATCCAGAATCCACTCAAATAAAGTGTTTTACACACACACACACATGCACGCGCGTGCACACACACACACACACACACACAGAGGAATTAAGAAGAAAATCACTCACATCCACAACAATCCAAACCAACCCCTAACCACAAAAAAATCACTTTATCCAAATAACATCAAGTAACAGATACAAACCCAATAAGGACAACAACAACAACAATAACTAAACCCCCCCAAAAAAACCAACAACAACAACAGCAACACCTCTTTGACATCTAACAGCACCTGCAGTATCAAATCATAATAAAAAGGATCCTAACACGTAATAATTATGCTCTAACAATGTCCACCCACTGACCGCCAAAACACACAAAAGCTGATTAGGGCGAAGAATACATACATCAGCAGCAAATCACAGTACGAGGTGACCATATCATTGCAAAGAAACAAACGATAGAAAAGAAAAGAAAAAGAAAAAAAGTCCACGATTATCCTCAGACTTTGCCTTGGAGGAAGCATTAATTAACGTAGAGCAGCGTGATGACCTCTGGTTCCTAGAGAAAAGCCCTAAGGAGAGACAGAAGGGACAGCAGACAAACAAGGCTGAAATCTCTGGCACCAGTCTCCCGCCTTTGCTGCTGGGATCTGGAACACAAGAGTGTATTTTTATTCATTTATTTATGTATTTATTTATTCTTTTATATCGAGGATAATGGATATAGTCAGGGTGAGTAAGTGAGTTTATATAAACATTTTTTTAATTTTAAATTCATTTCGTTTAATTCAAGGAAACTGGAACACGCATTCATGTGCTTTTTTTTACATCCAGTTCCCTTTGTGTATGCGGTTTTTGTAAATTTTGTCATCTGTTCTCACCAGCACACAATGGCCTACTCTTTTGAAAAGCAGAACAGGATTTAACGTGTGAGCAAGATGTTCTTCATGTGTTTGCACACGGGACCTCGGTTTATAGTCTCGATCTCATCTGAAGGACTTTTGGGGGAGAGTGGAGTCGGCACTGATGTTAACCCCAGAGGAAAAATCCTCTTGAAAGAGATTGGAAGATCATGAATGCATTAC
This sequence comes from Rapana venosa, assembly GCA_028751875.1. Classification (NCBI taxonomy): domain Eukaryota; kingdom Metazoa; phylum Mollusca; class Gastropoda; order Neogastropoda; family Muricidae; genus Rapana; species Rapana venosa. The sequence continues at coordinate 29,409,639 of CM054158.1, forward strand.
TCTAACACCAGGCTATCCCATTCCCAAAGTGAGTGAGTGAGTGAAAGCCAGACTTTTTTTTTAATAGACTGACAGTAGTGTATAGAATTATGCCAGGATTCATTCAAAGTTTTGGTTTAAACAAAAATCAAATAATGGCAAGAATTTATTTTAAAAACCCCACCATACTATTCAGTGAGAAAATTGCCCTTATAAATATGCCTCCATACGTACGCACACACATAATTATGTGCATGTGGGTGCACACACACACATACACACACGCATGCACACACACAGTAACACACACACAGACACACACACACTCATTCTACCCATTCATCCAATCACCCTTCCTTTCATCCACCCACTCTTCCACCCATCAATCCACCCATCTTCTACCTGTTCTCTTTCTCCTTCCCCTTCGTCCCTCCCTCATCCCTCCTTCCCTCCCTCCCTCCTTCCCTCCCTCCCTGCTCATTTTCTCTCTCCTTCCTTCCTTCCTTCCTTACCGGGTGGGCAGATCTGTTTGAGTTTGTCGTGGTGGGCCTGCATGTCCTGGACATACTGGTCTGAGAAGTTGCACTGCTTCTGATGGGTGACAGAGCACCCTGC
>CM054158.1:29415232-29420232 GCA_028751875.1 Rapana venosa
ACTTGGCCGAGAGAGTGGGGATGTACTGTGGGCAAGGCATCTCCACTATAATCAAATCCCTGCCCAGTTTCCAAAACAGCAGCTGCCTCCTCTGCTGTTTTGGAGGTCATCGTCGGACACGACGGACAAACATACATACATATTTCTTTTCTGAACATAATTGTTCAGATCTTCAAGTTTGGAAGATTCTCTTTTGCAAAATGAGATTCGGTTTGAATTACACAGATGTGACATTTGCCATACAGGTGAAACTCGCGGGGGGAAGAGTGTTGCGTAATATTTACACACAAATACATCACAACATAACAAGCATAATACAACACAAACATACGCAGACAGACAGACAGAAAGACAGACAGGCAGACAGACAGAGACAGAGACAGAAACAGACACACACACACACACTCAGAGAGAGAGAGAGAGAGAGAGAGAGAGAGAGAGAGAGAGAGAGAGAGAGAGAGAGAGAGAGAGAGAGAGAGAGAGGAGAGAGAGAGAGAGAGAGAAGGAGGAGAGAGAGAGAGAGAGAAGAGAGAGAGAGAGAGAGAGAGAGAGAGAGAGAGAGAGAGAGAGAGAGAGAGAGAGAGAGAGAGAGAGAGAGAGAGAGAGAGAGAGAGAGAAAGACACACACAGAGATATGTTGGCCTATCAAAGTGGTAAACTCTTGCTTAGCACAACACAACACAACACCACACAGCACTATATAATGACACCTTCGACTTACATCACATCACACCATACACACCCCACCACACCATACCACACCACACCCGCCACACCATACCCCATCCCACCACACCACACCATACTGCACCACATCACACCCCACCACACCATACTGCACCACATCACACGACAACCAAACCCCGCACCACATCCCGCCACACCACACCACACTGCACCACACCATAACCACACCACAATCACACCATACTGCACAACACCACACCATACTGCACCACACCACACCATACTGCACCACACCACACCATACTGCACCAACCACACTGCACCACACCATACCGCACCACACCCCACCCCACCTTACTGCACCCCACCACAACCACACCACACCTGCACCACATCAGACCACCCACACCCCGCCACCACACCATACTGCATCACACCCCACCACACCCCACCCCACCTTACTGCACGACACCATACTGCACCACACCCCACCCCACTACACCGCACAACACACCACCCCACCCCACCCCACCATACCGCATCACACCACACCGCATCACACCCCACCCCACCACACCACAGCCCAATCCATATCACTCCACTAAGGAGTGCACTAAGTGCATTACTTCTTTCTTGGTCGTCGTCATCGAACGCTCAGACAGCAACTATTGTTATCTGTCATATGAGCGAAAAACGCGTTGCGCTGCCGTTAAGCACCTGACAAGTCAGGCCCAGCACATCCGGCTTCGGCGTGGGAGAGTACATATTTTAAGTCTTTCTGAGATAAAAAGGCAGTAGAATGGACCAAGAAGGCAGAAAATCGACGAGAAGGAGGTGACAAAAAGAAAAGGAACAAGGCAAGAAACAAAGAGAGGGATAGAAAAGAGGACATTCCTAGCACATTCTTTCCAGAAGGTACGTGGGGATGTTATTTATACTAACAAGGGCCTGGCATACCCCTGAGGAAGGATATTTTCAGCACTGTGAAATGATACAAAGGCGTACTTACCTGCAAGAGAGGTCGGTATCTTGACTTCCAGGTTTTATCCAACTGAAGAAGCAGTCTATAGCCTCCACGCAACGTCCATCGGCTGTCAGACAAACAGTACATCAACATCACTTTAAACCTCTTCACTGCCGAGTGCAAGTGCTCCCTATTATAAAAAGGTAAAGGTGTCCCATAACCTAAGTGGCCGTAGGGGAGCGAGGCATCAGAGACTTCAGCTTCTCTAGGGGCCAGCTTATTGAGGGAGGCGCCCATCTCCTCTCCCTGCCTGCTTTACCTTCCTTCCCTGACCCTAAAGAGGGCAGGTACCCGTTTACAGCTGGGTGAACTGGGGGATCTGTACTGAAGCCAAGGCGTGCAAATGGTCACCCATCCAATTGGTAACCACGCTCGACGCTGCTTAACTGGGGAAAAGCGAGTGCTCTGACATATATAAGGTATCAGCCATATCATGATGTGCTTTTGTTCTATATTATTTACAACATTTACAAAACCGCATACACACGGGGACTAGATGTAAAAAAATGCACATGAATGCTTATTCCATTATCCTCGATATATATAAAAAAAAAGAAGTCATCTGAGCGCTTTGATTTGTTGCTTTACAAGATTCAGCGCTATAAAAATTCCATATCATTATTATTATTTCTTATCTTTTTTATTATTTTTTTTTAAAAATTTATGTGAAAAACAATGTGTGTGTTTGCGTGCGTTGTGTGTGGGGTGGTGTGTTGTTGTTGTCTTCAATTTAACGTTGTTCACTCGTGAATTAGAGAGGAAATAAAAAGGGTAGTGGAATTTAAAAGAAGGGGAAGAAGAGTGGAAGGAGAAAAGGTTAAAAATACATCAGTGTTGGTTGAAAAAAAAAAAACCCAATAATAAAAAAAAAGGAAAAAAAGAAAAACCCCCCAAAAAAAAAAACCCAAACCCAAAAACAAAAAAAAACCCTAGAAAAGAATGATAATACTTTTAAACTGGAGACAATTAAATCAACAATGTGGAAACAGAAAAAACCCCCCCAATAAGTAACTAAAATAAATATTCAAGTGGACCATGCAATAACCTTGGAAATGGCAAAGGTAGTTTGAATTTTAAAATTTCCTTTTTCCAGAGACTGTTAAAAAAAGTGGAAAAAAAAGGTTTAAAATAGGGCAATAAAAATATGTAAGAGTTTAAAAATTTTGTCAAGCAGAAAAAATTTTTCCCAAAAAAGCTAAAAAAAATTTCGTGTTTAAATGCTATTGGCACTTTTGTATCAGCTCTTTAAAAAAATCAAAACTCAAAAATAAATTTAGAAGCACAAAAAAGAAGTTTTTCCCATGTCCTTCATGGGGATGAATAAACCTGTTTTGACATAGAATATATTAATGAAAAAAAAAATAAAATCAAAAAATCATGGTTGCAGTGTTCAGTCGCATATTGAAAATAAGTATGCGATGCTTAAAAGTTTATACGGTGGATCTGTTTTAGAAAAAACATGAAAAGGCTCTGCATTTGTCATACCAGCACTTAAAAATTTAGAAAAGTATTTTGGTAAACTTGTTCAAATTTTACGTGAAATTATTGCAATTTTTTTGGCTCTTATTTTTATTTAATTTTCCATTTTTTTTCTTTCATATCTTGTTTGTGTTGATCCAAAAACAGCATTGTATGTTTAAAATCCCAAACTTCAAGAAAATTTTTTTGAATTATTTTTTAAATTTAAATATGTTACATCCCAAGTTTAAGAGGCATTCCTGTTTCTTTTGTTGGGTGCCTTCTCCGTTGGAATTTTTTCAAAAGAGTGGGCTGCAGGCTGCAAAAAAGGGGTAAGACTAATTGGAATCGTAGAATGGATGTTCCCTTTTTTCTAAAGGAAGGATACCCTATATTAGAACAAACTTCATGGGTTAAGTTTAAAGAATCTGATCAATTCAAGGAACGATATTTAAAAAGTTGTCTGACCACTGCCCATATTTCTTGTTATATGGCTTCTTCTCAAATAGATTCGCGTTTTATGACCGTGAGAAGGGTTAATTCACTATATTTTAGAATGAAGTTAAATGCATTCCTTACAAAATTTTGTAAACATTTTAGATGTCAGTGTGTGTGTGTGTGTGTGTGTGTGTGTGTGTGTGTGCGTGCGTGTGTGTGTGCGTGTGTTGTGTGTGGTGTGTGTGTGTGTGTGTTGTGTTGTGTGTGTGTGTGTGTGGCGCGTGCGTGCAGGAGTGGAGTGGAGGAGAAGGAATAAAGAGAACATTCTATAAAGACACCCACAAAGCAACACAGAGAAGTAGATGTAACGACTGCATACAAATCTATAAATAAATAGATAAAATAAAATAAATCGATATACCCCCAAAAAACAACAACAACCCAACAACAACAAAAAACATAATAAACTAACAAACAGGAAGGGAAAAAAACAGACAAAGGAAGAGTTTAAACGGGAAAACAGTCTGGACAACAACAAAAACAAACAAACAACCCAAATCAAACCAAAAGAAGAACACAATATATAGACAGCAATGCCAAAAAACACATGCAGAGAGACAACAATGCTTGACACTCACCAGTTAGGGCTTTGCAGAAAGAATAGAAAAACTCCAACGGTTTGATGATTTTGCTAATGGCCTCGGTGTTCCGACAGTCCGCGTCCACTTTGTACAGACAGGTCATGAGCTGAGAGAAGGTCCTGTGAAAGGAAGAATTCTTATTATTACTATTGTATTTGTATGTTTGTCCGTCGTGTCCGACGATGACCTCCAAAACAGCAGAGGAGGCAGCTGCTGTTTTGGAAACTGGGCAGAAATTTGATTATAGTGGAGATGCCTTGCCCACAGTACATCCCCACTCTCTCGGCCAAGTGGGCATAAGGACAGTCAGCGTTGGAGATGTTCTCCAAAGGCCAACCAGCCCCCAGGGCTGCTGCAGCACATAAGGACTGTGCGAGTCAAGCCTCCTAGTCAGAGAGTCATAGTCGATCACTAAAGACTAAGCTGTAAAGTGGAATTCCATGAGTGGGAAAGCCACTGGTCATACAGCCTTTCACCTTGCTGTTGCCCCCCAGCGTCAATGGTTTAATCAAGAACTGTGATAAAGCCCAGGCGCTGACGTATAATAATAATAATAATAATAATAATAATAATATTATTATTATTATTATTATTATTATTATTATTCTTACAGCAGACAGATGGATGATAGATAATAGATTCAATACCTTCTCTTTTTTTTTCTTTTCTTTTTTTTACTCCTGAGTTAGAGCTCCCGAGGTACACGATGGTGAGATTTTGTGTATAAAATGCAACCTTCTTTTTTGTTTGTT
>CM054158.1:29427732-29430232 GCA_028751875.1 Rapana venosa
AATTCTTTTCTATCGAGGATAATGGAATCAGCACTTACGTGCTTTTTTTTATAAACATCCAGTCCCCCGTGTGTATGCGGTTTTGTCAATTCTGTCAACTGTTCCCACCGGCACACAATGGCCTACTCTTACGAAAAAAAAGCGGAACAGGATTTAACGTGTGCGCAAGATGTTCTGCGTGCGTTCGCACACGGGCCTCGGTTTATAGTCTAGGCTATCCCGTCCCCTGTGTGTGTGTGTGTTTGTGTGTGTGTGTGTGTGTGTGTGTGTGAGAGAAAGGAGAGAGAGAGAGAGAGAGAGAGAGATGAGAGAGAGAGAGAGAGAGAGAGAGAGAGAGAGAGAGAGAGGTGTGTGTGTGTGTGTGTGTGCGTGCGCGCGCGCATGTGTCTGTCTGTCTGTTTGTCCGTTTGACTGACTGTCTGTCCGTATGACTGTCCGTCCGTCTGTCTGTCTGACTGTCTCATTGTCTGTTTGACTGTTCGTCTGCCCGTTTGTCTGACTGTCTGTTTGACTGCCCGTTTGACTGACAGTTTGTCTGTTTGACTGTCGGTCTATCTGCCTGCCTGTCTGTCTGTCTGTCTGTCTGTCTGTATGTATGTATGTATGCATGCATGTATGAATGAACGTATGTATGAAAGAATGCATATATGTGTGTCTATGTATGTACGTACGTACGTGTATGTATGATTGTGTGTGTGTATGTGAATGTATGTATGTATGTATGTATGCATGTATGTATGTATGTAACGTATGTATGTATGTACGCATGTATGTATGTATGTATGTATGTATGTATATGTGTGTATGTATGTATGTATGTGTGCGTATGTATGTATGTATGTGTATATGTATGTGTGTATGTATGTGTGTATGTATGTCTGTATGTGTGGGTGTATGTATGTCTGTCTGTCTGTCTGACTGTTTGTCTATCTGTTTGTTTCTCTCTCTGCTTGACTGTCTGACTGTGTTTGTCTGTCTCTCTACTTAACTGTCTGACTGTCTGTCTCCCTGCTTGACTGTCGGTCTGTCTGTCTGTCTGTCTGACTGTTTGACTGTCTCTCTTGTCAGTGACTTCTACCTTTTTTTTAACCTCAAGACCACTGATCTATTGTTATTTATTGATAATAATTTTATGAAAGGAACTCGATGATTTCTGATACATTAGAAGCGCTCTCTGTGTGCTATATATTGCATTATTACTAGTACTTATCATCATTATCAATTATGCTTTAATCATTATCTATTCTTTTACGATTTTTCTTTTTCTATTTCGATGATAATGGAATAAAAATATTCATACGCTTTTCTACAAAAAATATTTTTTTGTCCAGGTCTTGTGTACATGCGGTATTGTAAAGTTTGTCATCACCCACAGTTACAAAATGATGTGCGCGTGCGTGTACGCGTGTGTATGTGTGTGTGTACGCGCGCGCGCGTGTATTTGTGTGCGTGTGTGCGCGTGCGTGCGTTACGTGTGTGTCTGTGTGTATGTGTGTGTGTTTCATGAGTGTGCATGTGCACGCGCGAGTGTACGTGCGTGTGATCGGGCGTGTATGTGTATGTATGTATGTGTGTGTGTGTGTGTGTGTGTGTGTGTGTGTGTGTGTGTGTGTGTGTGTGTGTGTGTGTGTGTGTGTGGTGTTTGAGTATGCATGAGTATGTATGTGTGTGCATGCTTACGCATGTGTGTGCATATTTATTTTATTTATTTATTTATTATTTTATATCGAGGATAATGGAATAAGCTCTCATGTACTTTTTTACATCCAGTCCCCGTGTGCATGCAGTTTTGTCAATTTTGTCATGTTTCCACCGGCACACAGTGGCCTACTCTTTTGAAAAGCGGAACAGGATTTAACGTGTGCGTAAGATGTTCTGCATGCGTTCGAACACGGGGCCTCGGTTTATAGTCTCATCCGAAGGACTTTGACACTCAGTTCGATTTTTTGTCAAACTGGGAAGAAAGGGCGAGGCTGGGAATTGAACCCAGAACCTCACGGTTTACTTGTTGGCAGGCGAACTGAACTGCAGTTCTGTATTCGGTTTAAAAAAAACACCCCAACAACAACACACCCAACCAACCAACCAAGCAAACAAACTCGTGGACTGTTTAGTATTATTATGTAGACTTTATAATAATTGATATATACTTCGATTTTCAACAGGGCAGCAATGATATTCGTTTTTCAGTTTGATGTGGATAGTTTAAATTACAAGTGGCGTTCCAGTTTTTTGTTTTGTGTTGTTGTTGTTTAGGTTATTACTCTGCCATGAATGATGCATTACTGTACTGGGTTGTATAGTAATGTATTATGTATGGGTACTGCTTTTATATATAACTTAAAAAAAAATGTACATCACTTTAGGTACGGCTAAAGAGAGTTGTCCCTGGCAAAATTATGTAGAAAAAAAAGCCACTCTGATAGGGAAACAAATACTGTTGCAGACAGGAAAAAAGAAAAAAAATAGGTGGCGCTGCTCTTGTGGCGACGTGCACTCC
>CM054158.1:29432732-29455232 GCA_028751875.1 Rapana venosa
CCACAGCCTGTCTGAACTTCCATCCATCTTTTCTGCCTTCTTCTCAGACAAGTCCGCAACATACGCTCCAGACTGGATCAGACTCCTTTCCAGCCTGCACTTCCTGATCCCCAGTTCACTGGCACTCCTCTCTTTTCCTTCCGACCCACAAGTGAAATAGAAATCATGACAACTCAAAAAGAAATGACTATAAAATCCTGTGATCTTGACCCCATGCCTACTCTTGTTTTCTCACGATGCCTTCCACATCTTGTACCCACTGTCACTGAAATAGTAAACTCATCTCTTCTGTCAGGAAAGTTTCCATCAGCTCTCAAAATCGCAATAGTCACACCTCTACTAAAAAAATAAAAAGCACGACCTCGACCCCAACATTCTGAAGAATTATAGACCTGTCTCTAACTTACCTTTCGTCTCTTAAGCATTTGAAAAAGTTGTTCTAAAGCAGCTCTACATCCACCTTTAATCCAATAATCTCCTTCCCCCTTTTCAGTCTGCTTATCACGCCAATCACAGCACCAAAACCACCTTAGTCCACACTTTAGACACACTTCTACTCGCTTTTGATGCAGGGAAAATCTCCCTTCTCACTCTTCTTGACTTATTTTCAGCCTTTGACACAATAGATCACTCAATTCTTCTTTCTCGTCTCCAAAGTATGTTTGGTATTAATGGCACAGCCCTTACCTGGTTTACTTCATACCTTACAGACCGATCCCAGAAAGTAATTGTCAGCATAATACAATCAAAACTTGTCAAACTGGAATGTGGAGTCCCACAGGGATCAGTTCTGGGTCCTGTTCTCTTTACTCTCTACACTGCTTCACTCTCACAGATAATAAACCGCCATCATATTGATCATCATTTCTATGCTGATGATACTCAGCTTCAATGCAGTGACACTCTTGAGAAACTGCCTTCCCTCCTGACAAACATGGCTTACTGCCTTCAAGACATTTAAAACTGGATGACTCAGAACAAGTTACAGCTAAACGCCGATAAAACCGAAGCTATGGTCATAGTCATAGGGACCGAACATAAACTTTCCTCCATCACAACAACTTCAATAGAATTTGGCAATACATCAGTTCCTTTTTCCAGCTCTGTGAAGTATTTAGGTGTAGTTCTCGACAACACAATGTTCTTAAAAAAAATTAATTACCCAGACCTGCCAGTCCTGCTACTATCACTTGCGTGCATAAGCGCAATTCACAAATATCAGTCCACTGATGCAACTTCCAAGCTTGTCACATCTCTTATTCTTTAACGTTTGGACTACTGTAATTCTCTTTTTGCTGGTCTACCAGCATCATCCATCCACTCCCTTCAACGCATACAAAACTCTGCAGATCGACTAGTCCTAAGAAAGAAAAAATCTGAACACATCACTCCTCTTTTGCGTTTTCTTCATTAGCTGTCTGTCTCACAAAGAGTGAGGTATAAGACCTATACCCTCTGTTTCAAATGTCTCCACAAATCTGCACCCTCTTATCTCTGTAACTGTCTTCACCTGTACACTCCATCTCGTTCCCTTTGTTCAGCCGCTGACACTCTGCGCTACCAAACACCCAGATTCAAACAAATCACTGACTCTTTCTGAGAATTCTCTATTTATGGTCCATCCACCTGGAATGACCTCCATCTCTTACTTTGTCAAAAGTCTTCATTTGACACTTTCAAATCCAGCCTCAAAACACTTTTTTTTCTCTACCTGATGTCTTCTCCTCATGTCTTCTACTTTTCAACAGACACCTTCATCTCCACCATCCTACCTGAATATTGTGTGTGTGTGTGTGTGTGTGTGTGTGTGTGTGCGCGCGCGCACGCATGTTCTTGTATGTGCATGCCTGTGTATGAGCATCAATTTGATGTATGTTAATTCTAACATTTTGTGGAAGGTTATATGTGTTTGAATTATTTGAATGCAAGCGCTTCGATTAGTTTGCTTTACAAAAATTAGTGCTATATAAATACCATACATTATTATTATTATGAATATTATTATCATCATTATTATTATCATCATCACCACCACCACTATTATTATGATTAACAGAGCACAAGGTAAGAAAAAAAAGGGAGAGGAGGGGAGGGGAGGAGAGGAGGGGTACCAGGCCTACAGAGAAAACTAGGTCATTGAGGTCAACCAGAATAATTTATGTACTTCACCTGAAGCATGTCAGTACACAGGAAGGTGAGAGAGGGAGGGGAGGGGTGGGGTGGGGTGGGGGAGGTGAGAAAGTTTTCAACAAGCAGTTACTATAGTTTTCAACGTGAGACGACTGACCTGTACAATTCCCTCCCTGTCCCCCTTCCCTCCTCCCCCCTCCCCAGGTACACAGGTAGGATGGGGTTGGGGTTGGGGCAAGGGGTGTATAGTTAGAGTGTAAAGTTTCCGACTAGGCCTAGTAGTAGTGACTAGGTCTACACGAGAGAGAGAGAGAGAGAGAGAGAGAGAGAGGGGGGGACCATGAGAGTCTCTGTGTTCACCTGCTTCCCCAGTTTTTAAGCCATTGTCTTGCTTAACAAACATGAGGGTAGCCAAATTTCCAGTCCAGTAGTTCGCAAAAAGCAGTACAATGAGAAGCCTAGTTTTTGCTCGCATAGCTCTTTATATATATATATATATCTCTCTTTCATCCTTCGGATGAGACTATAAACCGAGGCCCTGTGTGTGAACGCATGCAGAACATCTTGCGCACATGTTAAATCCTGTTCCGCTTTTCGAAAGAGTAGGCCATTGTGTGCCAGTGGGAACAGATGACAAAATTAAAAAAAATACGCATACACACGCATAAAAAAATCATCTGAGCGCTTTGATTTGTTGCTTTACAAGATTCAGCGCTATATAAATTCCATACATTATTATTATATATATATATATATATATATATATATATATATATATATATACATATATATATATATATATATCTCAGTTTCCCATCTCATCTTTGAAAAGACTAACACCTAGACCACCACTCAAGGTCTAGAGGGTAGGAGATAATCTCAAGCAAGAAGGGGAGAGGGGGGGGGGGAGGAGGGGAATCGAACCCTGCACTTGTCCGCTTTCTAGGAAGGTGCGTCACCTGTGTCTAGACCATCTTTTCATATATATCCAAGGCTTTAAAAATCAGTAGACTCAGAAACCTGTTTTTATTTTATTTTATTTTTCACTTTTATTTCAAGGATAATGGAACAAGCACTCAGGTGCTTTTTTTTCCATCCAGTCCCCGTATGTATGCAGTTTTGTCAATTTTGTCATCCGTTCCCACCGGGACACAATGGCCAACTTTTCCGAAAAGCGGAACGGGTTTTAACGTGTGCGCAAGATGTTCTGCGTGCGTTCGCACACGAGACCTCGGTTTATAGTCTCATCCGAAGGACTTTTGGGGGAGAGTGGAGTCGGCACTGATGTTAACTCGAGAGGACAAATCCTCTTGAACGAGATTGGAACCCAGGTCAGCAGATCACGAATACATCCCTCTAACCACCAGGCTACCCCGTCCTCCTCTGTTTGTCGCTGTTCCCATGCCACACAGCTATGGATTCTACATCTTAACAACAAAGAGAGGTTCTATTTATTTTTTCTTTACTTAAAATTTTTTTTTTTTATATCGAGGATAATGGAATAAGCACTTATGTACTTTTTTACATCCAGTCCCCGTGTGTATGCGTTTTGTTAATTTATTCTGTCATCTGTTCCCTCTGGCACACAATGGCCTACTCTTACGAAAAGCGGAACGGGTTTTAACGTGTGCACAAGATGTTTTGCGTGCGTTCGCACACGGGACCTCGGTTTATAGTCTCATTCGAAGCGAGTAACCTCTCTATGCTACCCAACAACAACAACAGCAACAACAACAGCAACAACACAAACAACAACAACAACAAAACCCAAAACAAATTAACGATGGGTGCTAAGGCCAAGTGGTTAGAAACGTTCGATTTCAATTCCATGAGTCCCATGAAGTCGTAGGTTCGAATCTCGGCAGTGTCTGGTACATTTATTAAGGGTGGCGATTTTTTATGATCTTCCAAGTCAGCTTCAAGTGCAGCCCTGTCAGTGCCTTTACTCTCTTCTTGTTTGATCTATCTATCTATCTATCTATCTATCTATCTATCTATCTATCTATCTATCTATCTATCTATCTATCTATCTATCTATCTATCTATCTATCTATCTATCTATCTATCTATCTATCTATCTCTCTCTCTCTCAATATATATATATATATATATATATATATATATATATATATATATATATATATATATATATATACAACCACTTGGCCTATATATATGTATGGCGGGAATATTATTGCCGGGGAGAAATGCAAAAGGGGAAAATAAAGAAAGTGTGGTGTGGTGTGGTGTAGCATTGTGTTGTGTTGTGTTGTATTGTGTTGTCCTGTTCTGCTGTGTTGTATTGAGTTGTAGCCTACTTTATTGTATTGCATTGTAATGTATTGTGTTGTTTTTGTATTGTATTTTACTGTACTGCATTGCATTGTGTTGTGTTGTATTGCATAGCATTGTGTTGTGTTCTGCTGTGTTGTATTGAGTTGTACTTTAGTGTATTGCATTGCATTGCATTGGATTGTATTGTGTTGTGTTGTTTTATATTGTATTTCACTGTACCACACTGCAGTGTGTTGTGTTGTGTTGTATCGCATTGCATTCTGTTGTGTTGTATTGTGTTGTGTCATGTTCTGCTGTGTTGTGTTGAGTTGTACTTTATTGTATTGCATTGCTTTGCATTGTATTGTATTGTATTGTGTTGTTTTGTATTGTATTTCACTGTACCACATTGCATTGTGTTGTGTTGTATCGCATTGCATTGTGTTGTGTTGTGTTGTATTGTGTTGTGTCATGTTCTGCTGTGTTGTATTGAATTGCACTTTATTGTATTGCATTGCATTGTGTTGTTTTGTATTGTATTTCACTGTACTGCACTGCATTGTGTTGTAGTGTGTTGTGTTGTATCGGGTTGTATTGTGTTGTGTTGTATCGCATTGCATTGTGTTGTATCGTAACTGCATTCTAATGTCTATTGTTTCATATTTTATTGCAATGCACTGTACTTAGCACTGTATTGTTGTATTGTACTGTACCCTGCTGTATTGCATTATTTGGTAACTTGCATTTGATTTCTAACACAAAAAAGTGGGGGGTTTTTCTGCAAGAAATTGAGACTACACTCTTCTAGGCAAGTGTGGTGGTACTATTGCACACAAACAAAATTCCTGTCTGTGGATGCACATATATTATATATATATATTTTTTTTATATGTATACATATATATATATATATATATATATATATATATATATATTATATATATATATTATAGAGAGAGAGAGTGAGAGAGAGAGAGAGATGAGAGATGAGAGAGAGAGAGAGAGAGAGAGAGAGAGAGAGAGAGAGAATGCTTTTGAGTGTGTGTGGTGTTTTTTTGACAAAATATTACCTAGAACAACTTTCTTATTTTTTGGGGTGTCAACTCTCTTAGTTACATACACTCAAACGATGCATATTAGACATCAACTGAATCTTCAGTACTGGTCTGGGTGCTAGTCTTTCGGACTGAATTTAGTACACGTGAAAAAAAATGAACCAATGGCAAACAGACTTGTATCCCTGGTAAAAGTCTGTAGAAAAAATATTTCCTCCTGTCAGAGAGAAACAAATTACACATGTGTACCAGATAGGGTGACATTTTTTGTTTTAAAACAAGGAGTGGCACTGTACTACAGGCGAAGATCAGAATGAAAGACAGAGAACAAACAAAAACACACACAACAACAACAATAACAACAACAACACACACACATACACGCTCGTGCAACACACACAAATCACACACACACAACATCACTCACACAATAACAACAAAAATAACAACACACACACAAAACACACACACACCAACAACAACGACACACACACATACACACGCGCACGCACGCACCACACAGAGTAGATCAATCGATCTATCCATCCATCCATCATCCATCCATCTCTTTCATTCAGTCTCCTATTTTAGGGCCGTCTGGTATCACTTGAAGTGGAAAGACGTTAAAATTGAAGACTTACTTACTTACTTACACACACGCGCACAGACACAACACACCTATCACACACAACATCACACAACATCACACACATCACACACAACATCACACACACAACATCACACACAACATCACATTACACACACAGCACACATAACATTACACACCACCACCACTAAAGGCCTACACACCATCCAACTTACCCAACAGCAGCAACAGAACAGCCAGACTCCAGCCTACAACGCTGCACACACGATAATAACCCATTGCTGTTGTTTTCCTGTGTTGTCCTCTTCTTCTTCTTCCCTCTTTCTTTCTGTTCTTTTCTTTCCTCCACAACCCTGGATGAGAAAGGAAAAAAAATCATCAACAACAACAACCTCACCTTCAGAGAAGCAAAAAAAAAAAAACCAAACACACACACACACACTCGAGCTTTTCAGATGCTCTGAGTGTTCGAAAAAGAAAATTAGCCTAAAGCCAAGGACTAGTAGGCCTAACCTAGGCTACCAGAACTGAACGCTGTAGGCCTACCGAAGTCTAAGCCTAGTCTAAGAAGATAGCCTAGCCTAGCCTAGTATGCATACACACAAAGTAGGCAAAGGCTAAGGCGTAAGCGCTTAGCGTACAAGGATGCTGGCCGCTTTTTACCGTTGGGATATATTGATGGATGTATGGTTTTCTGTCCCTGACCGTCTGAGAAACGTGTGGCAGTGGAAACGTCTGCTTTTGTCTTTTGCACACAGCCCTTCAGAGGCCAATCCCCCCCCCCCCTCCCGCCCTCGCAGCAGCGAGAGAGTCAGTGATTGGCTGCTTGACAAGCTACCAAACTGGAATTTGGGAACAGATGGTCCCGTGTGTGTGTGTGTGTGTTGTGTGGTAGTGTGGTGTGTGTGTGTGTGTGTGTGTGTGTGTGTGTGTGTGTGTGTGTTGTGGTAGTGTGTTGTGGTAGTGTGTGTGTGTGTGTGTGTGTGTGTGTGTGTGTTGTGGTGTGTGTGTGTTGTGTGGTAGTGTTATGTGGTGTGTGTGTGTGGTAGTATTGGTAGATAGATGTGGTTTAGTGGTGTATGCTGTGATGAATGGTGTGCCTAATGTTGTGTGTAGTTGACCAGTAGTAGTGTATGTGTTGTATGCCCCTACGTTGTATAGAGTGTTGGTGTGTGTGTGTGTGTGTGGTAGTGTGTGTTGTGTGTGTTGTGTGTGTTGTGGTAGTGTGTGTGTGTGTGTAGTGTGTGTTGCTGGTGTGTGTGTTTGTGGTAGTTGTGGTTGTGTGTTTTGTGTGTGTGTTGTGTGTGTGTGTGGTGTGTTGTGGTGTGTGTGTGTGTGTGTGTGGTTAGTTGGGTGGTTGTGTTGTGTGTTTGTGTGTGTGTGTGTTTTGTGTGTGTGTGTGTTTTGTGTGTGTGTTGTGGTGTAGTGTGGTGTGTGGTGTGTGTTTTGTGTGTTGTGTGTGTGTGTGTTGGTGTGGTGTGTGTGGTGTGTGTGTGTTGTGTGTGTGTGTGTTGTGTGTGTGTGTGTGGTAGTGTGGTGTGGTGTTGTGTGTGGTGTGTGTGTGGTAGTGTGTGGTGTGTGTGTGTGTGGTTGTGTGTGGTGTGGTGTGTGTGTGGTGTGTGTGTGTGTGTTGGTGTGTTGTGTTATGTGTGTGTGTGTGTGTGTGTGTGTTGGTGTGTGTGTGTGTAGTGTGTGTGGTGTGTGTGTTGTGTGGTGTTGTGTGTGTGTGGTGTGGTGTGTGTGTGTGTGTTGTGTGTGTGTGTGTGTGTGTGTGTGTATGTGTGTGTGTGTGTGTGTGTTGTGGTGTGTGTGTGTGTGTGTTGTGGTATAGTGTTATGTTTTGTGTGGTGTGTGGAGTGTTGTGTGTGTGTGTGGTGGTTGTGTGTGTGTATGTTGGTTGTGTGTGGAGTGTGGGTGTGTGTGTGTTGTGGTTGTGTGTTGTGTGTGTGTTGTGGTTGTGTGTGTGTTTGTGTGTGTGTGTGTGTTGTGTTGTGGTAGTGTGTGTTGTGTGGTGTGTGTGGTGTGTGTGTTGTGATGTATGTGTGTTGTGGTGTTATGTGTGTTGTGTAGTGTTGTGGTGGGTGTGTGTGTTGTGGTAGTGTTGTGTTGTGTGTGTGTTGTGGTGTTGTGGTAGTGTGGTTGTGTGTGTTGTGTGTGTGTTTGTGTGTGTGTGTGTTGTGGTAGTGTGGTGTGTGTGTGGTGTGGTGTGTGTGTTGGGTTGTGTATGTGTGTGCTGCATGCTGTGTAGTGTGGTGTGGGTGTCTTGGGATATGTGTGTGTGTGTGTGTGTGTGTGTGTAGTGTGTGTGTGTGTGTAGTGTGTTGGGTTGTGTATGTGTGTTGTGGTGTGTGGAGTGTGTTTGTGTGTAGTGTATGTGTTGTGTTGCATGTACTGTATGTGTTGTATGTGTATGTGTTTATGTGTTTGAGAGAGAGAGATTTCATTTATTTTTTTATTCTTTTATATCGAGGTTAATGGAATAAGCACTCATGTGCTTGTTTACATCCAGTCCCCGTGTGTATGCGGTTTTGTAAATTTTGTCATCTGTTTCCACCGACTCACAATGGCCTACTCTTCCGAAAAGCGGAACAGGATTTATCGTGTGCGCAAGATGTTCTGCATGCGTTCGAACACGGGGCCTCGGTTTACAGTCTCATCCGAAGGACTTTGACATTCAGTTCGAATTTTTTGTCAAACTGGGAAGAGAGAGAGAGAGAGAGAGAGAGAGAGAGAGAGAGAGAGAGAGAGAGAGAGAGATGGGGAGATGAGAGAGAGAGAGAGAGAGAGAGAGAGACAGAGGGGACAGACAGACAGACAGACAGACAGAGACAGAGACAGAGAGATAGATAGAGAGAGAGATTGGTTGGTTGGATGGTTGGTTGAACATTTAATCGTTATTTCCAAAAGGTGACAAGAGAAACAAACCTACATACTTGGTTGTTTTTTTTTTCTTTCATCCTTAACTTTGCCCTTCATTAATTATATAGAAAAACTAATCGAGAGAGAGACAATGACAATGACAATGACAAATTCTTTTATTTCGAGGATAATGATTAAGCACTCATGTAGTTTTTTGCACCCAGTCCCCGCCCGCAGGGATACATCTTAGTAATAACCCAAAACACTACTCGAGAGAGAGAGAGAGAGAGAGAGAGTGAGAGAGAGAGAGAGAGAGAGAGTGAGAGAGAGAGAGAGAGAGAGAGAGAGAGAGAGAGAGAGAGAGAGAGAGAGAGAATGACAATGACAAATTCTTTTATGTCGAGGATAATGAATAAGCACTCATGTGCTTTTTTACATCCAGTCCCCGCCCCAAGGGATATTTCTTAATAATAACAACCAAATACTCATACTCTCACACAGTAGAAACAAAGGTAAATAACCCTTTCAAAAAACAAAAACAAAATAAACAACAACAAAAGACCAAACAAAAAAAAGAAAACCCCCAACACCCACTCCCCACCCCCCAAGAGAGAGAGAGAGAGAGAGAAGAGAGAGAGAGAGAGAGAGAGAGAGAGAGAGAGAGAGAGGAGAGAGAGAGAGAGAGAGAGAGAGAGAGACAGACAGACAGACAGACAGACAGACAGACAGACAGACAGACAGACAGACAGACAAAAGGAAGGTGGCAGGATGGTTAAGATATTCGCCTGCCAACAAGTTAACCGTGAGGTTCTGGGTTCGATTCCCAGCCTCGCCCTTTCTTCCCAGTTTGACAACAACAAAAAATCGAACTGAATGTCAAAGTCCTTCGCATGAGACTATAAACCGAGCCCCCATGTTCGAACGCACGCATAACATCTTGCGCACACGTTAAATCCTGTTCCACTTTTCGGAAGAGTAGGCCATTGTGTGCCGGTGGAAACAGATGACAAAATTGACAAAACCGCATACACACGGGGACAAGATGTAAAAAAAAGAAAAAAAAGCACATGAGTGCTTATTCCATTATCCTCGATGTAAAAGAATAAACAAATAAAAAAAAATAATAAAACAGGGAGTGTCTGTCTGTGTGTGTGTGTGTGTGTGTGTGTGAGTGTGTGTGAGCGTGTGTCTGTTCTCTTCCCCCACACCGCTAGTACATAGTCACCTGGATCGTCCTGCCAACACACTGATCTCTCTATCTCTCTATCTCTCTCTTTCTGTCTGGTCGGTCTAGTAGACCCTAGCTACCTGTACTGGCTTCTGCTAGGCCTAGCCTATGTCCTACTTTTGTCGTCTGGACTAAGCTTGCTTGTTCAAGTGAAACGTGTCAGAAAGGTGGGGGTTGCGGGGGGGGGGGGGGGGGGGGGGTGGGGATGGGGGGGGGGGGGGGGCGGGAGGGGGAGGAGAGGAGGGAGGGGAGGGGGGGGAGGAGAGAGGGAGGGTTTGGGAGGAGTGTGAGAGAGAGAGAGAGAGAGAGAGAGAGAGAGAGAGAGAGAGAGAGAGAGATGAGAGAGAGAGAGAGAGAGGAGAGAGAGAGAGAGGATGAGGGGGATGGGGGAATGAGGGAGTTTGGGTAGCCCGTGGTAATGGTTGGGGTGGTGGTGGTGGAGGAAGGGTGGGGTGGGGTGGGGGGAGGTGTGTGGTATGTGGGTGGATGAGGGCAGGTGGAGGTTTTTGAAGAAGCTGTGTTGCAATTAAATACGTTGAGGGGTCGTGACCCCCCTCCCCTCCTCCTCTTCCTCCTCTCCCCAGAGGAAAGTGGAAAACATATCCGAGTTTGACTGATGTGGATGTGGATGTGGTGGTGGCGGTGATGGTTTGGGTGTCGCAAGGGATACTTTTGTTTGGTTGGTTGGTTGTTTTTGGTTGGTTGTTGGTTGGTTGTGTGGTGGGTTTTTTTTTTTATAGGGCGTAATGGGTTTTTTTGTGTGTTTTTTTTTTTTTACTTTGTATTTTGTTTTGTTTTGTTCTTGTTTCTGGAGGAGGGAGGAGAAGGAGGGGGTTCCCAATAATTATGCTTTGTCATCTTCTTTCCCTCAAATTGGTTTTTTTTTAGCTGTTACCCTCAAATACAGTCTCTGCTCCAGTAGAAAGTGCATTGTGTCCACACTTGTGAAAGATATAGAGCTGAAATAGTGTGCACAGAACTTTCTTTTTAAAAAGAGAGAAGTTTTGAGAAAGAAGAAGAAGAAGAATGCAAAGAAGAAGGATGCAAAGAAGAAGAAGAATTGCGAAGAAGAAGAATGCAAAGAAGAAAGAAGAAATGCAAAGAAGAAGAGAAGAAGAATGCAAGAAGAAGAAGAAGAAGAATTCAAAGAAAAAGAATGCAAAGAAGAATGCAAGGAAGAATGAGAAGAAGAAGAAGAAGAATGCAAAGAAAAAGAATGCAAAGAAGAATGAAGGAAGAATGAGAAGAAGAATATGAATGCAAAGAAGAAGAATGCAAAGAAGAAGAAGAATGCACAAAAGCATGCAAAGAATGCAAAGAAGAAGAAGAAGAATGCAAAGAATGCAAAGAAGAAGAAGAATTCAAAGAAGAAGAAACAGAAAAAGAAGAAGAATGCACAGAAGAAGAATCAAAGAAGAAGAATTCGAAGAAGAAGAATTCAAAGAAGAAGAAGAAGAAGAAGAAGAAGAAAGAAAAAAAATGCAAGAAAAGAATGCAAAGAAGAAGAAGAAAAAAGAGAAAAAAAATGCAAAGAATGCAAAGAATGCAAAGAAGAAGAGAAGAAAGAAGAAGAAGAAGAAGAAGAAGAAGAAGAAGAAAACGAATACAAAGGAGAAGAGTGCAAAGAAGAAGAAGAGTGCAAAGTGAAAGAAGGATGCAACGAAGAAGAAGAGTGCAAAGAAGAAAAAGAGAAGAATACAAAGAATAAGAAGAAGAAAACAACAACAACAATACAACAAGAAAAAAAACAACAACAACAATAACAAGAAAGAAAAAAGAAGAAGAACAACAAGAACAACAAGAAGAACAAGAAGAAGAAGAAGAATAACAAGAAGAAGAAGAGCAACAACAAGAACAACAACAACAAACAAAAACAACAAGAAAAAAAAAACATCAAGAAGAACAGCAACACCACCACCACCACCAACACACCACCACCAACAACAACAACAACAACGAAAAGAAAGAACGAACGAAAGAAGAAGAGCCAAAGAGAATGAAGCGTGGTATCTATCTCACACCAGTACCTCACACAAACCTCTCACGGCAGTCACACAGACAGATCTTCTGTGCAACAACACTTCGGGCTGTTTTCATGTTATTTTATTTCATTTTATTTTATTTCATTTATTTATTTATTTATTCTATTTATTTCGAGGATAATGGGATAAGCACTCGTGTGCTTTTTTGTTTTGTTTTGCTTTTTTTTATGCATCCAAGCCCCCCCTGTGTATGTAGTTTTTGTCAGTTTTATCATCCGTTCCCACCGGCACACAATGGCCTTACTCTTCCGAAAAGTGGAACGGGTTTTAACGTGTGCGCAAGAGGTTCTTCGTGCGTTTGCACACGGGCATCTCGGTTTATAGTCTTATCCTAAGGACTTTTAAGGGGGAGTGGAGTCGGTACTGATGTTAACTCCAGAGGAAAAAATCCTCTGGAACGAGATTCGAAGCCGGGTCAGCAGATCACGAGCGGTACGCAACGCAACACGCTCTACTTTAACCACTAGGCTCCACCCCCCCCCCCCCCACCCCCCACCTCCCCCCACCCCTCCCCCGAAACAGCTAAATCAGTAGATGTGCCAAGCATGATCAGAATTCTTTTTGGGTTTAAATACGGCTTATTCATTAATAAGCATGACACAAGTATACCATAATTAACATATTCAGCATAGCAGCAACAAGCAAGTAGCTTATCTTGTGCTCAAGTGCAACATCAACATTCTTATGGTGACCGATAATCAATACACTGACCAAAAGAGGTCAACGGAAAGAAAACAAAATGACCGAGCAAAATAATAACAGCATCAATATGTACAGATAATGAAAGATTCCCCAAAAGACATGCCTATAGCATACAATTAAAAAGGCAATCGCTTGGAAAAATTTCCAGAATTCAATACAGTTTAAAGCATCCAGGTGATCAGTTCATAAAAAAAGTAAAATGATAGAGAAAAAAAAGACTAACCACAAGACAAGACACAAACAAACAACAAGCTGCAGGATGGAATGAAAGAACAAACAACCAACAAAACAACCAATCAACCAAACAAAACAAAACAAAACAAACAGAGAAACATATCAGCCAGCCGACACACGAACAGTCAACACATCAAAACAAGCAACAGACAAAATCCAGTTGGAGCAGGTAGAGAAATGTTCAGCAATACAAAGGTTAGTCACACATTGAGTTCGGATGAGACTATAAACCGAGGCCCCGTGTTCGAATGCATGCAGAACATCTTGCGCAAACGTTAAATCCTGTTCCGCTTTTCGGAAGAGTAGGCCATTGTGTGCCGGCGGAAACAGATGACAAAATTGACAAAACCGCAAACACACGGGGACTGGATGTAAAAAAGCACATGAGTGCTTATTCCATTATCCTCGATATAAAAGAATAAAAAAAATAATAAAAAGAATAATAATATAGACATCAAATAATTATACTACATCAATAATTATACATGCTGAATTGACTTAAAATTAGAAGCGCTGTGAATCATAAAAAAACAACGATGTACAGTTTTTAAAGATTCGGGTATTAGTTTCACGTTTCACGTCGGTCAGAGCTACCTGGGCAGCGAATTTGCACACACAGACAGTTGGGAGACAAGGGTTTGAAATTGTACTTCTACGAGCAAGATTGTAATGTGGACAGTAAAGCAAGTAGTGTTAGAATTCTTTTTTTTTTTTTTTTGGAGGGGAGGAGGGTGGGGTGGGGGTTGTTTTGTTTTTAAAACTGCTGGCGTTAGCAGAGTACCCGTAAACTTGTCAGACATGACAAAATAAACAAACAAACAAAAAACAAGAAAAAGACATTTAAAAAAATCTACTCCCCTCCCTCCCTCTTACCACCAGGGAAAAAAAAAGAATTCCACTTACGATGTAACACTGAGACTGAAACTAGTTTTCTTTCTAGGTTTCCTCACAGAATCTGACTTTCTTCTGGATTAACTACTGTTTGTCAGTTGTTTTTTTGGATTTGTTTTTTTGGTTGTATTTTTTATACTGGAATTTAAAATGATATGCATCTCCGAAGACGTAATACAGCTACGGTACTTAGTGGTTGGGTGAAAACGATTGTATACACACACAAAAAAGACACAATCGGTGAACCTTGGAGGTCTAACCGAGAAATTCAAGAAAACAGAAACAAAAAGAGACAGCCAGAAGGAACACACAACAACAACAAGCACAACCACATATACACACAACAACAACAACAACTCACCTTGAGTGAACAGACGTTAAATTAAAGAAAGCACACACACACACACACACACACACACACACACACACACACACACACACACACACACACACACACACACACACACACACACCACACACACACACACACACACATATATATATATATGTACACCACCACCATACACACCACCACACACCACACCACACACACACACCACCACACACACCACCACCACCACCCACAACAACCACAACACAACACACACACACACACACACACACACACACACACACACACACACACACCACCACCACCCACCACCTCCACAAAACACACAACACAACGCACAAACAACAACACAAACACACACACACACACACCACCACCAACACCACCACAAAACACACAAACAACAACAACAACAACCCAAACACACACACCACCATCACCACCACCACCACCACAATACACACAAACAACAGCAAAACACACACACACACACACACACACACACACACACACACACACACATACACACACACGCATGCACGTGCGCACGCACACACCAGTAAAGGTTAAGAGTAGCAAAGCAAAACTACAAGACAACAATAATTCAAACACATCTCATGAAACACATCGTCAACACAATCAATACAAATATCATAAGTAACTTTATATTAAAAAGAAAAACATGGCAAAAACATTTTGATTAAAGAAAGGTTTTAACACTATTACCCCATCACCCATCACAGCTCACATTTATTCTTTGCCTGGTACTTTATATAAAACTATGCATGCACGCACGCACGCACGCACACACACACATACACACATACACTCTCTCTCTCTCTCAGAGGCATATTCATGCACACGCTGTTATTTGATGATTTGATATTAAAACCCCTTTAAACTGTTTAAAAAAAAAGTTAAACAGTGGTTTAGAAGCTGAATTGAATTGTTAATAAAACTACTTTTGGTTCTATTTGCTTTTGATTTTGGCATTCGGAATCTTCGACCAGATGGAAGCAATGCATAGTGTTGTGAAAGCACGTGGGTTTCGTCAGTGGAAGTGCCATTAGCTTTTTTAGTCATCTGATTTTTATACAATGAATTTAGCGTCTTTTGCTTTTCTCCAACAATCTTTCCACACACATTCACAACTTATATTCAATACGTTCTTGTTTTTACATTCAAACAACCAAACCAGCATAAAAATCCATAATGACAAGACTGATTCTACAAAGCTGCGATAAAGCAAGCACATAATTTCTTTTTTAACGTTCAGTGATCCAGTTTTTGAAGGCAGTTTATCCTTGATTGACATTTCTTATGTATAAAAGCAGTGTTTGCATTAAAATTCAACTTATTATCTAGAATTGTACCAAGAATTTGTACTGTAGCACTCTTTCTACTTTTGTTCCGTCTATGAACAGATCAGGAACTTGGGGTGTATTTCTGCGAAAATCAATGAGCATTTCTTTGGTTTTGTTGACGTTTAAGTCAAGATAGTTATTTTTACACCATTTACAGAACCTTTCTACTTCATCAAAATAAACCAAATCTGAGTTGGATACATCCAGGAGAGCAGAGTCGTCTGAGTATTTTACAACAGGTGTAAGTAATGTACCAGTGCAGTCATTTGTATACAGGGTAAAAAGTACGGGAGCTAAGACAGTGCCTTGTTGTGCACCAGTGGAAATGGTTCTTTGTAATGATTTTTTTCCTTCAAAAGAAACACACTGAAACCGATTGGTTAAAAAATTAACAATCCATAAAATAAGTTTCGGGTTAACTTTGAGTAATCGAAGCTTTTGGGCCATGAGATGTGGCTGAAGCGTGTTAAATGCGGAGGAAAAATCAACAAAGAGAATTCGAACAAAAGAGTTGTTATTTTCAAGGTGTGTGTAAATATGATTCAAGAGCGTGATTGTTGCATCATCTGTACTTCTGTTATGCTTGTAAGCGAATTGATAAGGGTCAAGGGCATCTTTTACTAGTGGCAGGAGGTACTGAAGAACAATGCACTCAACGCTTTTCATAACGACGGAGGTTAAGGCAATGGGTCTGTAATCATTTAAAACTTAAGGATTTTTTGTTTTTGGAATGGGGCAGATGGTGAACTTTTTCCAGATAGAAGG
This sequence comes from Rapana venosa, assembly GCA_028751875.1. Lineage (NCBI taxonomy): Eukaryota > Metazoa > Mollusca > Gastropoda > Neogastropoda > Muricidae > Rapana > Rapana venosa. The sequence continues at coordinate 29,449,236 of CM054158.1, forward strand.
AATGGCTCAGTATTTAAAGACAATGAAAACAACCTGGCAAAAACAAATAACAACTGATCAGCACAAAAGTTTTAAAAGGTTTCCGCAGATACTGTCTGGCCCTACAGCTTTATTTACATTTAACTTTCTGAACAGGGTGGTAACTCTAGAACTGTCTATGTTAAAAACAAGATCGTCTCTATCACAGCTGGCTAGTACGTCTAACATGATGGTTTCCAAACTTCTTTCAGATCACTACTTTCAAAGCGGCAGTAAAAATCATTTAATTTATTTGAAAAGGCACTGCATTCTTCTTCTGGTAATGTGCGCTTGCTCCGTGTCTTATGTTGTCCTGTTAAAGTTTTAAAGGACCCTGACTGCAGATTTGGAGAGAAGAGTACAGGCAGTGGAGATGAGATGCTTTCGGAGACTCCTTGGCATCTCCTACAAAGACCACATAAGCAACGAAAGCGTGCATAACAGAATCCAGCAAACCATTGGACCCTATGAGAACCTTCTAACGATCGTGAAAAAGCGTAAACTTAAATGGTATGGGCATGTCACAAGATCCAAAGGACTTGCAAAGACAATTTTACGAGGCACTGTCCAAGGAGGAATAAGAAGAGGGAGACCAAGGAAGAGCTGGGAGGATAACATCAGCGAATGGACAGGCCTAGAACTCAACAAAACCCTGAGAAAGGCAGAGCAGAGAGAGGAATGGAGGGAATTGGTTGTTGAGTCTTTGAGGGTGCCCCCACGGTCGTCAGACTACGGGACAGATAGATAGATAGATAGAAAGTTTTTAACCCAGTCCACGCACTTTTCATATTTCTAGAATGAAATTGTCTTTCTACTTTGGTTCTGTACTGTGTCTGGGCATGCCATATTTCCTTTCTAAGTTTTGTTTGTATTTGTTTCTTTGCAAGGCTGTCTCCTGACTGGAATGCAATTTTCTTTTCGTTAAGTGTTTTCTTTAAAGATTTTGTGACCAGGAATTGTTATTTGGAAAATTTTTAACAGTTTTCTTTGGAATTAAGATTTCTTCACAAAAGTTTATGCAGTCTGAAATAACATCAGCTGTTTCGTTCACATCAACAGAAGAGTTAAAAAAGATATCCCAATCTGTACATCAAAGCATCCTTCTACTTGTTCAACACTATCACTATTCCATACTTTAACAGTTTTCTTTAAGACAGGCTGAGTTTGTATAACAGGACGATAGGCAGGAATAAAATGTATTGTTTTGTGATCGGATTTACCAATTTCAGGAGAGCAACAGATCTGTATGCATTAGGTATATTTCCAAAAACAAAGATCCAGTTCATTGTTTCCACGGGTTGGACATGTGACATATTGTTTTAAAAGAAGGCAAAACAGACCGTAAAGTACACTGATTAAAATCGCCCAGAATAGAATTAGGAGCATCAGGAGAAAGCAATTGTCACTCCCGCCCAAAGTCAGCGATGTCGTTGGCGGCACGTGCAGCAGTGTTGGCAGAGGGCGGGGAGTAGATGACCGTGATAAAAGCCCTTCCCAATTCACTGGGCAGGTAAGCGGGGGACGCAGTGACACTGAGACCAAGTCAACATCAGGTGTGGACAGCTGCTTTCTCTCTGTCACGTTAGCTCTGCTGCAGTAGCTTTCATTGACGTACAGGCACACGCCACCACCTTGCATTTTACTACTTCAAATGTGGTGACGGTCAGTTCTAAAAAAGGCTCCAAAACCATCAATAAAAATAAACCCAGCATCATCAGCCACATTTTCACACAGCCACGTTTTCAGTCAAACACAGCACACAAGCACCACGAAATTCCGTCATTAGTTTCACATCAGCGCACAGTTCATCAAAGTTGAAATTTGTTATTTGGGGGCGTACATTGGATAAAATAATGGAGGGAAGAGGGGGGTTTCGTTTTGTTTCTTCCTAGATGTCTCCGCACTCCATCCTCCTCTGTGTGTCGTCGCTTCTTCTGTCGTTTCTTCTCACTTCTGTTTTCATCCTGGTTATTCATAGACACTTCAAAAAGAAGGTTTTCGAACAAAAGTTCGCTGGTGTCACTAAAAGTTTTGTACAGTCAACGTGTTTCATGATTATAAAAGTGTAATGTGCCTGTGCCTTTTGTTATTGAAGCCTTTTTTGAATCGCTGCATTTGTAAATACGCGAACGTTTAGAAGATAAAAGATCGCAAGCTTCAGCATAACAGTCTTGAACACACTCACCGCACACATCTTGAATATGATAGAAAGCACCTTGCGCAACAATATTAGCGATTCCAGAGTTTAAGCACATACAAATCAACAAAATCAGACATCAACAAGCCACTGGAGTCGCCCCTTGTGGAGCGCCCCCTACATGTTCACACACACACAGACACACACACACACACAGACACACATACAAATACACAACACACACATAAAACACAGACACACACACACACAGACACAGAACACACACACACCACACAGACCACACAACACAACACACAACACACATACACACAGACACACACACAACAGACACAGACACACACAACACACACCAGACACACAAAAACACATACACAACACACACACAGACACACACACACACACACATACACATACACAAAACATACACACACAGACAACACACACACAGACCACACACAACACAGACACACAACAACATACAACACACACCACACACACAGACACACACTACACATACACACACACACACACACCACAAACACAAGACACAGCACACACACCAGACACCACACACACATACCACAACAGACAAAACACACAGACACAGGACAAAACACACTCAGACACTCACAGACACACAGACACAACACACTACACAGACACGACACACACACACACACAACACACACAGACACACACACACACAGACACACACACAGACACACACACACACAGACACACACACAGAACCACACAGACACACAGACACACATACACACACATACACACACAGACACGCACACAGACACAACACACAAAACACACACACACAGACACAGACACACACACAGACACACAGACACACATACACACACAGACACAGACACACACACAGACACACACACAACACACACACGAACACAAGACACAGACACACACACACGACCACAGACACACACACAACACAGAACACAACGACAAAACACACACAACAGCACACACACACAGACACACACACACCACACAGACACAACCACACAACACAGACACACACACAACACACACACACACAGAACACACACACAGACACAACACACAGCAAACACACACCACAACACAGACCACACAACAACACACAACACCAACACACACACACAGACACAACACAGAACACACACACAACACACACCACACACACACACACACACAACAGACACCACAACCCACACCACACACAGACACACAGCACAGACACACACACAACACACACAACACACAACACACACACAACACAGGACACACACAGACACACACAACACCAGACACCACACACCACAACGACACACACACACACACGCAGACACACACACAACACACACACAGACACAACACACACACAACACACACACACACACACACACACACACACATATCAACTTAAGACCACCCCCTCTCTTTTCCATCCTCTAATATCACCTTGAGTGAACAGATGTAAAATCGAAACAACAACAACAACAGCAACAACAACAACAACACACATCCACAGTTTTCAGAGATGATCCTAGGTTAGTTTGCTGCAGATACCCTGCGCTTACCCACACCCAGTTTCAAACAATTCGCCGTCGGCCGTCGCTCCTTCTCTATTTCCGGTCCATCGATCTAAAAATGACCTCCCTCTCCTCTTTCGCCAGAAGCTTACCTAATAGGACATTTTCCAAATCCAGCCTCCGGGCATACTTGTTATTGGTCCAAACCTAAAATTTCCAATAGTGTCCGTCCCTCGCTGCTTCATCTCATTTCTGTCCCTTACCTTTCAACAGCCAGAATCGCCAAATAATAATAATAATAATAATAATAATAATAATAATAATAATAATAATAATAATAATAATAATAATAATAATGTATGGAATTTAGATAGCGCTGAATCTTGTAAAGTAAACAAATCAAAGCGCTTGCATTCAAATCATTCACACGCATGCAACCATCTATAAATATCAAGATAAACAAATATCAAATGTATATACACAACACACTTAGGTGGGGGTGGTGGAGGTGAAGGCAGCTATTGAGAAGTAGGAACAGATAACAGGGGGAGATCTCAAGTAGAGTATAAGTGCGTATAAGTATAAGTGCCATCACCCTACCAGAGTGCACTGCTATGTGTGTGTGTGTGTGTGTGTGTGTGTGTGTGTGTGTGTGGTGTGTGTGTGTGTGTGTGTGTGTGGTGAGGTGAGTGTGTGTGTGTGATGTCATGTCAAGTCAAGTCAAGTCAAATCTTTATTTCCAGATGGTACATAGAATAAGCAATACATTTGCTTTTTTCCCCATCAAGCCATCTATTTAGGAACAAAAAAACAACTTGATCAATATTATCTAACTACATTATTACCGTAACCAATAATAATAATAATAATAATAATAATAATAATAATAATAATAATAATAAATAAAACTAACTCCAAAAGGAAAAATAGAAACAGAAAAAATAAGAAAGAAAAAACCCCCACATACACACACTCACACAAAACCAAAGCACAAAAAACCCCTCATGTGTGTGTGTGTGTGTGTGTGTCTGTGTGTGTGCGTGTGTGTGTATATGTGTGCGTGCGCGCGCGCACGTGTGTGTGTGCGTGCGTGCGTGTGTGTGTGTGTGAGTGCGTGCGTGATTGTGGGTGTGCATTTAAAAATTTGTTTAAAAAAAATATTTATGACTGCTTTGATTATGTATAAAACAAATTGAATGTAAGCGTTTGTATTTTGTTTTCCACGCAAAAATATAGCGCAACACACACACACAAACACATACACAACGACACATCACAATGCAACGCAACACAGCGCAACACAGCATGACACAACACACCATGAGAGAGAGAGAGAGAGAGAGAGAGAGAGAGAGAGAGAGAGAGAGAGACAGAGACAAGACGAGACAAGAGACACAGAGACACAGAGAGAGAGAGACAGAGAGAGAGAGAATGACAATGACAATTTCTTTTATTTCGAGGATAATGAATAAGTACTCATATGCTTTTTTACATCCAGTCCCCGCGACCGTAGGGATACATCTTAATATAACCCAATAATTATACTCTCACACAGGAGAGATAGATAGATAGATAGATAGATAGATAGATAGATAGATAGATAGATAGATAGATAGATAGATAGATAGAGAGGTGTTAAGGTGGGGGTAAAGATGGTATGGGTGTGAAGGATAGGAGGAGTGGGTGGGGGGGGGGGTGTAGAGGGAAAAAGGGGATGGGCCCTATCCCCAATTTGAAAGGTGTTTTATCAAAGGAGTTTTATGTCATGACCTATGTATGTGCATATCGGTCAGAAATTTGTCTGTCTGGATGTTTGTGCGTTTCTGTCTCTGTCTGTATGTCAGTCTACCTGCTTGCCCCCCTCTCTCTCTCTCTCTCTCTCTCTCTCTCTCTCTCTCCTCTCTCTCTCTCTCTCTCTCTCTCTCTCCTCTCTCTCTCTCTCTCTCTCTCTCTCTGTATGTATGTATGTATATATGTATGTATGTATGTATGTATGTATCTATCTATCTATCTATCATTATCTATCTAATATCCAGAAGACGTGGACAGAGTGGGGACAGATGGACAGTGAAGAACTTGAAGGAAGGACGAAGGGCAATGGAAGAAGATTATATCAACATGCTGCTTTCTACCCCTGCTTAGAACCGTTTACCACTTTGCTGGACATGTTTGTTACGCCATTATTGAGAATGTTTTATATAGTTGATTGTGGACATAATGTGTGTGTGTATGTGTGTGTGTGTGTGTGTGTGTGTGTGTGTGTGTGGTGTGTGT
>CM054158.1:29465232-29472732 GCA_028751875.1 Rapana venosa
AGGAGGATGAGGACTGGAGGATGTGGAGGAGGAGGTGAAGGAGGAGGTGGAGGAGGAGGTGGAGGAGGAGGAGGATGTGAAGGATGATGTGGAGGAGGATGTGGAGGAGGAGGATGATGTGGAGGAGAGTGGAGGAGGAGGTGGGGGAGAGGATGTGGAGGAGGAGGGGAGGAGGAGGAGGATGTGGAGGAGGATGTGGAGGAAGAGAAGGATGGGGAGGATGTGGAGTGGAGGAGGATGTGGAGAAGAGGAGGAGGATGTGGAGGAGGAGGAGGACTGGAGGCGGAGGAGGAGGTGGAGGAGGATGGAAAGTTACAGGGGAAAAAAAAAGAGACGGGTAAGGACTGAGTGACCCCCAAGAACACCTAACCAAAGGTATTAGTGTATTTAGGTCATTTCAGCTATGACACCAGAACTGAAGTGTCTACGTCATCTGGGTAAAACAGTAACTGACCAAGTAAAGGGCAACCCTAGGCTGTTTCTGACATCAACCATGGAGCTTGAACATGGTGATTTTCCAGCCATGATCTATTACGACCCGAAAAGGAGCTTATTGCAAATCTCAAAAACTTGTGTGAAGCTTTTGGATCTATTGCCCCAGGAACATCGACTGTTAGCAGGTGGTTTGGGGAGTTTGGATTTGGTAGAAGTCATTTTAATGATGAGAATCGTCGTGGCTAGCCTGTTTCTGCTGCCACCTAAGAGAATGCCACCGTGTCAAAGAACTGATCAGAGAATATGCACAAATCGCTTGCAAAGATCTTCAAGACATACTAGAAAGAGTTGTTCTCAAACAGCTCAACAGTCATCTTCATTCCAATGATCTCCTTCCCCCTTTTCAATCTGCCTATCGCCCCAACCACAGCACCGAAACCACCCTAGTCCATACTTTAGACACACTTCTACTTGCTTCTGATGCAGGAAAAATCTCCCTCCTCACTCTTCTGGACTTATCTGCAGCCTTTGATACCATAGATCACTCAATTCTTCTTTCTCGCCTCCAAAATACGTTTGGTATTTATGGCACAGCCCTCACCTGGTTTACTTTATACCTCACAGACCGATTCCAGAAAGTTATTGTAAACAAAATTTAATCAAAACCTGTCAAAATTGAATGTGGAGTCCCGCAGGGATCAGTCCTGGGCCCTGTTCTCTTTACTCTCTACACTGCTCCACTCTCACATATAATAAATAACCACCATATTATTCATCATTTCTATGCCGATGATCCTCAGTTTCAGTGCAGTGATACTGTTGAAAATTTGCCTTCCTTCCTAACGAATATGTCCTACTGCCTTCAAGACATTCAAATCTGGAAGACTCAGAACAAGTTACAACTTAATGCCGGTATCACAAAAACTTTAAAAGAATTCGGCAATACGTCAGTTCCTTTGTTCAACTCTGTGAAGTATTTAGTAGTTGTTGACAAAACACTCTCTATGAAAAAAAAATAATCACCCAGACCTGCCAGTCTTGCTACTATCAATTAGGGCGCATAAGCGCGATTCGCAAGTATCTGTCCACTGATGCAACTTCCAAGCTTGTCAAATTTCTCATTCTTTCACGTTTAGACTACTGTAATTCTGTTTTGGTTGGCCTACCAGCATCATCCATCCACTCTATCCAACGCATACAAAACTTTGCAGCTTGACTGGTCCTAAGAAAGAAAAAATCTGAACAGATCTTTCCTCTTCTGCGATCTCTTCACTGGTATGTATGTCTCACAAAGACTGGAGTATAAGATCAATACCCTCTGTTTCAAATGTCTCCACAAATCTGCACCCTCTTATCTCTGTAACTGTCTTTACCTGTACACTCCATCACGTTCCCTTTGCTCAGCCGCAGATACTTTGTGCTCTCGAACACCCAGATTCAAACAAACCACTGTTGGCCGTCGCTCTTTCTCTGTTTCTGGTCCATCCACCTGGAATGACCTCCCTCTTTCACTTCACCAAAAGCCTTCATTTGATACCCTTTAAATCCAGCCTCAAAACACACTTATTTCCTACCTGAGACTTTCCCCTAATATCTCTCCCTAATTTTCAACAGCATCTTTCACCTCCTAAGTGTGTTTGCGAGTGTGTGTATGTGTGTGTGTGTGTGTGTGTGTGTGTGTGTGTGTGTGTGTGTGTGTGTGTGTGTGTGTGTGTGTGTGTGTTGTGCGTGCGCGCGCGCGTGCGTGTGTGCTTGCGTGCGTGTGTGCGCATGGATTTGAAATCTGTTGTTCATTATGTTTAAGGAGAGTTGCATGTGTGTAAATGATTTGAGAGCAAGCGCTTCGATTTATTTGTTTTTACAAGATTCAGCGCTATATACATTTCATATATTATTATTATTATTATTATTATTATCATCATCATCATCATCATCATCATCATCATCATCATCATCATCATCATCATCATCATCATCATCATTTTTAGTAGTAGTAGTAGTAGGAGTAGTTGTAGCAGCAGCAGTAACAGTGGAAGTAGAAGTAGTAGTAGTAGTTGGTCTAGTAGTAGTATTAGAAGTAGTAGAAGTAGTAGTAGTAGAAGTAGTAGTAGTAGTAGTAGTAGAAGAAGTAGAAGCAGCAGCAGCAGCAGCAGCAGCAGCAGCAGCAGCAGCAGCAGCAGCAGCAGCAGCAGCTAGTAGTAGTAGTAGTAGTAGTAGTAGTAGTAGTAGTAGTAGTACCTTTACCTTTGTCATTACTACTATTAAAATTTCCTGACAACCATATAATGGAGTATGATTATTTGCAGGCAAAAACAAGATAGGAGGAAAAAAAACCCAGAACATGATTTATCATTCCCGATCTGCTCCAAAAATGATCTATCTGTCCCGTAGTCTGACGACCGTGGGGGCACCCTCAAAGACTCAGCAACCAGTTCCCTCCATTCGTCTCTCTGTTCTGCCTTTCTCAGGGTTTTGTTGAGTTCTAGGCCTGTCCATTCACTGATGTTATCCTCCCAGCTCTTCCTTGGTCTGCCTCTTTTTCTTCCTCCTTGGACAGTGCCTTGCAAAACTGTCTTGGTAATTCCTTGGGATCTTGTGACATGCCCATACCACTTAAGTTTACGCTTTTTCACGATCGTTAGAAGGTTCTCATAGGGTCCAATGGTTTGCTGGATTCTGTTATGCACGCTTTCGTTGCTTATGTGGTCTTTGTAGGAGATGCCAATGAGTCTCCGAAAGCATCTCATCTCCACTGCCTGTACTCTTCTCTCCAAATCTGCAGTCAGGGTCCATGATTCACAGGCATACAGAAATATGGATATGACAAGGGAGCGCATTAGTCTGATCTTGGAGATAAGTGAGATATTCTTATCTCTCCAGATGGTGTTTAGTTTTGACAAAGCTGTTATTGTCTGTGCAGTCCTGCATACTACTTCTGGCTTGGATCCCTGGTCGGATACAATGGCTCCCAGGTACTTGAAACTTTGAACTGTTTCCAGCTTCTGGTCATTAACCCTGATATCAGTGCTAATGCCGTTGGTGTTATTAGTCATCAGTTTGGTCTTCTCTGCACTGATTTCCATGCCGTATGTTTTGGAGGCCTTATCCAAGTGTTCTGTTAGGCTGGCAAGCTCTTTTTCTGATCCTGCTATTCCATCAATGTCATCTGCGAAGCGGAGGTTTGTGATCGTTCTGCCACCGATGCTGACTGATCCTTCATGATGTTCCAGTGCATCAGCCATGATTCTCTCAAGGAAGATGTTGAAAAGAGTGGGTGAGAGTAGACAGCCCTGCCTTACTCCAACTGTTGTTCGAAACCATTCTCCAATGTTGTTGTTGTAGTACACTGCACTGGTGGCCTCGCTGTACAGCTGTTTGATGACTCTGATCAGGTTTGCATTGATGCTGTACAAATTCATGGTTGCCCACAAAGCTGCATGCCACACCCTGTCAAATGCCTTCTTAAAATCGATAAATACGTGGTAAAGGTCTTGTTGATGTTGAAGGTACCGCTCACATAGTATTCTGAGGTTGAATATCTGTTCTGTTGTGCTGCGCCCTGCTCTGAAACCTGCTTGTTCCTCAGCAATAATGGTCTCTGCTTGTGGCTTCAGTCTATTCAATATTATCTGCAGCATGACCTTGCTTGGGTGACATATGAGGCTGATTGTGCGGTAATTATGGCATTGTTGTAGATTTCCTTTCTTGGGGAGGGTGATGATGAGTGACTGCGTCCATGGTGTTGGCCATTTTCCTGTCTGCCAGATCTTGTTGCAGATTCTTAGTAGGGCGCTGATCATGGCTTCCCCTCCAGCTTGGACCAGCTCAGCTGGAATGTTGTCAGCCCCTGCTGACTTCCCCTTTTTCAGCGATCTGACTGCTGTTTCCACTTCTTCTCGGAGGATAGGGTGACTGTCTGTGTCTTTGCTGTCGGGTACATTAAGGACTTCTGGATCTCCTGCGGTTCTATAGTTATACAGGTCGGAGCAGTATTCTGTCCATCTGTTCAGAATATCCTGGTCGTCAGTGAGACACTTCCCATTTTTGTCTTGGATTGTTAAACCTTTTCTCTGTTTCGTGCTAGTCAGGTCTTTCACCAGCTGATATGCTTTCTTGCTATTGTTTTTCTTGATGTTCTCTTCAATGTCTTGGCACTGTTCACCGATCCATTTTTCTTTTGCCTCCGTCATGGACTTCCTGATTCTTTTGTTGACTGCCCTATATTGTTCTGCTCTTTCTTTTGTTTCATTTTTCTTTTTCTTCAACTCTCTACGCTTGTCGCATAGTTGTAGGATGTTAGGTGTGACCCATGGTTTTTTGACTGGTCGGCGTTTGCCAAGAAGCTCGTTTTCTGTTTCAGTCACTGCTGTATTGAAACTATTCGTCAGTGTATCTATGTCTGAGTCTATCACAGTGAGTGCTGCAAATTTTCCACCTATCCTTGCTTGAAAAATTTCTAATACCTCTGGGTCCTTCAGCTTCTCGAGGTCAAATTTGATCCTGATGTTGTTCCGCTTGTGGATTTTCTTTAGACGTAGTCGGAAAGTCATCATCACAAGATCATGATCACTCCCTATGTCTGCTCCTGGAAAACTTCGTGTCTGTGCGATGTTAACGCTAGACTGAAACCGTCTTTTCACCATGATGTAATCTATTTGGTTGTGGTGTTCTCCATTTGGGCTATGCCATGTCCATTTTCTGGATTTCTTGTGTGGGCCAAGTGTATTCACTAACTGGAGGTGGTTGTTACTGGCAAACTCCAGGAGTCTCAAGCCTCTTTCATTTGATTGGTTATTACAATGTGGCCCACAAACGCCTTCCCAGTCTTTCCATGCATCTTCTCCTACCTTGGCGTTCCAGTCGCCTTGCACAACGAGGATGTCTTTCTTGGGTGTTTGATTCAGAACCTCTTGTAGCTGGTCATAAAATTCTTCTACGGCTTCATCTGTGCAGTCTGATGTAGGGGCGTATGCCTGTACTATAGTTATGTTAAAGGGGGTTGCTCTCAGACGGATGGTAATAAGTCTGCTGGACACAGGCTGACAGCTCATGACGGTGTTCACGGGTTTGTGTAAGTGTTTGTGTAAGTGTGTGTATACGAGCGTGTGTGCGTGTGTGGTGTGTGTGTGGGGGGGGGGGGACTGAGTGTGTAGATGTGTGTGCGTGTGTGTGTGTGAAGGGGGGGCTGTATGTGTGTGTGTCTGTGTCTATGTGTGCCTGTGTGTGTGCCCGCGCGCTCTATAATAATAGACTCCAGGAGTCTCAAACCTCTTTCATTTGATTGGTTATTACAATGTGGCCCACAAACGCCTTCCCAGTCTTTCCATGCATCTTCTCCTACCTTGGCGTTCCAGTCGCCTTGCACAACGAGGATGTCTTTCTTGGGTGTTTGATTCAGAACCTCTTGTAGCTGGTCACAGCCAGAATCTCCATACCGGATCGGTCGTCGCCCGGGTTACCAAGGACCGCGCCTTCTGTTGCTCATCAGGACAGATGTCGAAAGTATGCTACTGATGTAAAACGCAGCAAAATTCGTGCCAGAAATATAATATTCGTGCCAATAATAATAATAATATAATAATAATGATAATGATAATGATAATAATAATAATTATAATAATGACAATGATAATGATAATGATAATGACAATGATATGATAATAAAGAAGAAGAAGAAGAAGAAGAAGAAGAAGAAGAACGGTGTTCTGGGTCAGGTCAGAGACTCCCTCTGCTACTGGTAACCATGTAACCCAGTACCACCTGCCACATGTGGGGAGTAAACCCAACCAAAAAATCCGACCTGGAGAGGGATGGGCTCCGCCAGGTTTGATTTGCCCAAGATACACCAATGACAAAGACAGCCAGAATCTCCATACCGGATCGGTCGTCGCCCGGGTTACCAAGGACCGCGCCTTCTGTTGCTCATCAGGACAGATGTCGAAAGTATGCTACTGATGTAAAACGCAGCAAAATTCGTGCCAGAAACAACACCATCATTGGCACATGGAATGTACGGACACTAAGAGCTGCAGGCAAAGTGGAAGAACTGACACATGAGATGTCCAGATATCAATGGCACATCCTTGGGCTCTGCGAAGTCAGGTGGAAAAACATGGGAGAAACAACGACCCAGGAAGACCACAAATTATACTACAGTGGAAAACAGGATAAACATGAACACGGCGTGGGGTTTCTCATTCACAAAGACACCGTGAACACCGTCATGAGCTGTCAGCCAAAAATGATAGCAACAGCAAAAAACTATTATCCGGCATTATCAGTTATCGATAACACTACACACGCGCACTTGCGCGCGGGCACACACACAGGCACACATAGACACAGACACACACACATACAGCCCCCCCTTCACACACACACACGCACACACATCTACACACTCAGCCCCCCCCCCCCCCACACACACACAACGCACACACGCTCGTATACACACACTTACACAAACACACACACACTTGCATACATACGAACACACACACACACATACATACACATACACACACACGACTAATATCACTGAGAGTGAACAGACGTAAAATCGAACACACACACACACACACACACACACACACACACACACACACACACACACACACACACATACACGCACGCACGCACGCACGCGCGCACACACACACGCACACACAGCCTCCCCCCCCCCCCCCCGCCCCTGCTCCCCCCCCCACACACACACACGTTAGGTAGGACGTGACACATGACACTCTTCCACAGCTGTCGCATCTTAAGGGAAGAGACGATAATCATCTCCTAGCTGACGAGAGCATTCGCTTTTCCCCCCTCCCCTCCCCTCTCCTCCCCTCCCCCCTCCCCCCCTGCGGCCCCTCTACCACCCTTCATCCCCCTTCCCTTCGTAGTTTTCCTGAATAATAATAATAATAATAATAATAACAATAATATTAATAATAATAATAATAATATAATAATAATGATAATGATAATGATAATAATAATAATTATAATAATGACAATGATAATGATAATGATAATGACAATGATATGATAATAAAGAAGAAGAAGAAGAAG
>CM054158.1:29475232-29516025 GCA_028751875.1 Rapana venosa
CAATGTCTTTGTGAATTCGGAAGACAAATGAATATCATGTTTTTACTGTTCCTTTTAATGCTGGGCCGCTGTAAACGGTGTCCTGAAGGCAATAGTTGAAATTAAGAAAACATAGCATGGGAAGGATAGTCCAAGATAGCAGTCCTTCGGGTGATACTATAAGCCGAGGCCCCCTGTGCGAACTCACGCAGAACATCTTGCACACACCTGTTCCGCTTTTCGGAAGAGTAGGCCATTGTGTGCCGGTCGGAACGGATGACAAAATTGAAAAAACTGCATACACACGGGGGACTAGATGAAAACAAAGCACATGAGTGCTTATTCTATTATCCTCGATTTTTTTTTTAAAAGTCGTCATGTTTCACATAGAACAAACATGAAAATACATTATAGTAAAAGAACCCACGGCAACGAATGAATTATCCCTGGCAAAATTCTGTAAAAAAGAAAAAAAAGAAGAAGCTAATCTGATAGGGAAACAAATACAGTTGAAGACAGGAAAGAGATTAAAAAAATACTGGGTGGCGCTGCTCTTGTGGCGACGAGATCCCTCCGGGGGAGAGCAGCCCGAATTTCACACAGAGAAATCTGCGTGACTGAAAGTGGTATGAATTATTAATGATAATGGTTTTTGTTAACGTAGACTTCGAAACAACATCTGCAACTGGTATTAGAAAGGATGGAGAAAACTTGATAATGTATATTGTAATAAACGTTAATGTATCTCCCAGTAATTATATGAATACCATTCCGATTATGTAGTAATATAAACGGTATTAATGCACGTGTGCGTATGCATGCAAGCATGTATGTATGTATGTATGTATGTATGTATGTATGTATTTGTGTGTGTGTATATATGTATGTATGTATTTGTGTGTGTATGTATGTATGTATGTGTGTATGTATGTATGTATGTATGTATGGTATGTATGTATGTATGTATGTATGTATGTATGTATGTATGTATGTATGTATGTATGTATGTATGTATGTATGTATGTATGTATGTATGTATGCATGCAAGCATGTATGTATGTATGTATGTATGTATGTATGTATGTATGTATGTATGTATGTATGTATGTATGTTGTATGTATGTATGTATGTATGTATGTATGTATGTATGTATGTATGTATGTATGCATGTGTGTGTGTGTTGTGTGTGTGTGTGTGTGTGTGTGTGTGTGTGTGTGTGTGTGTGTGTGTGTGTGTGTGTGTGTGTGTGTGTGTGTGAATGTATGTATGAATGTATGAATGTGTGTGTGTGAGTGTGTATGTATGTATGCATGATGTATGTATGTATGTATGTATGTATGTATGTATGTATTATGTATGTATGTATGTATGTATGTATGTATGTATGTATGTATGTATGTGTGCATGTATGTATGTATGTATGCATGTATGTATGTGTGTGTGTGTATGTATGTATGTATGTATGTGTGTATTGATTGTATGTATTGTATGTATGTATGTATGTATGTGCATGTATGTGTGCATGTGATGTATGTATGCATGTATGTGTTGTTGTGTGTTGTGTTGTGTGTGTGTTGTGTTGTGTTGTTGTTGTGTGTGAATGTTGATGTATGTAGTGATGTGTGTGTGTGTGTGTTGTATGTATGTATGTATGTATGTATGTGTGTTGTGTGTATGTATGTATGTATGTATGTGTGCAGTGTGTGTGTGAGTTGTGTATTGTTATGTATGTATGATATGTGTTGATGTTTGTGATGTGTGTGTGTATGTATGTATCATGTTTGTTTAGTTGATGTACTCGTATGCCATGTGTGTGCGTATGCTGTGCTGTGCGTATGTGTGTGTCGTTGTTGTTTGTGTGTTTCTTGTATCTACGTTCGTTCATTTGTGTTGAATATTAGATCGTTGTTGTCCAATTTGTGTTTCTGTATGCTGTTTCTGTGTGTCTGTTGTCATTTATTCAGTTATTTATCATTTTGTGTTTGTTCTCTGACTCGAATTGGCGCAATGTTTAAAGTTGTAGTGCATTATCGCTTGTCTGTGCTGTTCCTGTGTCTTCTTCTCTTCTTATCGCAGTTTTCTTAGCTATTGGTGTTTTCCTTCGTAAATTGCTGCGTCTCTATTTGAAGGAAATGTAGGCACATAACTTTCAGCTGCGTTAAATTTATTCTTTCAATGTCTTCGTTCTGCTTTCTCCTATACTAAAGCTTGTCTGTGATTGTCTAGTATGTCTTTGTTTGTGTTGTTCTAAAGTTGCTCTGCTTCTTCTGTTTACTTTCTCACTGCACAGAATTCTATGTTTCTTTCTTTGTCTCTCTTCATTTACATCAGAACTTTCTTTCATCAAACATTCTTTGTACTTGTTTCATCCATTGTATGTGACTTGTAGCGTGAGTTACATGGATCTGTCAGTTTTGCGGTTGTTCCTTTACTAAGTGATTGCCAAGGTTATAAATTGATCATTGCGATTTGATTTAGTTTGTATTTCATTGACTTAAACCTGCCCTCTGCAGCTTCTTGATGTTAAATTGTTAGCGTCAGTCTCTAGCTGATTCCGGTTTTTCTTCTCTCTCTTCTCTTCTTCTGTCTTCTCTCTTTCTGCATTTCTTGTCTCATAAGCTATGAATTAGGTGTCTTGGATCGAATATGATATGAGTTGACAGTACGATGTTCAGGTTGTAGCCTAATATGTTGAGCATCTAGAATGTTGCTACATAGTGTATTTTCTATGCTTGTGTTCTGTGTTCTGTATTAAAATCCTTGTGTTCGTTATGACTTTTACACTAACAGCATCCTCACACCAGACTCTTTTTTGGGTATGTGCTGGCGATGTCTCTTACTAGTTGTCTCTCTTCATACTCTCTGTCTCTGTTGTCTTCTGTCTTCTTCTTTCTCCGTCATTTACAATAAAGAAACATTTATAACCATTAGCTGTAATCATTGGCAGAATATTTTTGGAAAGCTGTACATAAATTTCATGTTGTGTGTCTTTACTTAGCATTCTAGATGTTTCTTTTTATCTTTCAGCTTTGCTTGTTGTTCCTGTTTGTTTAAACTTGTTATTACAAATTTGTGTTTCCGTTTGAATCTGTAGCTTATGGATGTCAGGTTCTTAATAGCTGGTATCAAGTTATTATGAGGCTCTTTTTTTTGTTGATTTCTTGATAAGATGGTTGGGCTGCGTGTTGGAATGAGAGAGGTTGTAGCTTCATACGGATGTTTCATGTGTTTTTCTTCTTTCTATTTGTATTTACAAGAAGTCGTGTAATGAAGAGCCCCTGTCAGTAGCCCATGTTGGGCAATGACAATAAATTGGTCACAGCGTCAAAGCGTCTCTCTGTCTGTCTGTCTCTCTCTGTCTGTCTGTCTGTCTCTCTCTCTCTCTCTCTCTCTCTCTTGCTCTCTCGCTCTCTCTCTCTCTCTCTCTCTGTCTCTCTGTCTCTTAATTTGAAAGGAAACTATGTTATCCAACAAATTACTGAATAGTTTCAATCCATTTAGGATGCTGTAGCCCTGAAATGGATCGTCAGTTTCGTTTCCTATACTGAACAGCGATGCAAGGTTATTAATCAGTCATTCAGTTTGTTTGTTTGTTTGTTTTCTTGATTAAAGATTGCGTTGCTGCTGTCTTAGACTTTTGGAAATAAGTTAGATTCACTGCTAATAGCTATTATTATCAGGATGGTTTTTTTGGGTTTTTTTCTTCTTCTTCTGCATTTCTTCTCTCATAAGCTATGTTGGTGCTTGGTGATCGAAATGGAAGGAGTGAGCCTACGGAGTTACCAGGTTATAACCCTCAGTTGTTGTCAGGGGAAGAAGATGTGTAGTAGTATGTTCTTTCGAGCCAGAAGGCCCATAGAGCCGGAGCTTATCCCGGTTTTTGTAGCGTTAAGCGAACTGATGGTTTTTCACCACCCCTGTGACAGGACGCTAGTCTGTCGCCAGATACTTCCCCAACAGAGCTGGTACCCACTTGTACACCTGGGTGGAGTGAGGAAAATAGGAGTAAAGTGTCTTTCCCAAGGACACAACACCGAGCCGAGCGGGGATCGAAGAAAAGATGTGTGCCTAACATAAAAGTGCACTTTTCCAGCGGGTTAAAAAATTGTATTTGTATTGCGAAATCCTTGCACTTTAACGTTATGCACTTTACCCCCCCCCCCCTTCCCCCCCCCCCCCCCCCCCCCCCACTTCCTTTTGTTGTTTGTGGCCTAGGGCGGATGTACTCTTAAACTAGTTCAGAGTTGCCCCTCTCTATCTCTCTCTCTCTCTGTCTCTCTCTCTCTGTCTCTCTCTCTCTTACTCTGTCTCTCTCTCTCTCACTGCTGAACAACATTTCATTAATGTCTTTACTAACATTATTAGAAATGATAAATCAAAGTCCAATAAAATCATTGAATTAAAACAATACTTGAAAGGAAAGCATACTCATTCAAAACTTCACATTCCATTTATGTCTGTTTTTGAGGTCTATGGTTATCTAACTCACCTCAAACAATCAAGAACGCGTGGTCTTGATGGAATAGACAGTAGCATATTGAAGCTATCAGCTCCAGTTATCACAGACACACTAACATATATATTTAACCTTTGTCTTGAAAAAACCCATTTTCCCAATGCCTTCAAAACAGCTAAAGTAATTCCCATCTACAAGTCTGGTGACACTTCAGACCCTTCAAACCATAGACCAATTTCCATCATATCTATCATTTCCAAACCCTTGGAACAACGTATAAACAAACACATAGTCCGTCATTTAGATACTACCAACTTAATGCACCCTAATCAGTCTGGATTTAGACAAAATCACTCATGTCATACTGCAATGATTAGTCACGTAGACAACTGGCTATCAAGCATTAATGACAATAAATTTTGTGGAGTACTATTTGTAGATCTCAAAAAAGCCTTTGACACAATTGACCACACACTTCTCATAAAAAACTAGACCTGTACGATTTCTCTACCAATACCTTAGAACTATTTGCTTCCTATCTAGAAAACAGGCAACAGTGTGTCTCAATAGGTACAACTACATCCAAACTACAAGCCATCAATTATGGAGTACCACAAGGATCCATACTAGGACCTATTCTCTTCTCATTATACATAAACGACCTCCCTCTCCACATTAAATCCAAATGTGAACTATTTGCTTATGACACAACTATTCATATGAGCCACAATAACCTTAACTCCCTAGCAAACGCATAACAAAAAAGCGTTGATCAGCTTATTGAATTGACCAAACTAAACCATATGTCTATACACCCCCAAAAACAAAATGCAAGCTTATTACCACCAGACAAAAGCGTCAAACCTTAACCCATAAACTTACTCCAATCAAAATTAACAAGGAAATAATTGAACAAACCTATCACCACAAAGTTCTAGGGGTAACACTTAATGAAAATCTCAGCTGGTTCTACCACATATCTCAACTATGCAAATACATGTCCCAAAGAGTATACCAACTTTCTAAAATCAAGCACTTTCTTGACTTTCATTCAAGGAAACTATTCTTCCAATCTTATATACAATCCTCAATAGACTATGCTTCTATCTATCTCTATCTATCTGTCCCGTAGTCTGACGACCGTGGGGGCACCCTCAAAGACTCAGCAACCAGTTCCCTCCATTCTTCTCTCTGTTCTGCCTTTCTCAGGGTTTTGTTGAGTTCTAGGCCTGTCCATTCACTGATGTTATCCTCCCAGCTCTTCCTTGGTCTGCCTCTTCTTCTTCCTCCTTGGACAGTGCCTTGCAAAACTGTCTTTGTAATTCCTTGGGATCTTGTGACATGCCCATACCACTTAAGTTTACGCTTTTTCACGATCGTTAGAAGGTTCTCATAGGGTCCAATGGTTTGCTGGATTCTGTTATGCACGCTTTCGTTGCTTATGTGGTCTTTGTAGGAGATGCCAAGGAGTCTCCGAAAGCATCTCATCTCCACTGCCTGTACTCTTCTCTCCAAATCTGCAGTCAGGGTCCATGATTCACAGGCATACAGAAATATGGATATGACAAGGGAGCGCATTAGTCTGATCTTGGAGATAATTGAGATATTCTTATCTCTCCAGATGGTGTTTAGTTTTGACAAAGCTGTTATTGTCTGTGCAGTCCTGCATACTACTTCTGGCTTGGATCCCTGGTCGGATACAATGGCTCCCAGATACTTGAAGCTTTGAACTGTTTCCAGCTTCTGGTCATTAACCCTGATATCAGTGCTAATGCCGTTGGTGTTATTAGTCATCAGTTTGGTCTTCTCTGCACTGATTTCCATGCCGTATGTTTTGGAGGCCTTATCCAAGTGTTCTGTTAGGCTGGCAAGCTCTTTTTCTGATCCTGCTATTCCATCAATGTCATCTGCGAAGCGGAGGTTTGTGATCGTTCTGCCACCAATGCTGACTGATCCTTCATGATGTTCCAGTGCATCAGCCATGATTCTCTCAAGGAAGATGTTGAAAAGAGTGGGTGAGAGTAGACAGCCCTGCCTTACTCCAACTGTTGTTCGAAACCATTCTCCAATTGTTCGTTGTTGTAGTACACTGCACTGGTGGCCTCGTGTCCAGCTGTTTGATGACTTGATCAGGTTTGCATTGATGTGTTACAATGTATGGTTGCCACTCAAGCTGCATTGAACACATCTGTCAAATTGCCTTTTAAAATCACGATAACATACGTCGGTATAGGTCTTGTTGAATGTTGAAGGTACGTTCAACATAGTATTTGAGGGTTGAATAATCTGTTTTGTGTGCTGCGCCCTGCTTGAAAGGCGTGCTTCTCAGCATTGATGAATGTCTTGTTGTGGCTTCAAGTCTATTAATATTATTGCCGCATGCATGGACTTTGCTTGGGGTGACATATGATTAGGCCTGATTGTGACGGTCACTTATGGCATTGTGTAGATTTCCTTTTGGGGAGGGTGTTGATGTGTGACTGCGTCATTGGGTGCCATTTTCAGTCTGCCAGATTTGTTGAGATTTCTTTAGGTAGGCGTGTTCTGGCTTACCCTCCAGCTTGACCAACTCAGCTGGAATGTGTCAGCCTGCTGACTTCCCTTTTTCAGCGATCTGACTGCTGTGTCCACTTTCGGCATCGGCGGATAGTGTGACTGTCTGTGTCTTTGCTTTCGGTACATTCACAGGACGTTGGATTCTGCGGTTATATAGCTTATACAGATCGGAGCAGTATTCTGCTCATCTGTTCAGAAATATCTGGTCAGTCAGTGAGCCATTCCCATTTTTTGTCTTGGATGGTTAAACTTTTCTCTGTTAATGCTAGTCAGGTCTTTCACCAGCTGATCTGCAATTTTCTAGTGTTTTTCTTGCTGTTCTTTCAATTCTTGGCACTGTTCACGATCCATTTCTTCTTCTTGCATCCACTCATGGTCTTCATGCACTTCTTTTGTTGACTGCCCTTTATTAGTTCCTGCTCTTTCTTATGTTTCATTTTTCATTTTTCATCAAAATATCGCTTTACCCCCCCCCTGTGGGATTTTCAAGTGCAAACCATATGGGAAACCGTTTACTGAGTCTGTATATAAACTTGCTCTCTCAAACTGGTCTTTTAAAGCACTAGCTTATTAGAGCTGGAATATACTCAGTTAAATATTATCCTTACACCAAAAGATTTAAACATATAACTAAAAGGAGTCATGATGTTCAAGATCATGACAGAATTCTGTTCATTGTTTGATTGTTTGTTATTCTCTCTTTTTTTTCTTTTTGTTTGTTTGTTTTTTCATTTTTCTTTTTTGTTTTGGTTGGGGTTTTTTTGGGGGGTGGGAAAGGGTGGCGGGTGTGGGCGGGTGTATGTAGGGTTTTCTTTTATTAGTTTGTTTGGGTTGGGTTGGGTGTTCTTTTTTTGGGGGGGGGCGTGTTTTGGAAAAGGGTTATGTCCCTTTGTTTCCTACTGAGGGAGGAGTATAAATATTGGGTTTATTAATAAGATGCTTATCTCATGGGGGGGTTGGTGTCACAAAGAAGATGTGTGCTATATTCAATATCTCGAAAATAAGATAATTTTGTCATTTGTCTTTGTTCATTGTCATTGTCTCTCTCTCTCTATCTCTATCTCATCTTTCTCTCTCTCTCTCTCGGTTGTGTTCTTTAACTTTCACATCATTCATTTTAAGGTGATATAGGCGATAGGAAAAGGTTTATGAGCCATGTATAAACTACAAAAAAAGGGAGGGAACGTTGTGTGTATGGCATAAGCATGTGTAAGGTTCGGATGTGCGTCATTATGAGTCGAAAGGAGATGACGAGGAGAGAGAGAGAGATGAAGAAGGAAGAGAGAGAGACGCGACGATGAGAGAAGAGCAGAGAAGAGAGTGTTTGACCGTGGGTGTGTTGGGTGTTTTTTAAATAACAATGTTAAAATTTTTTCTTTCTATTGAGGATAATTGGAATAAGCACTATATGTGCTTTTTAATCCACGTCCGTGTGTATTGCGGGTTTGTAAGTCTCTTGGCTTTGCTCTGTGTGTGTGTGTGTGCGTGCGTGTGTGCGCGCGCGCATGCGTTCGTTTGTGTGCGTCTCATGCGAGTGCGTGCGTAGTGCGTTCGTGCGCGCGTGTGTGGTTGTGCGTGCGTGCTGTGTGTTGTGTGTGTTGTGCTGTCATTCTGTTTGTCTCTCTGTCCCTCTCCCTTAGGTGTAGTCAGGCCGGTAGTTTACTACTTTTGATTTTGGCTTTATCTCGTGCCATTTTATCAGGATTAGTCACCTTAGAGGCCATGAAGTAAACAAGCATTATCTTCACTCACCCTGACATAATTCGGTAACGAGGAGTTCATGACCTATATGCTGGAGGTTGTGTATCTGTGCACAGAGGTTGGACCAACTCCCTGTGTCTGATACACTTTCTTGTGAAAGAGAAGAAACTTTATCTACCTTAGCGGTGGGTGAAATAACACCTGCCAACGCACACAATGCATATACGTAAGACCAATGATTCCAAAGCTGTCCGTTGATATTGTCTCTGGTAGCGTCGAATCAGATAAAACCGGGGGGTGGGGGGGGGGGGGGGGGGAGTCAGTTAGGACAATAGGCTACTCGTTTTGGCGGTCACAGTTGTCGATAGATGCGTCTTGATAAGCAAACTATGTGCTCACCGGGTTTCAATTCTAATGTCAGTGACTGTTTTGACAGGGTTTTGTTTTTTTTTTCACGTGGGGTTGATGGTCTTAATCACCATGGTGTTATGTCGTAAAAGGGTTCACGTCCTTATGTGGACGGGCACAAAGAGGTAAGGGATCTCCTGGGTCTGAAAAATGGGGTCAACACCAAAAATGCATTTAACCACTACACAAACCCAGTTTATTATCTATAAAAAAAAACCATCAAACCTGTTAAAACAAAACGTACTTAACGGATTGGGAGTTTTGAGTACGGTCTTCACAATACACTAGGCCCTTTCTGCGCAGCCAAATTCTGGCCTCGAGAGGACGTCTTAAATAATATTAATAATAATAACAAACACACAACAACCACAACAACACCAACAACAACAACCAAACAATATTTAATAATTAATGCTCGGATTTTATTAGGAGCGCTAAATCTTAGTAAAGACAAAATCAATCCTCTTTTATGGAGAATAAAGGTGATGTAGAAAAGATTATCATGGACGGTAGGGCCTTTCATTCTGAAAACATCGAATAAACGAATACTTTGTGCAAGGCCTTGACTCTTCGGTACATCAGTAGGGACAACAGCCTCAGAGGCTCGTGGCTATCAGATATTATTTTATCTTCATGTGACTCTATATTTGGCTGACGGCGATCAAGGCTACATCATGTCACAATTAAGTATCAAAAGTTCGTGGCTTGAAGTTAGACACCAACCATCAGAAACGGAATAATCACCGGTAAAAGGTTTTAAGCCACAGTTTTATTATTAAAAAAATAGGGGATATCAGTCGTTCAGCTTTACAATACCTTAAAACAACCAGAAGCACGTGTACGATCTCTTTAATCGTTGAAAACACCAAACACGCATTGTCATCTCTTTTAACTTCATCAACGTCAATAGCCAAAATATCTTTCTGGACTCTCTCTCCCATCACACACACACTCACTCACTCAAACACATACATTCCCCCAAACACTCAACTACACAACCAACACCCCCCAACCACACACACTCCACACCACCACAAACCAACAACCACCACCCACTCACACCTCCACACACAAACACCACCACACCCCACACAACACAACAAATCAACACCACCCACACACTCACACACACACCACACACTCACGCAACACACCATCACCAAACATCCCCACTCACACCACACCCCACAACTATATCACACACAACACCCCCCTGTCACTCATCATACCACTCACAACACTCAAAATTATCACTCCCAAACAACTCCCCTCGTTACCCCCCCTCGCAACACACACACAACACCAAAACATTAATAAGAAAAATAGATGGTTAGCTAAATAACCAGAAAATAAGAAGGTCCAACCCCCAAAAACCACCAACATACAACCAAAAAAAAAACAAAAAAACAGGAAAGAAAAACGGAAGTGCATTAAAAAGGAATCACGTAAAAAACAAACAACACCAACAACACAATGACGGAAATTCTTTAACGAGACGTTCTGACATTGGTTTACAGTGTTGTAATTAGGAGATGATTATCATTTACATGAAATAATTTAGAGCTTCCCATATTATATATCGTAGAGTGTGTGTTGTGTGTGTTGTGGGTGTGTCGTGTTGTGTGTGGGTGTGTGTTGTGTCGTGTGTGTGTGTGGATGTGTGTGTGCGTGTCCATGGGTGTGTGTGCGTTTTGTTTTATGTCATTCACTATTGGTAGATATAAGACACACTGATTCAAAAAACACTCCTCTCTCACTTCTATATATTTATACTATTAATTACTACTATACTACTATATAAATGGAACTTATATAGCAGCTAAATTTGCATAGACAAATCAAAGCGCATGCTATTTCAACTTAATCTTACACAGTCATCGAACATCAATTGATAGATAATTTAATGTTTTTAAAAAAGGATATTACAAAACATGGTGGCCTGACGAAATAATATGAAATACATACATTTAATATTCAATGTTTTTCTCAAATAAAGCGCACACACACAGCGCACATCAACAAAGGCAACACACAACTCATTTAAATATATATTATATTTATATAATATTTCTATATATATATTTATATTTTCTTATCTCCCACACTATCAACAGTCAGAGGCCTTATTGGGGGAGCGGCGGGTGGAGGGTGTGGAATAGAATATATAACCTCGGTGCTGATTTCATGATTGTGGAACGTTCATATCTAATCTTTTTGAACATTGGCAAATTAGGTCATTTTTAGTTATCACTCCATATATTCCATTCTCCTTATAAAAATTTTCATTTTATTTAATAGATCTTGGCTCGTGCTGTACGTTCCTTGATTATGTAATTCTCCTGTCTGTTTATACATTGTTTTATAGTGATTTTTTTGATGACTTGGGACAGATTATGGTGAATGCATGCGATTTGATTTGTACTTTGCAAGAATATTGCATTTGATTATTGATCATTCACTTCATTCTTCTTATTCTTCTTCTTCCTTTTCTTTTCGTCTTCTTCTTCGCTTGTATTAAAAAACGGGTCAATATTACAGATAATACTGTCTGTTTGCTTCTCTGTCTAATGTCTGTGTGTGTTTAGTCAGTTCATGGGAGGGCCTATGGGATGCATGATGATGACGACTTCCTAAAGAAAATGTATAACCTTAACCATAACTTTGGCGCAATGCATTTACATTCGACGGTAGTTTATGTTTGGTTTGTTTGTTTGCTGGATATATGCTCAGTTTTATCATGTCTCGGTAATTAGTAGGGTAATTGTGTGTGCTGTTTATCTGGTTTTTCCTGTGTGTCTACAATTGCTGTACAAAAACAAAACAATATAACAATAACAATAACAATATTTTTAAATCAGTTTTTGCAGCGTTTTTAATGTTGGACTTATTTCTTTACTAATGTTAGTATCAGAAGTAGGAGGTTCCTTTCGTATGTGTGTAGTGTATGATGTGCTGTTTATGAGCGAAGCACTGTTGTGATATGTGTTGTGATTGTGTATGTGTGTCATGATGCTGTGTGTCTGCATATCTGTTGTTCTTTTCAAGCTGCGTGCGCTTGCGTACATATGTTCTGTGCACGAATGCAAAAAACAGCAACAAGAAAATCTAGAAAAAAAAAGTAGAAGAAAACAAAAAAGAAGAAGGAAATCGCAAAATAAACAACTAGTGATGTTTCTGCACATCATCTCATTTTCTAGCGAATTAACGAGGGCTAATCTCCTAGATTGGCTAGTTCTTAAGTGGTTAAAGCCTTCAGTTCCGGGCTTCTGACCGTAAGGCAAGTTCTGGGTTCGAGCCTCGCTTTAAAATAAAAAAATCAAAAGTTCTCCAGAAGGCGTACTTTCCCCCTATGAACTTTTTTAAAAAATAATTTTTAGAAATTCCTTTTTATTGTTAACAATTAATATATGCATGACAAGCTTGCATTTCATTCCACCGTTAACTAGAATAGTGACTGTTCATGAATGCAACTTCAAATAATTTGTTTCATAACAAAGAAATAGCATGTATACAGATTTGCATACTAATTACATAAATACATTTACTACTCAACTACTACCTTACATACATACATATCTTTACCATACATCTATCACACATTACACACGGCATTTTTACTGTACAAATTTACCTGCCCTGCACATCTGCAGAACTATTACACAGTTTGTCAGTTGCCCTTACATCCCATTACAGGAGGTTGATTTCCCCTCTGAATTACTTGCGTTTGTTTATGTTTCTTTGCGTTGATGGCCGACCCAACAGACTCAGCAGTACTTCAGTCATGGGGCCAGGGCCCTGTGCTCAATTGAGACACCCTTTCAAGGCAAGTTCACTAGTACAGGCTATACATAAGGTACAGCTGCAGCTCGGTATTTATTTGGTGGAGTATTGTAAGTATTTGTAGAGCTGGCAGTCGAAAACCATTTTTTTGTTCACAGATTTATTTATGTATCTGAAAATTGCTCTGCACATTGGTTTTTTTTTTGGGGGGGATTGAGGAATAGAAGCAATACTAGATAGCACGAGGAAGTTGGAATTAATCATCAATGGGTTGGTTTGTATTCCTACATTGTGGACCTGCGCATTGCACGTAAGGAAGTAGCAGACGACATGGACCACATAGGTCTATGTGACATGATCGTTGTGTGCGTTGTTGTTTGTGTTGTGTTGTATTGTGGTAGCTGTGGGTTTTATATGGTGTGTTGTAGTTTGATGGTGAGTGTGTGTGTGTGTGTGTGTGTAGTGTGTGCGTGAGCCGTGCACCGGACTTTCTGCTTATGGTGCAAAAAATTAGCCTGCCAACAAGCTGTGTGAGAGTGAGGAGTATGTGCTGTGCGGGCGTGTGTGTGTGCGTGCATGCGTGTCTTCGAGTATCGTATGCGCGGCGTGTTGGTGCGTCGCGTTAATAAGCGCGGGAGAAATGAGTACACTCCCAAGTTGGGAACTCCATACCTACACCTATTTCTTTTACTGCAAAAGCTTTTCTTGTGTAAAAATATGTTATGGGAGTCAGAATAGCCAAAGCGGTTAGGAAACTTTCGATGTGTTATTGCTCTGAGCGGAGTTGCTGGTATGAGTCTACACTAAGGTGTCCGTTCGAGGGGTATTCCCATCTCCCCCTTAGCAATTATACACTAGTCTGAAATGTAGGCCTATTCTCCCAGAAAGTTTTTTTTTGCATGATCATCGAGGAGTCCTGTTTGTTTATGCATGACTGAATCGTCGTGCACGTTTTACGTTGAAAGCAAAATGTGGTGTGTGTGTGTGTGTGCTGTGTGTGTGTGTGCTGTGTGTGTGTGTCGTGTTTGTGTGTGTGTTGTTGTTTGCACGTGCAAGTGGTAGTGCGTGATTGTGTGTGTGTTTGGGGTTTTAACAAAACCTGTACTTCCCATATGAACATGAAGCACCTTATACATAAACATATTGTGTAAACAAGGGACGGTTTGTAGGACGTAATTACGCCTATTCACATATTTCCGCCAGCAGTAAGCAAGCCCTGGCGTGATAGAATGGGTAATTAATAATAATAATAATAATTATAATATAATAATGTATGGATTCTCATATAGCGCGGCATTTTGTTAAAAGCAACAAATCCAAAGCGATCAGCACTGACTTACCTTTTTTTTTTTTTTTTAATGCTGTGTGTATCGGTTTTTGTTTGTTTCTTTTTTAAATTTTCGTCAATCAGTTCCTCACCGCACAAGATGACCTACTCTTTTTCGACAGCAGGACAAGATTTAGACGGTGCGCAAGATGTTTGCATGCGTTCGACACGGGCCTCGGTTTATAGTCTCATCCGACGGGTACGGACAATGGATGGCCGCCGGCGCAATGATCAAAGTATGCTTTTGAAAAATTTCTTTTATACAGATAGCTGTTAAGGTGAAAGTTGAAAATGAAGGTGGGGCTGTAAACAACAGCAGCAGCAGGCAACAGCAACAGCGACAACACGAATATGACAAAAAATGATAGCAGTGGTGGTGGTGGTGAGTGGTATTCAAGATGATACATGATGGTGGTGGTGGGGGGATTGATGA
Organism: Rapana venosa; assembly: GCA_028751875.1. Lineage (NCBI taxonomy): Eukaryota > Metazoa > Mollusca > Gastropoda > Neogastropoda > Muricidae > Rapana > Rapana venosa. The sequence continues at coordinate 29,489,874 of CM054158.1, forward strand.
GTGACGATGATGTCGACGCCGGACGTGAGATGGGCGTTGACGTTTGTGATGGTGGTAGTGGTCGTGTTATAATAATGCTGGCGATAACGTCACAATCATTCAACATGGCTAATTATCGTTTTTTGCTTACAGCGCACTTAATGCAAAGTATTATGAGAATTGCTGTGTTGTTGTTTTTTCACCCATATGACTGCTAAACCATCAGTTTTTGTTACTATCTAGATAAATAGACAGTTGGTGGAATTAAAAAAACAACAACACGAGTGGGAGGCCCAGGCCACACTTAATGCTCTACCATCACAGTGGTGAAAGACGAGGCTAAAAAGCTGGTGACTTTCGATCATTTCGACGTTGCTACACAGGACAGATCGGACCGAACTGTTGCCTTCTCGGACCTGTCAGTGTGCTAAAGGACAGTTTGCTACATGCAAAACGTTCAATACGTGTGTGTAAGATGAATAGGTTATTATTGTTGACAGTCTAAAGTTTCGATCACATACATTTTACACAACACACACTCTCACAAACACAACACTCGCGAATGCACACGACCATTGCTGGTCCACAGCTGAGGTGTATTAGCTAAGGATGCAAAGCCATTCCGTTTAGTGAAATAGAACATGACTATACTCAAAAGCTTGGGTTGAACTCTACACTTTATAGTACTCCGTGTACATTTAGAACATCTTGCACACACGTTAAAACTGCTACCTTTTAGAAGAGTAGGCCTTGTGTGCTGATGGGAATGAATGAAAAATTTACTAAAAACTTTATAAGAGTAAACTCATTGTGGCACGGTGGGATGGATGAAACTTTTTTTTTTTCACTATACCACATTGAGCTGAGGGAGGGGATGTAAAAAGACAAATCCACTCGGCACTTATATTCCCTTCATCTCAAAACTAAAGATAAATCGCCAATAAAATAAAACGCCCACACGCTCCTGATGGGAAATAAACGTTAGTCCTTCAGATGAGCATCCACTAGACATGGGACGATGGACTGTAGTCCATTTAAGGCGGAAAGGCCTATTCCCATGGTCGGTCCACTTTAGACCCCCGGCCTCCGATGAGAGACATAGTTGTGCTACGTTTACGATCAAACGATCCATTGGGATCTGCTCTGCATGGCCTGTCTATCCAGCCAAGGGTGAGGAGGTCTGTCTTTCACCGCTGAAAACTACTAACACAAAAAACGTGTTAAAGGTTAACAGACAAATTCCTGAGGCTTAATTAAGTACCGACGCAGCACACACCACGACGCACGCAGCACGCGAGCGAACACACTACATACACACATCACACACGACGAGCACACACACACATTCGACAAACGCCTGTTTCGCGCTGCGGATAACACAAACACATACATACAATACCCTCACCTCATGATATACACCCACAAATACACACACTTGCCCAAACACGACCAAATCACATACAGGCATAACACCATTTATTTTATATATTTACTTTTATTCACGGGCAATTTCTCTGCGAAGAAAATTCGGGTGCATCTATCGATGAGACATTTATCTATCTTTATATCTATCTATTATTCTTTTTTTATTATCTGTTGTCTATCCATCACTATCTACTCTCTACACTACATACCTACCTATTCTATCATTATCTCCGTCTCTATTGTTATGCTATTTATTTATTTACTTTAAGTCCGGCAGATTTTTCTGCATGAATCGGCTGCTCTCCACCAGGGAAAGGTAAGGAAAGGAAGACAAAGGAGGAAGAAAGGAGAAAAAAAAAAAAAAAAATAATATAACAAAAAAGAAAAAAAAAAAAAAAAAAAATAAAAAAAAAAAAAAGTGAAAGAAGAAAAAGAAAAGGGAAGAAGAAGGAAAAGGGGGGAGAAGGTGAAAAACAAGAAGAAAGAAAAAACAAAAAAACAAAATAAGAAGGATAAAAAAAAACTAAAAAAAAAAAGTAAGAAATAAATAAAAAACAAAATTAAAAAAAAGAAAAAAAAAGAATAAAAAAAATATAAAAAAAAAAAAATAAAATAAAAGACATTTTTTATCTATCCTATCTATCATATCCTATCTATCTATCCTATTATTATATAATTTCGATCTATCTCCTTAAAATCTCTCTATCTATCTATTATATCTATCTACTATCTACTCTACCTATCTATTACTATCTATTACCTTTCTATATCTATTATTATCTCTCTACTATCTCATTACTCTATACTTACTACCTATCTATCTATTACCTACCATTATCATCTATATGTACTATCTGTTATTGCTTTTTCTATATTTATTTACAGCAAGATTCTCTGCATTGTGCTCTACCGGGGAGATATTACTGCTTTATTGATCGAGAGCCTAGTTTCCATGTACTGGAATCTCTCAAATAATCCAACGTAGAGAATGTTTAGGAGGTGGGGGGGGGGGGGGGGGGTGCGCAGGAGAGAGGGTCGCGGTGCGGTCTTTAAAATTAACATCCCCACCTTCTTGAAATTTATGATAGGGATTACTTCTCTTTCTTAACCTCCTTTTTTTCTGCTTTTTTATATTAATGTCATGACCCTTATTTATTTCCTATGTTTATATTTATTGGTCCCTTCATTCTGTCGTCTCCCCTCCCCCCCCCCCCCCCCCACCCTCCCCCCCCCCCCCACCCCCTCCCCCCCCGCCCAGAAAAGACTTAAAATTAGTGCGATTTATTCTAGCTGTAAGTTGAGATTCATCTTAGGTGTTGACTTTTCAGGACGTTACAAGGTGGCGCAAAGCTTATGTGTATTATGAGAAAACATTGTCTACTAATCATGAGTGTTAGACGAAGAAGGAGAAGGAAAAGTGAAGGAGGGAGGAGGAGGAGAAGAGAAGAAGAACGAGCACGAAGAGAGAAGAAATGAGAACTTGTGAGAGAACAATGTGACAGAAGAAGAAGAATGTGAAGAAGAAGAGAAGAAGAGACTTGCTAAGAAGAAGAAGAGAATTGCGAAGAAGATTTGATGAGAACTGCAGAAGAAGAATTTCACAGATAGAAGATATTGCGAAAGAATTGGCAGAGATTTGGTGAGAAGAAGAGAAGAAAGAAGAAGCAGAAAGACAACAACATACAACATCAATAAAACATCAAGAACAACAGCATGAAACTTTATCTCGATCTGGGACTAAGTATTATAATTCTGATAATCATACGCTTGCCACAGTAGAATACCCCATACTAGCATTAACTTATTGTGCGGGGAGACCCCCGTCTGTCTCCCGTGAAAAGATCAACAAGAGTATAACACCTGCTGAGCTGCCGCAGAGCAGGCAGTAGCAGCAGAACAGAGGCAATTAGAATATATAAAAGGAGATAATTGCGTTGTGTCTTGCGCTGTCTCTAGGACCATGCGGTGTTATGCAGCCAACAGTGTACATTCTCACGGGAAAAAAGTGTCTATTCTGGACTAGTCTGTCAGGCAGGAAAAAACCCAAAGAAAACCTCACACTTAGTATCCTAATTAATAATAAATGGAATTATATATGTCGCACTGTATCTTGCACACAGACACAAAATTCATGCGCATTGCATCACACATCATTCCCCCACAGTATGCAAAACCAATAGCAAGTTAGTTGAATAGTTCTAACAAGGGTCCAAATCACCAACACACACCACAAACACACACCAAAACCCACAATCCACACACACACAGAAACAACACAAATCACACACAAACCACAAACACAAAGACTTGAATACAGACTATATGTTGTCTGAGTGTTTGTCGGCATTATATTACTGCTGTTTTCTCTTTATTGTAGTGTGTATGTGTGTGTGATGTGGTGTGTGTGTGTGTGTGTGTGCTGTGGTGTGTTTTATTTTTCTTTCTTTCTTTTTTCTTTTTATCTTTTATTCGCGGATTAATGGTTATTAAGCACTCTGTGCTTGTTATATTTTTTTTTACATCACTCTGTGAGTATGCAGTTATGTTTATTTTGTCATCTGTACACTACTCCGCACACAATGGTTCTAATCTTTCCGAAAACGCGCGCGCGCGCACTTGCGTGTGTGCGTGTGTGTGTGTGCGTGCGTGCGTGCAGTGTGTGATGCCAGCATACACTCACTGACACGCATCTCCTGAGGCTCACACACACTTCTCTGCCCATCAAGAGGTGAACAGTCTTACTCTATCGGCTCAGACAAATGCATATGTAGCTGAGGTACAGAGAACATGAGTATTTTTCCACTTGAGGTGACAGCCTGACGGCCAGCCAGTCTCAGGCAGTCAGTCTGGTGAATGATGGAAAAAACAAGTCAAGTCAAGTCAAATTTTTTATGACTCTCTGTCTTTCTTTTTTACCTTTACATTCAATAAGCGATGATTGCTTTTTCCCCCATCAAGCAGTCTATCTATAAATGGTTGGTGGGTGTGTGACAAAACTCAATCTGCTTTTACTAAATGCTGACAGCTTCGTTTTATCATGACCTCAGCTGTACCTGTCTGTTCTGTCTGTTGTCATTCCGTCTGTTTCTGTGTCTGATATCGTTTTGTTTTGTTTTGTCTTGTCTATCTGTGTGTGCTGTTGTGTGTCCTTGTGTTGTGTGTGGGTTGCTGTGTGTGTGTGTATGTGTGTTGTGTTGTGTGTGTGTGTGAGTCAAGTCAAGTAGTAAACTTTTTTTTTTCAGATGGTACATGAATACGCACGTGCATTTGCTTTTTTTCATCAAAGATCTATCTAAGAAAAAAACATTGAGAAAAACATATGCAGAATTGATTTAACAACCTAATCATTGATAAACATACCAAATCAAAAACGAAAAGACAATATCATATGAATAATAGGATTTAAAACAAAAAACAAAAAAACTGAACAAAAATATTAAACATACAAATTCCAATCATCAAAAAATGTTGACAAGAATATCCATCATATAGAAACAAACAAGAAAAAGAAAAAATCAAAATACAAAAAAGAAGGACCAAAACCAAAATAAAAAGACACACCAAATGCATCTCCTCAACACACATCACGCTGTGTGTGTGTGTGTGTGTGTGTAGGTCTGCTCCTTTATATCTGCCGTTGTCTATGTTGTCTGTTCTCTGTCCTGTGTCCGGGGGACGGGCTAGCTAGTGGATAGAAATTGCGTGGCACATGTGAAACCCAGGTTCGATTACCCGTCAAAGGGAATATACTTCCCTGGAGGGAATCAGTGCAGACTCCACTTCCCCAAAAGTCCTCTTTCGATGAGACTTAAATCGAGGCGTTTGTGTAGCCACGCAGAACAACTTGCGCAACGTGAGAATTGGTCGCTTTCGTAGCGATCAGGCCTTCCGTGTGCCGGGGGAAGGATGACAGAATTTACAGAACGTATACACACGGGGAAGGGAGTAAAACAAAAGCACACTAAGTGCATTTTCCAATTATCCGAAATAAAAGAATATAATAACTCAAAGAATGTCTTTTCTCTTTGTCATCTGTGTCTTGTCTGTCTGTGTCCCTCAGTGCTCTCTTTGTCAGTTGTTGGTTCAGTCTTTTCTCATCAGTTTGTCTGATGTCTATTGTCGGGTCTGTTTGTTTTTTCTGTTTGTATGTTTTGATGCTCTGTGTGTGTCTGTCTGTCTGTTCTCCTCGTCTATCTCTCCTCCTCCTCTCTCCTCTCTCAGCTCCTCTACTTCTCTGTCTCCTATGAGTGTTTTTCGATTGAGGTGACAGCCGGCCAGGTCAGTCTCGTCTGTATATTGTCTGTCAGTGTGTTCAGTTGTGAGTCTGTGTGTTTCTGTGGAGTGTAGAGTTGTTCCTCCTCCCTCCTCCGTCTGTTGGTGTGTGTCTGTTTCTGTGTGTATGTGTCTGTTGTCTGTCTCCTCTCCACTCCTCTCCCCTCTCTTCTCTACTACTCTTCTCTCTCTTCTTTACTATCTTTTTCTCTCTCCATACTCTCTCTCTCTTCTACTCCTCTTCCTCTCCTCTCACCTCCTTCTCTACCCTCCCTCTTCCCTCCTCCTCTCTTCTTCCTCTTCATCCTCTCCTCCTCTCCTCTCCTTTTTCTCACTCCTCTTTCATCTTTCCTCTCCTCATCTCTTTTCCTCTCCTCCCTTCTCTTCTCTTCTCCCTACCCTATTCTCTCTATCTCCTCCCCCTCTCTCTCTCTTCTCTCTCTCCTCCCTCTTTGACTTCTGCTCCCTCTCTCCATCACTCCCTCCTCTTTTTCCTCCTCCCTCCCTCTTTCTTCTCCCTCCTCCTCCCCTCTCTTCTTCTCTCCCTCCCCCTTCTCTCTGCTCTTCCCTCACTCTTCTCTCCTCTCCTCCCTCCTTCTTTCTTCTTTCCCTCTTCTCTCCCGCCCTCCTCCTTCTCTCTCTCTCTCATCCCTCTCTCTGCTCTTTCTCTCTCTCTGCTTGTCTACTGTCTCTCATAGTGTTTTCGCATGAGGTGAAGGTGGACAGCCGGCAGCAGGCGTCTAGGTGTTTGATGGTAAACAAATGGTGGTGTGTGGACACACCTCAGTTACCTTTAAATAAAAATGCTGACGACCATCGAATACTTATCAAGACACTCTGTCCTGTCTGTCTGTTCTGTCTCTTGTGTGTCTGTTTGTTTTGTTGTTTCTTGTTGTGTTTGTGTGTCAGTGTTGTGTATGTTGTCTGTCTTGTCATGTGTTTATGTCTGTATTTCTCTGTCTGGTAGTCTTCGCTTTGTTTTCTGTGGGTCTGTACCAGTCTTGTCTTGTCTTTCGATCTCTTGTCTTGTCTGTTCTCCTCTCACTCTCTCTCTCGCTCTCTCTCTCATCTCTCTCTTCGCTTGTGCGTGTGAGTGTGTAAGTGTGTGTGTCTGTTTGTCTGTCTGTCTGTCTCTAAGGCTCTCAGATAAGCAAGTCTGAAAAGGCAAAGGGGCGTAATTGCAAGGGGAAAACGATCCATTCCTGGTAGGAATGAATTACCTCTCTTAGTTAAGCGGGTTTGTCCAAATCGTCTGCTGTTGTTGTTCCAAATGCTGTTCTTCTTCTTCTTCTTCTTCTTCTTCTTTCTTTCATCGTCCTTTCTTATGTTATCCATATCATCATCATCATCTATCATCAGCATCATCATCATATTATATTATTTTATGATTTTTATTATGATTAGCCTCTGCAATACAGCTTTCATTACTGTGACGGGGTGTGGATGTTGGTGGGGTGTGGTAGCTGTGATGTTATTTAGGTTGGGGAGTGCGGAGGGTGCGTTGGATCGCGGTGGATGGAGAGATGGTGATGGTGCTGGGGGGGTCTAGGTAGAGGGGTGTGATAGGTGGGTTGAAGGTTGGTGTTTTTGTTTGGGTAGAGGGGGTTTATGTTGGGGGCAGGAGTTGCGGGGGGGGGTGGGCGGAGTAATTAGGTTTTGTGTGGGATATGGTGTGGTTTTAATGGGTTGGGTTGTTGGGGGGTGGTAAGGTTTGTTTCTGGTGGGGCTTTGTTGGGTTGGGGGGGTGGGATGTTCGGGAGGTAGGGGGAAACTCGAGTTGTCGGCGTAATTGACTTTTGTGTTTGTTCCTAGTGTGTTATAAATGATCGTGGAGATTATTTTATAATTTTATTTGTTGTTACTTCTGTATTTGGATAGGCTGTTTTTGTTATTGTCTTTTTTTTTATATTACTATATTATTTTTTTTTTTTTTAAAATCAATAATGAAAATGTTAATTTAATTTCTTTATTTTTATCTTAATTTTTACTATTTCTATTTTTATGACACTTTTCATTTTTCTTATTATTCTTCCTTTTTTTTTCTTATATCTATGACATGGGAGCGCAATTAGTTGATCTTGGAGATATATTGAGATATTTCTTTATCTCTCCGCTGGTGTTAGTTTTTGAACAAAGTGTTATGTCTGTGCAGTCCTGCTTTACTACTTCTGGCTTGGATCCTGTTCGCGATACAAGGGGCTACTGATACTTGATGCCTTTGACTCGTTTCAGCATTATCTGGTCATTACCCCAGATATCAGATTGTTAATGCCGTTGGTGGTATTTGTAATCAGTCTTGGTCTTCTTGCATGATTTTCACTGCCGTTTTTGTTTTGGAGGCCTTATCAAAGTGTTACTTTTCGGCTGGGAAGCTTTTTTCTGATCCTGCTATTCATCAATGTCATCTGCAGATGCGGAGGTTTTGTGATCGTTCTGCACCAATGCTTGATTGATCATTCATGTTGTTCCACGTGCATCAGCAATGATACTCTCAAGGAAGATGTTGAAAAGCGTGGGTGAGAGTAGACAGCCCTGCCTTACTCAAAATGTTGTTCGAAACCATTCTCCAATTGTTCGTTGTTGTAGTACACTGCACTGGTGGCCTCGTGTCCAGCTGTTTGATGACTTGATCAGGTTTGCATTGATGTGTTACAATGTATGGTTGCCACTCAAGCTGCATTGAACACATCTGTCAAATTGCCTTTTAAAATCACGATAACATACGTCGGTATAGGTCTTGTTGAATGTTGAAGGTACGTTCAACATAGTATTTGAGGGTTGAATAATCTGTTTTGTGTGCTGCGCCCTGCTTGAAAGGCGTGCTTCTCAGCATTGATGAATGTCTTGTTGTGGCTTCAAGTCTATTAATATTATTGCCGCATGCATGGACTTTGCTTGGGGTGACATATGATTAGGCCTGATTGTGACGGTCACTTATGGCATTGTGTAGATTTCCTTTTGGGGAGGGTGTTGATGTGTGACTGCGTCATTGGGTGCCATTTTCAGTCTGCCAGATTTGTTGAGATTTCTTTAGGTAGGCGTGTTCTGGCTTACCCTCCAGCTTGACCAACTCAGCTGGAATGTGTCAGCCTGCTGACTTCCCTTTTTCAGCGATCTGACTGCTGTGTCCACTTTCGGCATCGGCGGATAGTGTGACTGTCTGTGTCTTTGCTTTCGGTACATTCACAGGACGTTGGATTCTGCGGTTATATAGCTTATACAGATCGGAGCAGTATTCTGCTCATCTGTTCAGAAATATCTGGTCAGTCAGTGAGCCATTCCCATTTTTTGTCTTGGATGGTTAAACTTTTCTCTGTTAATGCTAGTCAGGTCTTTCACCAGCTGATCTGCAATTTTCTAGTGTTTTTCTTGCTGTTCTTTCAATTCTTGGCACTGTTCACGATCCATTTCTTCTTCTTGCATCCACTCATGGTCTTCATGCACTTCTTTTGTTGACTGCCCTTTATTAGTTCCTGCTCTTTCTTATGTTTCATTTTTCATTTTTCATCAAAATATCGCTTTACCCCCCCCCTGTGGGATTTTCAAGTGCAAACCATATGGGAAACCGTTTACTGAGTCTGTATATAAACTTGCTCTCTCAAACTGGTCTTTTAAAGCACTAGCTTATTAGAGCTGGAATATACTCAGTTAAATATTATCCTTACACCAAAAGATTTAAACATATAACTAAAAGGAGTCATGATGTTCAAGATCATGACAGAATTCTGTTCATTGTTTGATTGTTTGTTATTCTCTCTTTTTTTTCTTTTTGTTTGTTTGTTTTTTCATTTTTCTTTTTTGTTTTGGTTGGGGTTTTTTTGGGGGGTGGGAAAGGGTGGCGGGTGTGGGCGGGTGTATGTAGGGTTTTCTTTTATTAGTTTGTTTGGGTTGGGTTGGGTGTTCTTTTTTTGGGGGGGGGCGTGTTTTGGAAAAGGGTTATGTCCCTTTGTTTCCTACTGAGGGAGGAGTATAAATATTGGGTTTATTAATAAGATGCTTATCTCATGGGGGGGTTGGTGTCACAAAGAAGATGTGTGCTATATTCAATATCTCGAAAATAAGATAATTTTGTCATTTGTCTTTGTTCATTGTCATTGTCTCTCTCTCTCTATCTCTATCTCATCTTTCTCTCTCTCTCTCTCGGTTGTGTTCTTTAACTTTCACATCATTCATTTTAAGGTGATATAGGCGATAGGAAAAGGTTTATGAGCCATGTATAAACTACAAAAAAAGGGAGGGAACGTTGTGTGTATGGCATAAGCATGTGTAAGGTTCGGATGTGCGTCATTATGAGTCGAAAGGAGATGACGAGGAGAGAGAGAGAGATGAAGAAGGAAGAGAGAGAGACGCGACGATGAGAGAAGAGCAGAGAAGAGAGTGTTTGACCGTGGGTGTGTTGGGTGTTTTTTAAATAACAATGTTAAAATTTTTTCTTTCTATTGAGGATAATTGGAATAAGCACTATATGTGCTTTTTAATCCACGTCCGTGTGTATTGCGGGTTTGTAAGTCTCTTGGCTTTGCTCTGTGTGTGTGTGTGTGCGTGCGTGTGTGCGCGCGCGCATGCGTTCGTTTGTGTGCGTCTCATGCGAGTGCGTGCGTAGTGCGTTCGTGCGCGCGTGTGTGGTTGTGCGTGCGTGCTGTGTGTTGTGTGTGTTGTGCTGTCATTCTGTTTGTCTCTCTGTCCCTCTCCCTTAGGTGTAGTCAGGCCGGTAGTTTACTACTTTTGATTTTGGCTTTATCTCGTGCCATTTTATCAGGATTAGTCACCTTAGAGGCCATGAAGTAAACAAGCATTATCTTCACTCACCCTGACATAATTCGGTAACGAGGAGTTCATGACCTATATGCTGGAGGTTGTGTATCTGTGCACAGAGGTTGGACCAACTCCCTGTGTCTGATACACTTTCTTGTGAAAGAGAAGAAACTTTATCTACCTTAGCGGTGGGTGAAATAACACCTGCCAACGCACACAATGCATATACGTAAGACCAATGATTCCAAAGCTGTCCGTTGATATTGTCTCTGGTAGCGTCGAATCAGATAAAACCGGGGGGTGGGGGGGGGGGGGGGGGGAGTCAGTTAGGACAATAGGCTACTCGTTTTGGCGGTCACAGTTGTCGATAGATGCGTCTTGATAAGCAAACTATGTGCTCACCGGGTTTCAATTCTAATGTCAGTGACTGTTTTGACAGGGTTTTGTTTTTTTTTTCACGTGGGGTTGATGGTCTTAATCACCATGGTGTTATGTCGTAAAAGGGTTCACGTCCTTATGTGGACGGGCACAAAGAGGTAAGGGATCTCCTGGGTCTGAAAAATGGGGTCAACACCAAAAATGCATTTAACCACTACACAAACCCAGTTTATTATCTATAAAAAAAAACCATCAAACCTGTTAAAACAAAACGTACTTAACGGATTGGGAGTTTTGAGTACGGTCTTCACAATACACTAGGCCCTTTCTGCGCAGCCAAATTCTGGCCTCGAGAGGACGTCTTAAATAATATTAATAATAATAACAAACACACAACAACCACAACAACACCAACAACAACAACCAAACAATATTTAATAATTAATGCTCGGATTTTATTAGGAGCGCTAAATCTTAGTAAAGACAAAATCAATCCTCTTTTATGGAGAATAAAGGTGATGTAGAAAAGATTATCATGGACGGTAGGGCCTTTCATTCTGAAAACATCGAATAAACGAATACTTTGTGCAAGGCCTTGACTCTTCGGTACATCAGTAGGGACAACAGCCTCAGAGGCTCGTGGCTATCAGATATTATTTTATCTTCATGTGACTCTATATTTGGCTGACGGCGATCAAGGCTACATCATGTCACAATTAAGTATCAAAAGTTCGTGGCTTGAAGTTAGACACCAACCATCAGAAACGGAATAATCACCGGTAAAAGGTTTTAAGCCACAGTTTTATTATTAAAAAAATAGGGGATATCAGTCGTTCAGCTTTACAATACCTTAAAACAACCAGAAGCACGTGTACGATCTCTTTAATCGTTGAAAACACCAAACACGCATTGTCATCTCTTTTAACTTCATCAACGTCAATAGCCAAAATATCTTTCTGGACTCTCTCTCCCATCACACACACACTCACTCACTCAAACACATACATTCCCCCAAACACTCAACTACACAACCAACACCCCCCAACCACACACACTCCACACCACCACAAACCAACAACCACCACCCACTCACACCTCCACACACAAACACCACCACACCCCACACAACACAACAAATCAACACCACCCACACACTCACACACACACCACACACTCACGCAACACACCATCACCAAACATCCCCACTCACACCACACCCCACAACTATATCACACACAACACCCCCCTGTCACTCATCATACCACTCACAACACTCAAAATTATCACTCCCAAACAACTCCCCTCGTTACCCCCCCTCGCAACACACACACAACACCAAAACATTAATAAGAAAAATAGATGGTTAGCTAAATAACCAGAAAATAAGAAGGTCCAACCCCCAAAAACCACCAACATACAACCAAAAAAAAAACAAAAAAACAGGAAAGAAAAACGGAAGTGCATTAAAAAGGAATCACGTAAAAAACAAACAACACCAACAACACAATGACGGAAATTCTTTAACGAGACGTTCTGACATTGGTTTACAGTGTTGTAATTAGGAGATGATTATCATTTACATGAAATAATTTAGAGCTTCCCATATTATATATCGTAGAGTGTGTGTTGTGTGTGTTGTGGGTGTGTCGTGTTGTGTGTGGGTGTGTGTTGTGTCGTGTGTGTGTGTGGATGTGTGTGTGCGTGTCCATGGGTGTGTGTGCGTTTTGTTTTATGTCATTCACTATTGGTAGATATAAGACACACTGATTCAAAAAACACTCCTCTCTCACTTCTATATATTTATACTATTAATTACTACTATACTACTATATAAATGGAACTTATATAGCAGCTAAATTTGCATAGACAAATCAAAGCGCATGCTATTTCAACTTAATCTTACACAGTCATCGAACATCAATTGATAGATAATTTAATGTTTTTAAAAAAGGATATTACAAAACATGGTGGCCTGACGAAATAATATGAAATACATACATTTAATATTCAATGTTTTTCTCAAATAAAGCGCACACACACAGCGCACATCAACAAAGGCAACACACAACTCATTTAAATATATATTATATTTATATAATATTTCTATATATATATTTATATTTTCTTATCTCCCACACTATCAACAGTCAGAGGCCTTATTGGGGGAGCGGCGGGTGGAGGGTGAATTTAAAAATATAATCTTTGATTTACTGTCTATATACACTGGAAGGATTTTAGACTGAAAAACTTACATAAATTAAAAACGCCATCTTTAGTTTCCTGTTTTATAACACTGGGATAATTAAGAGTGAAAATAAAACCACCTCTCAGAAACAAAACAAAAATGTTCACGAAAAATAAATTAAACTGAACAATGAAAAATACATACGAATGCTATAGGTAACTGAACACTGGACCACAAGTTAACACTAAAACATAAAAGGTAAAGGTGTTCCCATAACCTATGCGGTCGTTGGGGAGCGAAGCGTCAGAGACCTCAGCTTCTCTAGGGGCCAGCATATTGAGGGCGGCGCCCATCTCCTCTCCCTCGCTGCTTTACCTTCCCTTGACCCTAAAGAGGGCAGGTACCCATTTACAGCTGGGGTGAACTGGGGGACTGTACTGAAGGCAAGGTCACCCATCCAGTTGGTAACCACGCTCAACGCTGCTTAACCTTAGCTGGGGAAGAGCGAGTGCCCTGACCACTGAGCTATCCCGTCCTCCAGTCTTGTTTTCATATCCTGTTGCCCTGTTATCTAGTATTAAGTAGACATCTTTGGTTATTTTTTAAATGATGGCATCGAAGCTGTGGTTTTGTGTGTGTGTGTGTTTTTAATGAGATGGGTTTACACAAAGACAGAATGTTAGTATTCGGATCCTACGACCCAAAAATGCAATGTGTGGATGTGTTTCCTTTATTATTATTATTAGTAGTAGTAGTAGTAGTAGTAGAAAAAGGATTTGGTTCAGGCTGATTCCTCCTGTAAGTCAGTCTTAGGTTGTGTATGTTTGTCTGTCGCGTCTGACGATGACCTCCAAAACAGCAGAGGAGGCAGCTGCTGTTTTGGAAACTGGGCAGAAATTTGATTATAGTGGAGATGCCTTGCCCACAGTACATCCCCGCTCTCTCAGCCAGGTGGGCATAAGGACAGTCAGCGTTGGAGATGTTCTCCAAAGGCCAACCAGCCCCCAGGGCTGCAGCACATAAGGACTGTGCGAGTCAAGCCTCCTTGTCAGAGAGTCATAGTCGATCACTAAAGACTAAGCTGTAAAGTGGAATTCCATGAGTGGAAAAGCCACTGGTCATACAGCCTCTCACCTTGCTGTTGCCCCCAGCATCAATGGTTTAATCAAGAACTGTGATAAAGCCGAGGCGCTGATGGCTCGTGTAGGATAAAGCAAAACCAACACAAAAACAATGCAAGTTTTCTCATAGGCCATCATCAGTATTTGAAGATATAGGTCATTTCCATCTCAGTGTTACATAAGTGGCCGCATAGAATAAGCTTTCTATGTCAAATACAAGAAAGGAATAAAAGGTTTGGCTTATAGTCCGGGAATCAGGTACACGTATATGTGTATAAGGTACCTTGTGTGTATAAAAAAAAAATTAAAGTACTTAATAGGGTCAGGTCAGTCAGAGAAGTTCTCTGCTACTGCTACTGGTATCCATGTAACCCAGTACAACCTGTCGCATGTGGGGGAGGAAACCCCAATAGAAAAAACCCAAAACATATGGAGACTTGGAGAGGAGATTGGCGCCACCAAGGAATATCCTAAGCCCACAGAAAAAACATGAAAGACAAATGCAAAGCCGAAATGATACCGGATCGGTCGAGGCCCGGGTTTACCCAAAGACCGCGCTTTCCATTGATCAACACCAGGGTGGAAGTGACAAGTCAGCTACTGGAGTTAAAACATTACTTAAGCTCCTAGAGAACAAATCACCCTTGGTACATGGAACGTCCGTACACTCTACCAGTGCGGAAAAATCCAAAGAACTAGAGTATGGATAGCCGCTAAAAATGGGGACATTATTGGACTAGGTGTGGTGAGATGCGACAGGATTTGGTGAGGGCAATGACTGAAGAATAGGCAACAAGATATGGTACAGTGGTCAAGAGTTAATCACATCACTCTACCATGGAGTGGCATTTTATTGGTCAGGAAGGAAGTAGTGGGGTGATTTATCAGTCTGTACACGGCTACAGCGGATTATCAAGCTTTCGGGGTCGGTAAGCCCAAGTACATCACCTTCATTCAAATCTATGCTCCATATCTGACCTTGCCGATGAAGTAGAGGAATTTTTCGAAAATCTTGATGTGACCATTATTGAAGATACCCAAGAAAGACATCATCATAATGATAGGGGATTTTAACCCCAAAGTAGGTCCTGCTCTTACAACCTATGGGCCGGAACAGTTGGTTCAGTTTGGAAACTGGAGAGACCAAACGACAGGGGGACTACGTCTGCTGGAGGTTGCTGCAACCACAGACTTACCATGCCAATACCCTCTATCCCCACAAGCAGTCAAGGAGGACAACTTGGGCATGCGCCAAAAGGCTAGATACATATACCAAATAGATTTGTTCTTAAAAACCCACGGCGCTTAAATCCAGCAATCAAAGAGCCCAGAACAAGTACCTACCCTGGAGCTGACATAGGCGCGACCACGACCTCTGTGTGATGGTATTCCAAATGATCTGAAGAAAAACAAACAGCCTTGCAAACCCACTTATCAAAATTTGACTTGGTCAAAACTGAAGATACAGTTGTTCGAGGAGATCTTCCAAGCTAGCTTGGCGGACGTTTTGCGCATTACCCTCGGGACAATGACTTCAATGACCTCACCAACAAAACTTTAATGAGGCAGTCCGGAAAAACCAGCAGAGGAAGGTACTCGGTCGTCAGAGGAAATAAACACCAGCCATGGTCTTACCATGACATCTTTGGACCGCTGCGATAACAAGAAGAGCACTGAATCGACGGTCTTCCAACCCTAAAGAATTTACCGGGAGGCCAAACAATCTGTGATTGAAGTCAATGTAAAGGCCAGAGGAGGAAGTAGATCAGTGATCAATGTGATTGAGGATCGAAAAAAAACATGAAAGTGGGCAAAACAGTTTATTAATAAGGCATACGACACACTGAAGAATCACAAAACCACTGAAACCAAATCATCAGTCAATTGAAGACAGCTCCGGAAACCTCCTAACAGAAATGTATCAGCTGCATTGACAACAGGTGGTATGGTTTATTGTCAGAACCTATACAACTACCAATCCAACCTGGAAAGAGCATAATAGTAAGCGAGGATATATTAGATAAAGCAGCAACATCAAGGGTACCCGCGCCATTACCTATACTGAGGGAAGAAGTGGAAGAAGCCATCCGCAGTTTACCAGTAGGAAAATCCCCAGGAGCAGACAACATACCAGCAGAGCTGCTCAAGCATGGTGGCGAAACAGTCATCACACATGTTACAGCTATCTGTCAGAAGATTTGGGAGACAAAACAGTGGCCAACAGAATGGACACAATCACTCATCATACCTCTGCCCAAGAAGGGGAATTTACGCCAATGCCCAAACTATAGAACAATCAGCCTCATCAGCCACGCCAGCAAGATCATGCTCAAAGTTATGTTGAATCGACTCAAGAAGGAGGCAGAAGAACACCTTGCAGAGGAACAAGCTGGGTTCAGGTCAGGCAGGAGCACAATCGAACAGATTTTTAACTGCCACATCCTGATGGAAAAACATCTTCAACATCAGAGAGACCTGTTCCACAACTTCATCGACTTCAAGAAGGCTTTCGACAGAGTATGGCACGAAGGCCTGTGGCAGGTCCTCAGAATGTTTGGCATTGAAGAAGGACTAGTGCAAACCATTCAAGCACTATACAACACCGCAAGCATGCAGTCCTTCTGAACAATCAGGTCGGAGACTACTTAAAACCACAGTTGGGGTCCGACAAGGATGCCTGTTATCTCCAGTCCTGTTTAATCTGTTCTTGGAAAACATTATGAGAGAGACCCTCCATGACTTCCACTCTACCATCTCCATTGGCGGCAGACCCCTCAACAGCTTGCGGTTTGCCGATGACATTGACCTCATGGGCGGAAGTAACACAGAGCTGCAAGATCTTACGATCAGACTTGAGAACAGAGCTGGAGCATATGGGATGGAGGTGAGCTCGGAGAAAAGTAAAGTACTTGTGAACAGCACGAGCAACGCCACTGCTAAAATTTACATGAACGGCCAGCAACTGGAGGAGGTAGACGCTTTTAAATACCTTGGCGCTACACTCACAAAGGACGGGCGATCGACGACAGAAATCAAAGTCAGACTAGCCATGGCAACATCTTCCATGACAAAACTCACCACCATATGGAAAAGTAAAGAGATCAGTTTCTCAATCAAACGAAAGCTCTACAAAGCCCTAATTCAGACGATCCTGCTGTACGGAAGTGAAACGTGGACATTGACTGCTGAAACAGCAAAGCGAATCCAGTCATTTGAAACAAAATGCCATAGAAAACTGCTGGGCATATCCTGGAGAGAACGAAAGACCAATGAATTTGTCAAGAGTCAAATAACACGGCTGGCAGGTCCACAGGAACCCCTTCTCACCATCGTCAAGAAGAAAAAGCTGACATGGTTCGGCCACGTCACCCGCCACAACACTCTGCCAAAAACAGTACTGCAGGGAACACTCAAAGGTGGCATAAAGAGGGGAAGACAGAAAAAGTCATGGATGGACAACATCAGAGAATGGACCAGGATGAATGACTCGGCACTACTGCGCAGAGCCGAGGACTGAGATGGATGGAGGAGGCTTACCACGGCATCGTCTTTCGTGTCTCCCCTACGACCGCCAAGGTCACGGGTCTGATGATGATGATGATGAACTAACCTGGAGATCTAGTCCAGAAAGGAACAAACATCAAAACAGCGGGAAACGTTTCTTCATGTTGTCCAAGGCAGCAAGTCGAAGTATTCTTCTATCGTGAATTTTTCCCCGTTCTTCGGCTATATCTCTGACGTTCGCATACAAGCCCTTCGGATGAGACTATAAACCGAGGTCCCTTGTACGAACGTACGCAGAACATCTTGCGCACACGTTAAATCCTGTTCCGCTTTTCGTAAGAGTAGGCCATTGTGTGCCGATGGGATCAGATGACAAAATTGACAAAACTGCATACACACGGGGACTGGATGCAAAAAAGCACACAAGTGCTTATTCCATTATCCTCGATATAAAAGAATGAAATAAAAATTAAAGATAAATAAAAAATAAATTATAGTCTCATCTAAAGATCTCTCTCTGTGTCTCTCTGTGTGCGTGCAAGCGTTCGTTCCTGATTGCGTTTGTGTATATGTGTCTCTGTCTCTGTGTCTGGCTGTCTCTGTCTGTCTGTCTATCTCTCCTGTCTGTCTATGTCTGCCCCTCTCTTCATGGCTGGCTGGCTGGCCAGACGTGTGTGAATTGCTCTGCTTATTTATGCAAAGTTTCCAGTGTTGTAGGCTGAAGTTCTTCACAAAATTTTGTGTACACCTCATAACCCTCATGTGACTGCAAAGATATTAGTGTGGTACTTCTAGTTGAAGGTATGGACCGTAATTAACAACTAACTCATTTATATGAAATTATGAAGGGGCTTTTACCCTGAAGTGTGTTTACCAAATTTACAGACACGAGCTACAGACCCGTGCCATCTGCACGTGCAGTGTGCGGCCACGTGAACTTTGTGCACTGATGAATAGCTTCCCTTGGTGTTTTGAACTGTGTGATATGACAACCTGCTAATTCCCTCCCCTGGTCCCCGGTCTGGGTTGTGTTGTTTTGACTGATGACATTTAAAAATAAAAATGCTCCCTGCATTTTCTCCCTGTTATTTTAGGCAGTGATGGATGGCTCTTCCACAGTAGAGCACAAGCTGCAGCCTACACTGGACTGCCTGCAAAAAACTTTTTCCTGCTCTGAAAAAGAAATTATTTCGTGGAGAAATGGTCTTTTCTATCGTTATATGTCCATTGCTGAAAATTCAATTGCAGTAGAAAAAGCATGACTATGATTATGAGATAATGTCATTTCTCTTCCCATGTGGATCCAGTCTCCCGTGCCTTCCCACCTTGCAAAGTCAGTGATACGTATTTTCCTCAGAGACTCCAAACAGGTTACATTATCATTGTACTTCACACGTCAAAACACAGGAACTTTACTGTGCCAAGGAATTGACTGCAAAAGATTGGGATAAAAAGGAATGTGAATTTCTGAAAGACATTGTTACTAAACTACTGTGTCAATGATGATGTGTGTGCTTTCAAAGATGCTTTGATTTCCGTACCTTTTACATTTCTGACTGAACATGGTAACAATATTGTATTAACTGCTCCTTTGTGTGGTGATGAAAGTGTTTCCTCTCCTTATCCCCCCTCCATTCTCTGTGCACCCAATCAGTTGAATGATGAGGAAAGTATGTCAGATTACCTGGTTGACATTTCCAATGTGTCTCCTGCATCTAGTCCTAATAAAAATAACACCAATAACATCAAGTGAGAATGAACATGTACACAATGAAGGTGTTCAAGTGTGTGCTCCAAATTGGAATGAAAGCCCTACTCCCACAGCCAGTGTCAATACAGTTCCAAAGAAAACCTTGAAAGCAACCCCCAAAGCAGTGAAGCTGGCAAAACGCTACCGTAGACGAACACTGTGCCCTTCAGAGCACATGTACAAGACTTTGTCTGATAAGCTACAAAGTATTGAAACCATGCTTGATCTAATGCATACGAGTTACTCTGAACACGAAATTGACCTGTGGTCTAGATTAGAGGACTTTAAGGTTTCTATCAAAAATGAACTCAAACTTCATGTTGACCATAAGACTGAAGCCTTTCATTCTCTTGTCAGTGATGTTAAGAACATTATTTCTGATACAGACACAAACTGAAAAATCTACTGAAAGAAAATCAGTCACTGAAATCTTGTTTGGGCACAGTTTCTTCTGAACTAAAGCAAATAAAGCAGAAATCATGCCCCAAGAAAACTGTGGCAATACAGTGTGACATAACCACTGACAAATGGCTGAAAAAACCTCTAACTGAAACAGACCAAGGGGTGCATAACACTACTGACTGTCCTTTGACACCTACACTTCCATACAACAAAGTAGGGGAAGAGGTATCAGACCGTTTGTATTCCTCACAGGCCGTAGGTGGTAAAGACTGTACAAAAGTGACTTATGAGACCGATGACCAGACCACTGAACAACCTGACTTACCAACTGACAATCGTTTCCACATTCTTTCCAGTCTTAATGAGGAACAAATATCCTCGACAAGTAATACAAATACTGTATCTCCCAGAAAAGACAAGACTGCACTGTCTAAAGCATCTGCTCCTCTGCAAGAATGTACACAGCAGGTGAATGACCCAAAACAAGCACATGGACAAACACTAAAGTCAATTGACTATTCCCTCTGACTGTTCATCTGTACTAATTGGTGACTCTATCATTAGATACTTAGACCCTAAAAGACTCGAAACCCCAAGAGACTTGTTATTCAAAATATGTATACCTGGCTTGACTTTATCAAATACCGCAAACTGGCTACGCACCCTATCAAAACATGAACAGGCAAAGACTGTCATTGTGCATGTAGGGCTTAATGACTGTCCAGGTGGACCTATTTCAACTGATGACTGGAAAAAGCTCATTACATTGTGCAAACAGTGCTTTCCATCAGCCTCTATTGCTGTCAGCTCCATCCTTCCTGCTCGTGGAAGGCACCAGCTGAATAACTCCATAGCCCCTTCCAATAGAAATCTGAAGACTGCCTGCACTCAAATGCAAGTAGACTTAATTGACAATCACAACGTGTTTGTCACAGACAATGGTGCTCCACGACAGGCCTTGTACAAGGACGCGGTGCACCCTAGCTTTAGGGGAACAGCCCGCTTGGCTGTTAATTTCAAAAGATTCCTTCCACAGACTGTACCGTTTTACTCTGTTGACCAATCTGATTCTGCTAACCCATCCATAAATCAGCCATACATCCACCACAGTCGACCTGACTTAAAGATTAACATAAAAGATCGAGGAAAGAACCCATCCTCCCGTCTTTAGAGCAGAACCAAGAGTTTTTGGTGGTTCCAGGAAACTGCATGCACCTCATGTGGTGTCATCATCTGACTTTCCCCCATTACCCACACGCACCAATAGGGTCCAGGGCGAAAGAAATCGTCCACATCAAAACTGCGTGTATGAATCAAGACCCACAGAGGCTCTTGAAGATGTCTCAAGGGATGCGCCATCCCTTGAAGAAATCAGACAATCCCAGTCTAGTGGACACTCTAGACTCCCATTCCCCATTCCCACACAGCAACCCCCTCCTCAGTTTCCTTTCTCTGGTAGTATGGTCCCAGAGGGGTTTCATTCCAGAGTCTCAGCCTCCTACCCCTGTCCCCCTTATGCTTTTCAAGGGTTTAACCTTCACCAGAGGCAAACCAGCTTCCCTTCAAGCTATGCTGGTTCAGGGTTTCCTCTACCTCAGGGCTGTGGCTCTGACTCACGGAACTGGCTTCCGTCCAGTACTACTGGTCATTGGATGCCACCGATGATGAACATGGCTCCACAAATGGGGTCTCAACCTGACCAGCGAGTAGCCATGTACTGGTGAAGTGCAAAATTCAAGGGTTATAGTAATATTGTGGTGAATTATGTTTGTTGCCTATCTTATGTCAGTGAATTGTTTGCATACTAAGATTTTATTTTCCTAAACTTGTAACCATTTTTTTTAAAATAAACTATGTCAGCAATATGACCTTCCCAGATTGGGGACAGCTGTTATATGTTCCAGGAAGTGACAGTTATTTGTGATTGCAGTGAAGGTTGTGGTTTGTGAAAACCTTCCTTCCTAAATCTGTGCTCAAATTTGATGAGTACTTGATTGGTACTATTTTCATAATTGTTCTCTCAATTTAAATTTGCATATTGCATCTATTTGTGTTTTGCAGTTGCATTTGTCAATTTCAGCTTTGTCCTTAATGTAAGTATCTGAGTGAGCTGATTGCTGTTTGGTGTGCATGTCTGTGTAAAGAATATAGTATTTCCTAAATTGCTTTTGGTGAAATACCAAAAGTCGAACATCTATTTTCTTTGTGTTATTGTTCACACTGAGGTGGACTCTGTTTGTCAGTTATCAATTGTTTTGAATTGTTTGATTTATTCCCTGTTTATCATTCAACAGTTGTTTTCAATTATTTGATTTAATCTAAGAGAACCTGGCAACATGGCAAATAATTTCATAAATCAAAAATGGTTAACAAAAATGGGATTCAAAGTGGGTTATTTGAACATCTGTCACTTATTAAACAAAGTATCCGACATAGGTCCTATTCTGTCAAATTCAAATGACTGTTTTCATGCTTTTTGTTTTGCTGAATCGCGCTTATCAGATGTAGTTTCAGATAATATTGTATCAAACCCTATTTATACTACCATCAGAAGAGATGCCAAAAGCAAATTAGAAACTGGATTAATAGCATATATACATAAATCAGTTAATTTCAAGGAAATTGATAAATTTGAGAAACATGGCATTGAAAGTATCTGGCTTGAAATTTACTTGAAAGGAATAAAACAATTTTTAATAGGCTTTATATATAGAAATCCGGATGAACGTACCAGTTGGTTTGATCGCTTTGTAGCCATGATGGATGATGTATCAAACCATTCAACAGAGATAATTTTGTTAGGAGATTTCAACATTGATTTATTTAAACCTCATGATAAGTGGAGGAGTGTGTTTGAATTATATCATTTGTCACAGCTGATTCAAACCCCAACACGAAAAACACTTCACTCTGAAACATTAATTGACCATGTCTATGTCTCCAATATGGATCATATAATAGAAACATCTGTTCCAACATTTGGCCTAAGCGATCATTATCCAATATGTCTAACGTGGTCTAAAAAGGTACAAGGATACCTAGATGCAATCACAAGAATGTTTCTCTGCGAAACTATAAGTTGTTTGATGCTGAAGGATTTCTTTCTGATCTATGTAATGCTAACTTTTTAAATGTTTATCAGTATACTGATCCAGATGAAGCACTTACTGCCTGGTATCAAACTTTTCTTCCTATATTTGACAAACACGCACCACTTAGAATTAAACGAGTTAAATTTAAAGATAAACCACCATGGCTTACTGCCGAAATTAATGCTGCAATTGCAGTACGTGACAAATTGTTAAGAACAACAGGAAAAGATGCAGACTTTAAAAAGCAAAGAAATAAAATAACAGCTATGAAAAGAACTGCTCGTAAGAAATATTTTAGTGATCTGATCTCATCAAAAAAAGACACAAAATCTGTATGGAAAGCTATCAATCAGCTAGCTCATAAAACATCTACATCTACTCCTCTTTCTGTTAACTGTCTGTCTGCTGAAGATATAAACAAGCATTTTGCTACAGTAGGCGAAAAGGTAATTCTAGCTAACAATACAAAATTTAATGATCTGTCTGCACTTAAACACTTTTGTGGATCCAGAAATGTACAATCTAAATTCAAGTTTAATTTTATCACTGTTCATGAAGTATACAAAGAATTGTGTTCCCTAAAACACTCAAATGCAAGGGGCTTGGACAATCTAGACAGTAAAATATTGAAGGTTTCAGCACCCATAATATCTGAGCATATCACATACATTTATAATCTTTCAATTGAAAAATGTCATTTTCCTCAAGCTTTTAGAGATGCCAAAGTTTTGCCCCTTTTCAAGTCCGGTGACCCAAAAGATCCCTCAAACTATAGACCAATATCAATCCTGTCTTCATTGTCTAAGCCTCTTGAAAAGCATCTTAAGAATAATCTTCAGCTGTATTTTACAAATCACAATCTGTTTCATCCTAGGCAAAGCGGATTTATGAAAAAACCATTCTGTCACACTCTGCTTACTAACCTAATAGAACAATGGCATGAAAATATTAACAATGATCTTTTGTCTGGGGTAGTATTTGTTGATTTTGCTAAGGCTTTTGACACCATTGACCATGATCTTCTAATAAAGAAACTTGTTTTGTATGGCTTATGTTCAGATTCAGTTAGACTTATATCCTCATTTCTTAAAAATAGCGGCAGGCAGTTCTTCAAGACTGTGCAATATCCTCCTTCATGCCAATAACTATGGTGTCCCCCAGGGATCAGTTCTTGGGCCAATTTTGTTTTCTATCTATATTAATGATCTTCCATTGAATATTTCATCTTTTTGTGAACTATTTGCAGATGATACGACTATTCATACTAAGGATAAAAAAAGCAAATGTTTATATGTAATATTCTACAGAAAGATATAGATAAACTAACTTCTTGGGCTGATCTGAACCACATGGCTCTTCATCCTAAAAAATCTAAGTTCATGATAGTCACAACGAGACAAAAAAGACAAAATATGAAGTCTATGTCAAGAAGTCTGAAAATTCATGATCAGATAGTAGAAGAGGTTAATAATCATAAATTACTTGGCCTTAATGTAGACAATAATCTTTCCTGGTTGAGCCATATTTCAATATTGTCAAAGAAATTATCCCAAAAGATATTTCAGCTCAATAGAATAAAGCATTTCCTTGATGAGCACACTCGAAAGTTGTTCTTTTATGGATACATACAACCAGATATTGATTATGTTTCAACATGTTGGGACCTGGCGAGTAAAAACTGCTTAAAACGACTTGAGAGTATTTACAGACGCTCCATGAAATTAATACTCCTTAAATCATCTTTGCAAAATGAAGATTACAAAAAACTCAATGTTTTACCATTAAATCAGAAATGCCATTTCAATAAAGTCGTATTAATGTACAAGATTATGAATAATCTTACGCCATCCTATCTGTATGATAAATTTGTTATCAGAGTTATTCGAGGTAAAAGTATTCTATTTATTCCCCGCCCCAGGATAGATTTATTCATGTCATCCTTGGTTTATTCAGGTAGTAAGCTATGGAACAATATCCCTGATTATCTTAAACAGAAGCCTAGTTTGTCTTCATTTAAGAAAGGATATCACAGACATCTTTTTGAAATGTTATGATTGGAATTTCATTTTTGTGTTCGAAATCCTTATCTCTAGTAGTCATTAGCACACAATTCATGTTTAATTATCTGTAGTAGTCATTAGCACACAATTCATGTTTAATGCGATTTCATTCTTCACGTCTCTTTGCTGTTGTTGTTTTGTTTTGTTTTTTGTCCTTTCCCTGTTGATCTATTTCTGTCCTCACACTGTCCAAACTCTGTAAGCCACTCCCCCCCCCCTCCCCTCACTCTCTATATCCTTTGCTGTTTTGCCGCTGTCTGTATGTCCGTCTGCCTGTCTGTCTCTTTGTCTCTTTCTGTCTCTCTCTCTGTAATGTGGTTTCTGAGTCGGTGGTTGTGTGTGTGTGGTGGTGGATTTTTTTTTTGTTTTTTGTTTTTTTTTAAATTTTTTATACTTGTTTGTCTGTGTTTGTTTGTTTGCTTTTCTTTCCTTCTCCATTGTCTCCCTTGTATGACATTCATCGTCATTGTATCTAGTTCTCATTTATAGTGTTTGATTATAATAATCAATTTTGAATTTTCATTTTGGTGTCTTTAAAACTGTTGATAATGATTGTTTGCGGGTTTGTTTGGGGATGGGGGGTGGGTGGGGGAATGTTGGGTTTTTGTTTGTTTGGGTTTTTTGTTTTGTTTTTGGTGGTTTTTGATTGTTGTTGGTGGTGGTTTTGGTGGTGGGTTTGTGTGGTGTGTGTGTGTTGTGTGTGTGTTTTTTTTGGTGTTTTTTTTTTTTTTTTTTTTTTTGAGAGCATGGTGTAAAAAAGCCCTGAGCTTATCCATTTACTCTCAATAAAAAGTTCGAGTTCGAGTTCGAGTTCGAGTTCCTTCATCAAAGGGTACTTTATGACTGCTTGATGATGTATAAACTGATGATGATGATGATCATCATCATTACTTTCTGCCCCATGGACAGGCGTGTACAGGACTCACTCTTTGAGGTCGATGTCCTCCTGCTTCTTTGAGCTGTCCTGTAAGACTTTTGCCAGAGTTTGGCTGCATCTGGTCATGTAGCCCTGAAGCTGGAAACACATCACAAATATGATAGTGATAATCACGATGATGATGATGATGATGATGATGATGATGATGATGATGATGATGATGATGATGATGATGATGATGATGATGATGACCATGATGTGATAGCTGATGATGAGATGATTTGGTGGGAAAAGATATGTTTAATGTTGTTTGATGTGATGATGATGAAAGATGAGGATGATGATGATGATG
>CM054158.1:29516525-29521525 GCA_028751875.1 Rapana venosa
CCCTGTTAGGGAAACAAATACATTTGCAGACTAAAAAAAATTTTTTTTTAAATAATGGGTGGCGCTGCTCTTGTGGCGTCGCGCTCTCCCCGGGGAGGGGGGGGGGGGGGGGAAGCAGCCAGAATTTCGCGCAGAGAAATCTGCCGTGTGACTTAAAGTGGATTACATTTTGGAACAAGTCTGTCATCTCTTCCTACCGGCATACAATGGTAGACTTACACTCTTCCAAAAAAAGCTGGAGTTGGTTTTAAACGTGTTGGCAAGGTAATTCTGTGCGTGTTCGTGGCTCAGTTTGTAGTGTCTTCTGAAGGATTTGGGGGTGGAGAAGAATTGGTACTGGTGTTGTTAACTCCTAAGGGGGGTGGGGGTGGGGGGTGGGCGCCCTTTAAACGAGTGACTCCGGTGGTGGCCCAAACCTGATTCGTCAGCAGGTGGACAAAAAACACGAACAGACTTAGGTTCAATTCCACCCCAACTCTCTTACACACACACACACACACACATATATATATATATATCCGTAAGGGTGGGGACTGGATGTAAAAAAAAAAAGCACATGGGTGCTTATTCATTATCCTGGAAATAAGAGAATTTGTCATTGTCAGATTGTTCTCTCAATGCTTAAACCCCACTGGGATGTCTCGTCCTCCCCCCCCCCCCCCCCCCCCCCCCCCCCCCCCCCCCCCCCCCCCCCCCCCACCCCCCCCCCCCCACACCTCCCCACCACCCCATCTCACCCTTCCACGCCTGTATCTATTCATACATTTAAGTCAAAAGTTGTTTGTCTCTCAAGTCCACCCATCCATCTTATTTGAGTTCTTGTGTTTTTTCTAGGAGTCCTTGTATTTATTAATACCTTAACATAAAAAGGTAAACGGTGAAGGTGTTCCCATAACCTATTTTGGGTCGTAGGAAAGCGAGGAATCAGAGACCCCCATCTTCTCTAGGGGCCAGCATATTGAGGGCGGCAGCACCCATCTCCCCTCTCCCTCGCTGCTTTACCTTCCCTGACCCTAAAGCGGGCAGGTACCCAATTTACAGATGGGTGAACTGGGGGACTGTACTGAAGCCAAGGCGCGCAAACGGTCACCCATCCAAGTGGTAACCACGCTCGACGCTGCTTAACTTGGCTGGGGGAAAACGAGTGCTCTGGCCGCTGAGGTGTCCCGTCCCCATACCATAATCAAGAGAAATTAATGATACAGGATCTTTTCACTTTTCTTTCTTTCTTTCTTTTGCTTCAAACCTATCCCATCCTTGGGTAGCTGACACCGTCCCTGTCGTGTGGAAACAAGACTAAAGGAAAGATTAAAGCCTGAAGCATTGCTTTAGGAGGAAAGTGCTTGGTTTGCCCTTGGGAAGGAAATGAGATTAATGTGTGTGTGTGTGCGTGACTGTGTGTGTTTTTTGTTTTGTTGTGTTTAATGTCTATTCACAAACTTGGTGATTTAGACACACCTACAGTCATACCACAACACCTACATACATAATACATACATACAGACAGACATATATCCCATGGTTAATCACAGTAAATGTCTTATGGGAGATGAATGTATAAGTTCAGCAACTGATATTAGGATATGCTGGGAGTCGTATAGTGTGTGTTTGTACGCGTGTACATGTGTGTGTGTTGTGAGAGCGTATGTGTGTGTCTTGTGTGTGTGAGAGAGAGAGAGACAGAGACAGAGACAGAGGCAGGCACAGACAGATAGACAAAGACACAGAGAGACACAGAGAGGCAGAGCCACAGAGAGGAGAGAGAGAGAGAGAGAGAGAGAGAGAGGAGAAGAGAGAGAGGAGAGAGAGAGGGGAGAGAGAGAGAGAGAGAGAGAGAGAGATGGCCAGATAGACAGACAGGCCGAGATTAAGGAAGAAGAAAAGAAAAGTAAGATTCTCTCACGTGCACAAGAAATTATGACTGACCCCTCTTCTTTCCTGCGCGCGCGCGCACGCACGCACGCACACACACACACACAGAGAAGTATTGTATAATGTGTTATATACGGCAACTTTCTCTGCATGAAATTCGGGCAGGAACACATTCCCTTTGCTTTCTGGTTTTTGTTTGGGTGTATATACGTAAATAATTATGAAACAAACACATGGTGTATGTATGTTGATTTTGGTTTTATCCTTTTTTTTGGTTTTCTTTCATTTTTCTTCTTATTTCCTTTTCTTTCTAAATCAGAACATGAGTTTATTATTGCTGTCCTAATCATGGCAAAGGCCGGATTAAGAAAAAAGTATATTAAGTTCATTCATTCATTCAGTCATTCATTGATTCATTCATTCATTCTCTGTCTCTCCTCTGTCTCTCTCTGTCTCTCTGTCTCTGTCTCGTCTCTTTCTCTCTCTCTCTCTCTCTCTCTCCTCTCTCTCTCTCTCTCTCTCTCTCTCTCTCTCTCTCTCTCTCTCTCTCTCTGGCCTAGATTAAGGAGGAGGAAAAGAAAAGTAAGATTTTCTCATGTACACAAGAAATTATGGCCGACCTCTCTTTGGATGAGACTATAAACCGAGGCCCCGTGTGCGAACGCACGCAGAACGTCTTGCGCACACGTTAATCCTGTTCCGGTTTTCGTAAGGGTAGGTCATTGTGTGCCGGTGGGAACAGATGACAGGATTTACAAAAACCGCACACACACACACACGGAGACTAGATGTAAATAAGCACATAAGTGCTTATTCCATTATTCTTGATATAAAAGAATAAATCTCTGTGCGCGCGTGCGCGCGTGCGAGCTTGCGTGCGTGCTTGCATGCGTGTGTGTGTGTATGTGTGTGTGTGTGGTGTGTGTGTGTGTGTGTGTGTGTGTGTGTGTGTGTGTGTGTGTGTGTGTGTGTGGTGTGGTGTGTGTGTGTGTGTGTGTGTGTGTTTTAGGAGAAGGGGGGGAGGAGGAAAAAGTGGAGGATGTGTACGGGATACAGAAAGTATTATGAAGTGCTTACATCTTTTGAATAGGCGCAAAGCAAAACGTCCAATAGTACCATTATTCTTGTCCTTTAAAAGAATGGCAGCCGCACCACCATTATGTGAGAGAGAGGCAGAGAGAGACAGAGAGAGACAGAGATAGACAGAGATAGAGGCAGGCACAGACAGATAGACAAAGACACAGAGAGACACAGAGAGAGAGAGAGACAGAGAGAGAGAGAGAGAGAGAGAGAGAGAGAGAGAGAGAGAGAGAGAGAGAGAGAGAGAGAGAGAGAGAGAGAGAGAGAGAGAGAGGGGAGAGATGGCCTCACGTGCACAAGAAATTATGGCTGATCCCTCTTCTTTCCGATGGGGAAGTGTATGGCTTTTGGATGGGATTCACATCAGGAATTTTACATTTTTTAAAAACATTTTTTGTGGTCCACAAAACTACTAGACACAGTCACAGATAGGTTAACTGACCCAAAAAAGAAAAATCACGGACACAGTTATCTCTATTCATATCTACATGTAAATACCAGTTTGTCCAGTCACCGAAACACCCGTTCAAGGCTAATTTTTTCCTCCCCTAGAGTTAAGGTCAGTACTAGTCGATTCCACCACTCCACCCAAAAGTCCTTCAGGTGAGAGAGACTACAAACCGGGGTCCCGTGTGTGAACATGTGCAGAACGTCTTACCCACATGTTAAAAACCTGTACTTCCTTTTTGCCAGAAAGAGTCGGCCATTTATACAAGTGAGAATGGACTACAAAGAGTAGACCAATCCATGCCGGTAAGAATGGACAACAACAAAATATATAATAATAATAATCATAATAATAATAATCATAATAATGATAATAATAAATGGAATTTATATAGCGCTATATCTTGCAATTACAAATCAGAGCGCTTGCGTTCAATCCGATCCTAACATGCAACCAACAATGATTAACAATATTCTAACAAATTCAAATGTACACACACACACACACACACTCACACAACACACACACCACACACACACACCACACACACACACACCACCACACACACACACACACACACACACACAGGTTATACATTTCACAGGGTGATGGAATTTTGGCTGTTAAAGGCAGGGACAGATATGAGATAAAACAGGAGGGAAAAATCTTAGGTTTGAAATAGGTATGTTTTGAGACTGGATTTAAAGCTGTCGTAAGTAGGCTTAAGAAAGTGAAGTATATAAAATAAAATAAAAAACAACCAAAAAGTCACCTCACATTCACACTAGGCTAGCGTAATGTTCAGACATCGTTACTAACTTTAAAATGCAGCTACCTTTAATGGTGTGCAAAAAATCGGCCGCATACTCTGCAAAAAATCTCACCATTGCAAAAATCGGTCGCATATCATACACAAATCTCACCATTGCCAAAATCGGTCGCATATCACACACAAATCTCACCATTGCAAAAAATCGGTCGCATATCATACAAAAAATATCACCATTACAAAAGTCGGTCGCATATCACACAAAAATTTCACCATTGCAAAATTCGATCGCATATCATACAAAAATATCACCATTGCAAAAGTCGTTCGAATATCTTACAAAAATATCACAATTGCAAAAATCAGTTGCATATTCTGCACACACACAAAATCTCACCATTGGTGAATCTCTGACCTCTAGCCCAGGGAAAACAACAACAAAAAACCGATTGTCCACTGGCCAGTCTGCCCATCTGTCTTTGCTGTCCACTTCGCCCAGGAGTCCATTCATTCATTCATTCATTTATTCATTCATTCATTCATTCATTCATTCACTCATTCATGCTATTTATTTATTTATGCTTTTATTTATTCCTTTATTTCGAGAATAACGGAATAAGCACTCACGTGCTTTTTTGGGGTTGCTTTTTTGCTCTTATTTACATCCAGTACCCGTGTGTGTATATGCAGGTGTGTAAATTTTGTCATCCGTTCCCACCGACACACAATGGCCTACTCTTCCGAAAAGCGGAACGGGTTTTAACGTGAGCGAGCGCAAGATGTTCTGCGTGCGTTCGCACGACGTCGGTGTATGGTCTCATCCGAAAGGAC
>CM054158.1:29536525-29539025 GCA_028751875.1 Rapana venosa
ACCCAAACTTTCCTGAGTTAAGTGTACTTTATCAAAAACCATATCTCCAAAATGAATCTAACCATGTGTTATTACGATTTTTCGTTATAGACTTGTACTGTTATCCTACCAGAATCTCAAAATTCAAGTATGCAATAGCCATGTCATAAAACTATCATAATAAATAATAATAATAACAATAAAGCAAAAGGTTTTGAAAATTACATACAGACAGTCATATTACATAGTTGTTGTCTCGTTAGACTGAAACCCTCTTACTGCTAACACTTGGAAATTTAAAAAAAAGAAAAGAAGAAAAAAACATGTTGTTTTTGTTTTGTTTTGTTCGCAACTAGAACTATGACCAAATTGCATCACAAGAGGATTTTAATTTTAAATCTAAAAAAAAAGCGATTTGAGAATTTTAATAAAAAATCATACATATTTTTTCTTTGGAGAGGGGGGAGGGGGGTATGAGCAGGAAATTATTTAAATAATTATTAAGAACTGCAAAGTTTGGATCAAACGTGCCCCCCAAAAACCTGGATATCATTATTATCCCATAATCGTAACAGATACACAAAACAAAAGAAGAAAAAGGGGAAGCTTCAAAGAAGAATGCGAAGAGTGCAACAAATGCGACGAAGAAGGACAAGGAGAAAGAGAAGAGAAAAGGAGGAAGAGGAGGAGGAGGAGGAAGGAGAGGAGGAGGATGAAGAAGAAGAAGAAGAAGATGAAGAAAAGAGAAGAAGAAGAAGAAGAAGAAAAAAAAGAAGAGAAGAAGAAGAAGAGAAGAAAAAAGAAGAAGAACAAGAAGAACAAGAAGAGAAGAAGAACAAGAAGAACAAGAAGAAGAAGAAAAGAAGAAGAAGATTGATGGTGATGAATATTAACAACAACAATACAAATTTTTAAACATAATTTTTTAAAAAATAATGATGATGATGATGATGTTGATGAACAACAACAACAAGAACAGCAACAATAACAACGACGACGACAATGACGACGATGATGATGATAACAACAACAACAACAATGGTGATGGTGCTGATACTACTTCTACTACTACTACTACTACTACTACTACTACTACTACTACTACTACTACTACTACTACTTGTACTTGTACTACTACTAGTACTACTACTACTACTACTACTACTACTACGACTACTACTAAACTACTACTACTACTACTACTACTACTACTACTATTACTACTACGCTACTACTACACTTCTACTACTACTTCTACTACTCTACTACACTAGCTACTATTCCTCTGCTACTACTACTACTAACTACTACTACTACTACTACTACTACTGCTACTACTACTACTACTACTCTTCTACTACTACTACTTCTACTACTACTACTACTTCCTCCTCCTCCTCCTCCTACTACTACTACTACTTCTTCTACTACAACAACAACAACTACTACTACTACTACTACTACTACTACTACTACTACTACTACTACTACTACTACTACTACTACTACTACTACTACTACTCGTACTCCTGTCGTCATGATGCTGATGATAACAATGACGAATAATGATAGTGATGATAACGAACATGTCTTTGTATATTATATACAAACCGCACATCAACAGTCATTACTAGTCAGCAGAAACACCGGAAGTTATCAGCTTCCGCTAACTGGTGCTTTGAAGGGCCCAGCACTCTCAAAGCGGACGCCAATAACAGAAAACAGTAAGCGAAAGTGACCTGCCCCTTAAAACGCACTATCGTCTATCGTTTCCACTCCAAATCCTCCCTCTCCCCCCCACCCCCCCTTGCACCCCCCCCCCCCCCCCCCCCCCCCCACCGCACCACCACCACCACCATCACCATCACGCCCTGTCAGAGTTATATTGTCCACTGCCACAAAACTTCAGACAAGAGTGTCATGTATGTGGTATTGAATAGTGTGTAGTGTAGTGTAGTGTGTTGTAGTGTGTGTAGTGTGTGTGTGTAGTGTGTAGTGTGTGTAGTGTGTAATGTGTGTGTGTGTAGTGCGTGTGTGGTGTGTGTGTGTAGTGTGTGTGTATGTGTGTATGTGTTTAGTGTGTGTGTGTTTGTGTAGTGTGTGTGTGTGTATGTGTGTGTGTGTTGCGTATCGAAAAGTGTATTATTATTATTATTATTATTATTATTACAATTTCAAGGCAAATTCTTTTCGCATGCTATCTTGGTCTTCCTTGTCGTCCGTCAAACGCTCAGACAGCAACTATTGTTGTCTTTTGTGATATGAGCGAAAATGCGTCGCGCTGCTGTCACTTAATTAAGCGCGTTGACCAGTCAAAGCTCAGCGCATTCGACTTCAAAAAAACTGTTTACCTTTTAAGCCTTTCTGGAGGAAGACGGGAGAAAAAATGGCAGGAGAATAGATTACCCCCCCCCCTCCATCCCCACCCCACCACCACCACCACCAACAACAACAAAAGGCTGAAACTAGACAAGAGGGAGATGACAGGAAGAAATTGATGAGCAAAGGAAGAAACAAAGAG
>CM054158.1:29544025-29549025 GCA_028751875.1 Rapana venosa
CACACGTTAAATCCTGTTCCGCTTTTCGGAAGAGTAGGCCATTGTTTGCCGGTGGGAACAGATGACAGAATGTACAAAACCGCATACACACGGGGACTGGGTGTAAAAAAAAGCACATAAGTGCTTATTCCATTATCCTCGATATAATTTTTTTAAAAATAATAATAAATCTCTCTCTCTCTCTCTTCTCTCTCTCTCTCTCTCTCCTCTCTCTCTCTCTCTCTCTCTCTCTCTCCTCTCTCTTCATCTGCCTGTCTGCCTCTGTTTTTCTGTCTGTCTCTCTGTGTGCATCTCTCTGTCTGTCTATGTTTCTGTCTATCTCTGTCTTTCTCTGCATCTGCCTGTCTGTCTCTGTCTGTCTGTTTTTCTGTCTGTCTCTCTGTGTGCATGTCTGTCTCTGTCTGTCTATTTTTCTGTCTCTGTCTCTCCCCTCTGTGCATCTGCATGTCTGTCTCTGTCTGTCTGTTTTTCTGTCTGTCTGTCTCTCTGTGTGCATTCTATCTGTCTCTGCCTGTCTATTTTTCTGTCTCTGTCTCTCTCTCTGTGCATCTGCCTGTCTGTCTCTGTCTGTTTTTCTGTCTGTCTGTCTCTGTGTGTGCATCTGTCTGTCTCTGTCTGTCTATTTTTCTTTC
This sequence comes from Rapana venosa, assembly GCA_028751875.1. Lineage (NCBI taxonomy): Eukaryota > Metazoa > Mollusca > Gastropoda > Neogastropoda > Muricidae > Rapana > Rapana venosa. The sequence goes on from CM054158.1 coordinate 29,544,658, forward strand.
TCTCTCTGTGTCTCTCTCTCAACTCCATGAGTAGTTGTAGGGGCACACCACTGAATTTTTATTTTTTTAATATCAGGATGTGTCTCTTGGGCAAGTTGAATCTGGCAGAGCCCATTCCACTCCAGCTATTTATTTATAAGGTACGCTGATGCTGGGAAAGCTGCCCGAATTTCACGCAGAGAAATCTGCCCGTGACTTTAAAGTATGTAAAGGTATAATAATAATAATAATAATAATAATGATAATGTATGGAATTTATATAGCGCTGAATCTTGTAAAGCAACAAATCAAAGCGCTCAGATGACATTTTTGTTTTATTCGAGGATAATGGAATAAGCACTCATGTGCTTTTTTTACATCTAGTCCCCGAGTGTATGCAGTTTTGTAAATTTTGTCGTCTGTTCCCACCGGCACACAATGGCCTACTCTTTCGAAAAGCGGAACAGGATTTAACGTGTGCGCAAGATGTTCTGCATGCGCTCGCACACGGGGCCTCGTTTTATAGTCTCATCCGAAGGATGAAGCGTATAAAGGTATACAATACAATACAATACAATACAACACAATACAATCTGTTTGGGGGCTTTCCGTAACTCACCGAACACTGGCATGAAGTATGGGATCTTTAACATGCGCGTATTGATCTTCTCTGTGTGTGCGTAGTATACGTACACACGAAGAGAATTGATGCTCTGGCTGGTCTGCTCTTTCAGTTTGATCTGTGAGATCCCAGTTTGTCCGACATGGCGTAAGCAAAAGTTATACATTTAGGTCGCGAGGTGGTCTTTGTATTGTTTGTTTCTTCTTTTTTTTTCGTCTTCTTCTTCTTCTTCTCCTCTCTCTCTCTCTCTCTCTGGGGAGGAAGGGGGGTGGGGGTGATGTACGTGTGATAGACCTACTCTGAGAAGTGTCTCTGTAGAGTATTTCTTCTTATTTCGATGTTATTTTATTCTCTTTTTTTTTTAGGGAGAGAGAGAGGAGAGAGAGAGAAGAGAGAGAGAGAGAGAGAGAGAGAGAGAGAGGAGAGAGAGAGAGAGAGAGAGAGAGAGAGAGAGAGAGAGAGAGAGAGCGAGAGAGAGAGAAAGAGAGAGAGTGAGTGTGTGACAAAAAAAGAGACAGACAGACAGACAGAGGCAGAGAGAAGGTGACACGTGCGTTAAGACACAACCATCCCCCCCCCACACACACACACCCATCCCCCAACCCCCAATTCACTCGCCATAGCACTACTAATAATTATAAATTTTTAGAACGGCGGGAAAACCTTAGAATTATAATAATAATATTATCTAATAATAATAATAATAATAATAACATGGAATTTATATAGCGCTGAATCTTGTAAAAAAGCAAACAAATCGAAGCGGTTGCACTCAATTCATTTACACGTATGCAACTCTCTTAAACATAAATGAACAACAGATTTCAAATCCCACTATTTACCCCTACAATAGCAAGAGTCATTGCACTCTGCCCCCCAACCCCCCCCCCCCCCCCTGTCCCCCCCTGTCGTCTCTCTGTCTGTCTCTCTCTCTCCACCCCCTCCCCCACCACCACACATCCCCCCTCCTGTACTTTCAACCCTCTCTCTCTCTCCTCCCAACCCCCCTCCCCCTTCCCCACCCTCTCACCCCTCCCTCTCCCCTCTCCCCCCCCCCCCCCCCCCCCACCTCCATCTCCAACATCTCATTATTAATGTGGCACGGACGGGAGGTTGTTACGTATCGCATCACTTAGTTGTTGTCTACTCGTAGCTCCGTTAGAGGGCGCGGCTGCACACGAGTCATCCGGATGAAACATGGCGGAACTCGGGCAAAAGAGCCTCACAGAAGGGCGGAAACGTCGCAGTCCCAAATATCTGGGGCCCGTGACACATGTTTTCGTCTTTTGTAGACACATTTTTAAAGTCATGACAGATTTGTGTTGGTTGTTGTTGTTGGGTTGTTTTTTTTCTTCTGTGAGCGAAATTCGGGCTGCTCTACCCAGAGCAGTGCCCAGAAGCAGCGCCACCTCCCCAAAAGCAGCTGTCCCGTGTTATTTTCTTCTTCTGTTGATAATTTTCTGTCGGGTATGTCGTGTGTGTATTTGTGTTGTCTGCGTGTGTATTTGTCTGTCTGTGTGTAGTGTATTTGTCTGTCTGCGTGTGCATTTGTCTGTCTGCGTGTGTATTTGTCTGTCTGCGTGTGTATTTGTCTGTCTGCGTATGTATTTGTTTTCCTATCACTACAGGTTGTGTTTTTTGTTTGTTTGTTTGTTTTTATAGAAAAACAAAATTTCGCCAAGGATAATAATTGTTGCCGTAGGTTCTTTTACGTGCGCTGAATGCGTTTAGAACACACAACTTCGGTTTATCGTCCCAAGCAGAAGACTAGCACCCAGACCACCACTCACGGTCTATCTAGTGGATGGAGGGAAAAGTTTCGGGCACAAACGGGGGATCGAACCCCTACCTCTCGCTTTCTAGGCTGGTGCCTTATCTCTAGGCCCCGGAGTGAATGAAGCAATTATTCTTAACACTCGTACTTTCTCAACATGTTTTTTCATATGCAAGTGCTTTTAGATAAACACGCTACAGTAACAAATCTTCACTTCCTCATAATTCTTTTAGACTAAATGCTGCAGTGACAGCCTTCATAAATTTTCTCGTCCCAGTGTGTGTGTGTGTGTGTGTGTGTGTGTGTGTGTGTGTGTGTGTGTGTGTTGTGTGTGTGTGTGTGTGTGTGTTGTGTAGGAGGGATGTGTAGGTGTGTATTGCATATTTGGATTTGAAGGGACTATTAATTGTTATTGGTTGCATGACTGTGTAAAAGAATGGGTGGAGTGCAAGCGCTTTGATTTGTCTTTGCAAGATATTAAGGTTAAGGAGTCCCATAACCTATAAGGTCGTAGGGGAGCGAGGCGTCAGAGACCTCACTTCTCTAGGGCCAGCATATTGAGGGCGGCGCCCATCTCCTCTCCCTCGCTGCTTTACCTTCCCTGACCCTAAAGAGGGCAGGTACCCATTTACAGCTGGGTGAACTGGGGGAACTGTACTGAAGCCAAGGCGCGCAAACGGTCACCCATCCAACTATTACCACGCTCGAAGCTGCTTAACTTGGCTGGGGGAAAGCAAGTGCAGCAAGATATTGCGCTGTATAAATTCCATTTCTCATTATTATTACCCACAACCTAAAAGCTTTTTAGCATTTTATTTCTCACCCCCCCCCCCCCCCCAACAACAACAAACAAACAAAAACAAAACCTAAATATAAAAAACCCCAACATCACAAATAACCAAGCCACGCCCCACACCCCCTCAAACTACTTCTTCATAAACCCTGACAATTTTTGCAAGATAAATTATCAAGTATTATGCGCAAACAAAATAACATTCAACTATCTTGATGCAAAACAAACTTTCTTGACAAAAGGTAAGCTTCCTGGTTTGATCCAAACAGCCTTGATACTTGAATAATGTTTTGAATAGCACGCACACACGCGCGCGCGCACACACACACACACACGCACGTACACATACACACACGCGCGCGCACGCGCGCGCGCACGCACAGAGAGATATTGGAATAAACGCTCGTGTGCTTTTTTTTACATCCACTACCCCTGTGTATGCCGTTTTGTAGATACAGAAAGAGGGAGACGACAGACAGACAGACAGACAGACAGAAGAGAGAGAGAGAGAGAGAGAAGGAGAGAGAGAGAGAGAGAGAGAGAGAGGAGAGAGAGAATACAAAAGAGGGAGAAAGAAGACAGAGAGAGAGAGAGAGAGAGAGAGAGAGAGAGAGAGAGAGAGAGAGAGAGAGAGAGAGAGAGAGAGAGAGAGAGAAATACAAAAAGAGGAGAAAGGAGACAAGAGAGAGAGAGAGAGAGAGAGAAGAGAGAGAGAGAGAGAGAGAAGAGAGAGAGAGAGATACAAAAGAGGGAGAAAGGAAGACAGACAGACAGACAGAGAGAGAGAGAGAAGAGAGAGAGAGAGAGAGAGAGAGAGAGAGACAGACAGACAGACAGACAGACAGACAGACAGGGATACAGTAAGAGAGAGAGAGGAGAGAGAGAGAGAGAGAGAGAGAGAGAGAGGAGAGAGAGGGCAGAGGATACAGAAAGAGGGAGAGAGAGAGAGAGAGACAATGACAATGACAATGACAAATTCTTTTATTTCGAGGATAATGAATAAGCACACATGTGCTTTTTTACATCCAGTCCCCGCCCGTTAGGGATACATCTTAATAATAATAACCCAATACTTATACAGTCTCACAATAAAAACAAGGGGAAATAACCCTTTTCAAAACAGCTCCCCCCAACAACCCGCCCCCCCCCCCCCAAAGCAAGTAATTAAAAGAAAATCCTAAAAATACCCCACCCCTACCC
>CM054158.1:29554025-29564025 GCA_028751875.1 Rapana venosa
CATAGATGACATATTGTTGAAAAAATTAGACCAAGAACTCGAGCAATAAGGACTAGGTTTTGAAGTTCCATTATATTTCAAATCATAAAATCATTAAATGTAAAAGTAAAGAGTCCATAAACTATAAGGTTGTAGAGACGAGGCGTCAGAGACTCACTTCTCTAGGGCCAGCGTAATTGATGGCGCGGCATCTCTCTCCCGCTGCTCTACTTCCTGACTAAAGATGCAGGTACCATTTGCAGCTGGTGAACTGTACTGAAGCCAAGGCGCGCAAACGGTCTCCCATCTAACTGGTAACCACGCTCGACGCTGCTTAACTTGGCTGGGGGAAAGCGAGTGCTCCGACCACTGAGCTATCCCGTCCCCGAAATGCATTACAGGATTTATAAACAGACGAAGGCTGCCACCATAGTACGGATTTCAGCTTTGGTTTTGAGACAGCCTGACAGGGCTGTACTCTACGTTTGTTTTTGTTTTTTCTTCAAATAACGTCTCCCAGGGTCAACCAGTCCCGAGAGATACAGACACCTGCAGTGTTGGTCATGAAAATACCACCTCCCTAACATCGCGTGACATTTTCCTTTGACCTCGTAGCACACTCATTGGAATGTGAAATGTGTGTATCTGTTTCTAGTGGAGGTTAGGATCAGGATAGCTACAGGGTTTATGACAGCCATTTTAGAAATAGATATTTTTTAAAAGCTCCTGGAAAATGTCATTTCCTTCTGTATATATAATGTTTTAATTCCTTATATATATATATATAATGTTTTAATTTTTTTATATCGAGGATAATGGAATAAGCACTTATGTGCTTTTTTTACATCTAGTCCCCGTGTGTATGCGGTTTTATCAATTTTGTCATCCGTTCCCACCGGCACACAATAGCCTACTCTTTCGAAAAGCGGGACAGGATTTAACGTGTGCGCAAGATGTTCTGCGTGCGTTCGTACACGGGGCCTCGGTTTATAGACTCATCCGAAGGACTTTTGGGGAGAGTGGAGTCTGCACTGATGTTAACTCCAGGGAAAGTATCCTCCTTGAACGGGATTCGAACCCGGGTCATCAGATTGCGAGCGCAATGTTCTAACCACTAGGTTATCCCGTCCCCATATATGTATATATATATATATAGAGAGAGAGAGAGAGAGAGAGAGAGAGAGAGAGAGATAGAGAGAGGTAGGTAGATAGATAGACACATATATATATATATATATATATATATATAATATATAACTTATTTGTTTATTTCTGTATTGCTGTTGTAGTTGACAATACTTAGTTTTGTTTTCTTACAATTTATTACTGGATGGCTCGATGAACAAAAGCAGTATGTTTGATTATTCAATAAGAAGAAAAAAAAAGACTTTTCGTTAAGGCTGTAATTATGCGCAAAGCTCCCGTTTCTATGTATTTTGTTACAAATATGGAATAAGTTGCTTGTGTTGTTGTTTTAATCTAAATTTGTGGCGTTATATTCTTTTGATGGCCTGCCCGAGGGTGGCTGAGATTATGAGTATGGACATGTTTATTTTTACATGCAGTAATATTTCTCTTTCCTTTCTTTTGCTGCTGCTGCTGCTGCTGCTGCTGCTGCTGCTGCTGCTGCTGCTACTACTACTTCTACTACTACTTACTACTACTACTACTACTACTACTACTACTACTACTTCTTCTTCTTCTTCTTCTTCTTCTTCTTCTTCTTCTATTACTACTACTACTTTTTTACTACTACTACAGCTACTATTACTTCTTCTTCCTTCTCTTCATGTTTTTCCTCCTCCTCTTTCTTTTTCTTCTTCTCCTTCTTCTTCTCCTCCTCCTCCCCTTTCTCTCTTCCTTCTCCTCCCTCTTCTTCTTCCTCCTCTTCTCCTCCCTCTTCTTCTTCCCCCTCTTCTTCTTCTTCTTCTTCTTTTCTTCTTCTTCTTCTTCTTCTTCTTCTTCTCCTCCTCTCCCCCCCCATTCATCAAAAAAAAATTACTTCCTTCTTCATAGATACTCAACCATACAAGTTAGCGTGTTATTATCTTTATTTTATATAACCCTCTTGTATCTCTTTTGCTGTCATTCATTTAGCTTTTCAAGCTGTACCTTATACCGTCCATGGTAAAAAAAAACACCAAACAACAACCCAACAAACAAAACAAAAACCCAACAACAACAGACAAATAAACAGCTAGCTGGCATTATAGCTTAATACTTGAGAGAGAGAGAGGGGAGAGAGAGAGAGAGAGAGAGAGAGAGAGAGAGAAGAGAGAGAGAGAGAGAGATCGAGAGAGAGATCGAGAGAGAGAGAGAGATCGAGAGAGAGAGAGAGATCGAGAGAGAGAGAAGAGAGAGGAGAGAGAGAGAGATGAAGAGAGAGAGAGAGAGAGAGAGAGAGAGAGAGAGAGAGAGAGAGGAAAAAAAACCAAACACCCAACCAAACAAAAAAACCCTCCTTTCTTTCTTTTCCGCAGGGACAGATCTCCACCAGGCGATCTACTCAAAAAGGCCATCGCGCGTCATGGACACTGCCACCCCGGGTAGCCAGGCGGCCAACGACAAGCGTCGCCGACCCTCCTACCCTGCCACCCCACCCGAGAGTACAGTCAATGTCAGAAGACCTGCCCAGACCCAGGTAAGCAAAAACGCCCATACTTACACATTTTCAGAATATGAAGACATGGTCCTAGGAAACACGTTACAACAACAACAAAAACTTTTTGTAACAAACACTTTGTTTTGGGGTCATAGTTAAAATGTTCACATGTTGACTACACTAAGTGTGGGTGTGTGGGTGGGTGTGGGCTGACGGGGGGGGTTGTGTGGGGGGGGGGGGTGGAGGGGGATGTTGGTGTGTTTGTGAAGAGGGGTGGAGGGAGAGGTGGTGGGAAAGGGGATGAGGGGGATGTGTGTAGGGGGTAAGGAGATGTGTGTGTGTGTGTGTGTGTCCGGGAGGGGGGATATGTATGTGTGTGTGTGTGGGGGGGGGGGGGGGGAGGTGGTGTTCTTCTCTGATCTATCTAGCGTCTTTTCACGTTACATGATATTAGATCAAATAAAGTGTTTCTGTGTGTGTATGTGTGGTGTTTATTTATTTATTTTCCTTTTTTTCATTTTAGTTTTATTATTTTATATCGAGGATAGTGGAATAAGTACTCATGTGCTTTGTTTTTTTAAAATCCATTCTCCGTGTGTATGCACTTTTGTCAATGTTGTCATCCGTTCAATTCCCACCGGCACACAATGGCCTACTCTTGCGAAACGCGGAACAGCTTCTAACGTGTGCGCAAGATGTTCTAATAATAATAATACATAATAATGATAATAACAACAACAACAACAATAATAATAATAGTAATAGTAATAATAACAATAATAATAATGTATGGAATTTATATAGCGCTCAAATCGTTAAAGCGGAACAGCTTCTAGCGTGTGCTTAAGATGTTCTAATAATAATAATAATAGTAATAATAATGTATGGAATTTATATAAGCGCTTGGAATCGTTTCAACAAATCGAAGCGCTCGTTCTGCGATTCGTTCCGCGCGCGGAACCTCGGGGTTGTAATAGTCTTCCATCCTCCATCTACTTGAATCACCCGTTGCCATCCGCCCCCCCCCCCCCCCCCACATCCCCCCTCCCATCCATGTCTGGTGTCTGTTTTTGTTTAATGTCCATTCACTACTTGGTGATAAGGACACACCCGCAACCAAACCAACTTCTCTCTCTCTCTCTCTCTCTCTCTCTCTCTCTCTCTCTCTCTCTCTCTCTCTCTCTCTCTCTCTCTCTCTCTCTCTCTCTCTCTCTCTCTCATATGTACGTATATTTATATTCTCACAACTGTCTACAGTAGAGGTCTTAACTGGGGAAAGAATATATTATTATATAATCTCAGCAACTGATGTTATGACCTGCTGAGAGTCGTATCAAACTTCTTAAACAGTGGCATACTTTTTTTTTTTTGGTTAATGAATATCTTATTCCTCTCCTTTTAATGTCTGAGTGTCTCCTTCCTTCCTTTTACAGGTGCAGTTTGACGAGACCTACCTCAAGACGGAGGGGGATGGCAAGGCACCCTGGAGCCAGCGCCTGACCAGTCAGCTCTTCTGTGACCGCAAGAGAACCTGGAAACTGCTGACCTCTTACCTCCCCGTCATCAGGGTCAGTCTCTCTGACCATTTCATTTTATTTTTATTTTATTTTTTAAATTAAAAAAAAAATTCTTGTATATCGAGGATAATGGAATAAGCACTTATGTGCTTTTTTTTTTTTTTACATCCAGTCCCTAGTCTTTCGGATGAGACGATAAACCGAGGTCCCGTGTGTTACACGTAATTATTTAGCGCACGTAAAAAAACCCACGGCAACAAGAGAGTTGTCCCTGGCAAAATTCTTAGAAAAAAGCCACTCTGATAGGGAAACAAACACAGCTGCAGAAAAAAAAAAAAAAAAAAGGGTGAAAGGGTGGCGCAGCGCTAAGTGGCGACGCGTTCTCCCGCTCTCCCCGGGGAGAGCAGCCCGAATTTCACGGAGAGAAATCTGCCGTGACTTAAAGTAGTATGAAATAAAATCTGAGCGCTTTGATTTGTTGCTTTACAAGATTCAGCGCTATATAAATTCCATACATTATTATTATTATTATTATTATTAACATCGTATCTCAAGCGCTCACGCCTGTCTTTGTCCTCATGCCTGCCTTTCTTTGTCCGAGACGCGCACGTCTCGTCATCCAGTCCCCGTGTGTATGCGGTTTTTTGTAAATTCTGTCATCTGTTCCCACCGGCACACAATGGCCTACTCTTTCGAAAAGCGGAACAGGATTTAACGAGTGCGCAAGATGTTCTGCGTGCGTTCGCACACGGGGCCTCGGTTTACAGTCTCGTCCGAAGGACCATCACAGAGAGAGAGAGAGAGAGAGAGAGAGAGAGAGGAGAGAGAGAGAGAGAGAGAGAGAGAGGAAGAGAGAGAGAGAGAGAGAGAGAGAGAGGGGAGGAGGGAGGAGAGAGAGAGAGGAGAGAGAGAGGAGAGAGAGAGAGAGAGAGAGAGAGAGTTAGGGATGGGGAGAGGGAGAGAGAGAGAGTTGTGGGGGTGGGGGTGGAGGGGAGTGGAGGGGAGGGGGAGATGAGGAGAGGGAGAGAGGGGGTAGGGGAGAGGAGGAGAGGGAGAGAAGAGTGTGGGGGGGGGGGGAGGGGGTGGTGCGGGAAGGGGGTAGATGGAGAGAGAGAGTAGAGTGGGGGGGGGGGGGCGGGAAGGGGGAGAGGGAGAGAGAGAGAGAGAGAGAGAGAGAGAGAGAGAGAGGGAAGGGATGGAGGGAGAGAGAGGGGGCATGGAGGAGGGTAGAGAGAAACTTGAATTCTAGAGTGGTTGGGAATCCTTCAACTGGCATACTGACTGTGATATACACGAGAAACAGTAATATTTACAACAGCTGCTGAGTAATGCGTCTTGCTAGCAACCAAGCAAGGGAAGCTCGAGGGAGATGAGAGAGAGAGAGAAGAGGATAGGAGAGCGAGAGAGAGAGAGAGAGGGGGGGGGGAGGAGAGAGAGAGAGATGAATGATAAGGATCATAAGAAGGAAAGAGAGACAGACAGACAGACAGAGAGAAAGACAGACAGATAGAGTCAGAGACAGAGAGAGTACATAAACATACAAACAGTATAAAAATATAAACTAATTTTTTGATGCTAAATACACACAAATTTTGTCTATATAAAGTCAAACCATCCAGCAAATCAATAAGCTGTATTTCTTTCCTATGAGCAAATATTTCGTACATTAATTTTCAAATAGTACTCTTTGCATTGGCTTCTCATGCAACCCCCTCCCCCCACCCAAAAAATCCCAACAACAACAAAACAAAACAACAACCCCTAATCCCCAACACAACAACATCAAAACACTTTTTTCTCTCTCTCTCTTTTCTCCACTGGCATCCAAGTACAAGACAAAACTACCTTACACACACATTACTGGAACTTTTCTTCTTCATTCGTCTTCTTCTTCTTCCTCTTCTTCTTCTTCTTCATTCGTCTTCTTCTTTTTTTTTTCTTCTTCTTCTTCTTCTCCTTCATTCTTCTTTTTCTTCATTCGTCTTCTTCTTCTTCTTCTTCATTCGTCTTCTTCTTCTTCATTCTTCTTTTTTTTCTTCTTCATTCTTCATTCTTCTTCTTCTTCTTCTTCATTCTTCTTCTTCTTCTTCTTCTTCTTCTTCTTCATTCTTCTTCTTCTTCTTCTTCTTCTTCTTTTTCCCAAAAAACGCCTCAAAACGCACTTATACTCGATTTGAGATCTTCCCCTGTTATATGTTCCTACTTCTCAATAGCTGCCTTCACCTCCACCACCCCCACCTAAGTTGGTTGTGTATATAAATTTGATATTTGTTTATCTTGATGTTTATGAATGGTTGCATGCGTGTGAATGATTTGAATGCAAGCGCTTTGATTTGTTTACTTTACAAGATTCAGCGCTATATAAATTCCATACATTCTTCTTCTTCTTCATTCGTCTTCTTCTTCTTCTTCTTCCTCCTCTTCTTCTTCTTCTTCTTCTTCTCATTCTTCTTTTTCTTCTTCTTCTTCTTCTTCTTCTTCTTCGTCTTCTTCTTCTTCTTCTTCATTCTTCTTCTTCTTCTTCTTCATTCTTCATTCTTCTTCTTCTTCTTCTTCTTCTCATTCTTCTCATTCTTCTTTTTCTTCTTCTTCTTCTTCTTCTTCTTCTTCTTCTTCTTCTTCGTCTTCTTCTTCTTCTTCTTCCTTCTTCTTCTTCTTCTTCTTCATTCTTCATTCTTCTTCTTCTCCTCTGGCTTCCAGTACATCCGATACTACAAGCTCAAGGAGTACGCCATCGCAGACGTCTTCGCCGGACTGACGGTGGGCATCCTGCACATTCCGCAGGCGCTGGCCTTTGGCGCTCTGACGTCAGTGAAGGTGGAGAACGGCCTCTTCACCTCCGTGTGGCCCGTGCTCCTCTATGTCTTCTTCGGCACCTCGGCTCACGTGTCTATGGGCACCAGTGCGGTCATCTGCATCCTCACTGCAGCTACTGTGGACAGGTAGGTCATGCGTGGCAGTGGTGGATACGGTGACTTTCAGTTTTTCTCTCTTTTTTTTTTTGGTTCGTTCCTCGGCTAGTTCGGTGGTCTAGAGGTAACGCGCCTGTCTAGAAAGGGAAAAGTCCGGGTCGGAAGTGGGCGGTGTGGTTCCAATCCCGTTTGGACCCGGAAGTTTTTTTTTTGTCCCCATCCACTAGACCTTGAGTGGTGGTCTGGGCGCTAGTCTTTTGGATGAGACGATAAACCGAGTGTTAAACAAAAATTATTTAGCGCGCGTAAAAAAACCCACGGCAACAAGAGAGTTGTCCCTGGCAAAATTTTGTAGAAAAAAAGCCACTCTGATAGGGGAAAGAAATGCAGTTGTAGACAGAAAAAAAGAGAGAAAAAAATGGGTGGCGCTGCTCTGGGGCGACGCGCTCTCCCCATGGAGAGAGCAGCCCGAATTTCACGCAGAGAAATCTGACGTGACTTAACGTGATATATAAATAATAAATAAATAAATAAATAAATAAAGAGCCCCGAGGGTCCCCAATGGTGAGATTATGCGTATGTGACCGTGTTGTTGTTTTTTGCCCCACCATGACGGTAGCCGCATTCCGACTTCGGGAGTGTATGCTGGGTATGTTTGTGTTTCCGTGACCCGCCTGACACTGATATGAATAGCTGGATCTTTAACGTGCGTATTTGATCATCTGCATGTGTATATCTCACCTCACCTCATCTATTCTCTAGTTCCTTGGACCGTAGGGGAACTAATGAAGATTTTGCAACCAGCATGTGTATATATACACACGAAGTGAATTAAGGCACTGGCAGGTCTGCACTTGAAGTTGATCTGGGAGATCGTAAAGATCCCCCACCCTTAATTCACCAGACGCCACTGAGATTGGAACCCACGACTTCATGGTCCCGTGGGATTGAAGTGGAACGGTCTTAACCACTCGGCTAAAGAGCGTACGTCCGTCTGTTGATCTGATTTGATTTTTCCCATGACTTCTTGAGGAGTAGATCAGGCCAGGCTTAACCCCAGGCCAAACAGCTTCGGTCAGTGATGGGTTAAGTAACGTAGTGCCAGGGCCTGTACTATGTTGGCGATTTTGATACTGCTGCTACTACTACTACTACTACTACTACTACTACTACTGCTGCTGCTGCTGCTGCTGCTGCTGCTGCTGCTGCTGCTACTACTACTACTAGAAGTTACATGGCTATAGAAGGTCATACACACATAATATAAGCACATATAATATAATATAATATAATATAATATAATATAATATAATATACTATAATATAATATAATATATATACATATAATATGGATGGATGGATGGATGGATGTGTGTATGTATGGATGAATGTAAGTATGTATGGATGGATGGATGGATGGATGGATGTATCTGTATGTATGTGTGTGTATGTATGCATGTATGTATGTATGTATGCATGCATGCATGCCTGTGTATATGCGCGCGCGCACGTGTGTATGTGCGTGTGTGTATCTATGTTGTTAGTATGCTTGTCGCTGCTTCTAAGTCAGTCACTCGCATCTTCTTACCCTTGTCCCCTCCCCCATTCCTACAACGTTGCTACCAATTTCTTGATTTTTCCCTTTAGCGTGTAAACGACGCTGACGAACAGTAAGGGATTTTTACGCGCTCTGTTTTGCAAATCATCCATTCATCCATTCACGCTGTCCTTCCGACAGGCTGGGCGGGGACTGGGCTGCGGACAAACCCTGGCTGACCAACATGACCACCGCAGGCGTCAACGGAACACCAATCCTTCTGGACGACATCCCCGAGTACCTGGACTACAAAGAGGAGATCGCCATGGGCGTGGCCTTTGTCTCCGGCCTCATGATGATCGTGCTGGGGCTCTTCAAGCTGGGCTTCATCACCTTCTACCTCTCCGAGTCCTTCTTCACCGCCTTCACCTCGGCAGCTGCCGTCCACATCGGCACCAGCCAGGTGCCCGCTATGCTGGGCCTCAAGGTGCCCAGGTTTGCCGGCGTCTTCAAGATCATCTACTCCTACAAGGCCATCTTCTCGGCGATAGAAAACGTCAACTTCGCCGCGCTGATCATAGCCGTCATCGTGTGCATCGTCATCCAGCTGGTGAAGGACTGCGTCAACGAGAGGTTCAAGCACAAGCTCTTCGCGCCGATCCCTATCGAGCTTTTCATCGTGATCTTTGCCACCGTGGCCTCGTACTTCGGGGAGTTTGAGGAGAAGTTTCAGCTGGACGTGGTGGGCACGTTCCCCAGCAGCATCCCCCCGCCTCGCGTGCCCATGCGGGCGCTGGAGGAGGCGCCCAAGTACATGGTGGACGCCTTCATCTGGCCATCCTCATCTTCGCCAACACCATCGCCATGGCCAAGATCTGCGCCAAGAAGCACAACTACGAGGTGGACGACTCGCAGGAGCTGATCGCTTACGGCATGTGCAACGCCGTGTCCTCCTTCTTCCTCTGCTTCCCGTCCAGCGTGGCCCCGCCCCGCTCCATGGTCGCCAGCAACATGAACGCCCGCACCACGCTGTGCGGCCTCTTCTCCTGCCTGGTCATGCTGATGGTCATCCTCTTCATCGGGCCTCTCTTCACCGCCCTGCCCAAGTCCGCCCTGGCGGCCATCATCTTCATCTCCCTGAAAGGGCTCTTCGTTCAGATCCTAGACGGCAGGAAGTTCTGGAAGATCAACAAGTTCGATTTCGTCATCTGGTTCTTCACCTTCTTCTGCACGGTCTTTCTGGACATTGACGTGGGTTTGGGGGTGGGTGTCGGTGTGTCGCTCATCACCGTTGTCTTCCAAACCCAGTTCGCCCGTGGCTACCGCCTGGGCAAAGTTGTCAAGGATAATGTCTTGGTGGAGGCCAAGAGATACAAGGACACCACAGAGATCCCAGGTCTCCTCGTGTTCAGGTTCCAGTCCAACCTCTATTTCGCCAACGCCGAGATTTTCC
>CM054158.1:29569025-29579025 GCA_028751875.1 Rapana venosa
TATATATTTTATACACTACGTATTAAAGCCAATCATTACTTTTTTATGCTCTATAAATAATAATGATGTGCTAAGACCAATCAATGTCAACGCATCTTCAACACTTTGATATCATGCGAGTGGAAATGGGTGTGCAACAGTTGTAAATATTCATGTTTGTTATGCTGTATGCTGATACAATGTTACTTTTCATCTCTTTGTGTGTGTGTTTGTGTGTGTGTGTGTGTGTGTGTGTGTGTGTGGCGCGCGCGCACGCGCGCAATGAATTCAAAACTTGTGGCTCAAATAAAAACAGGAAGAAAGAAAATGTGTTGAGAATAAAATGTTTCCGCTTGCCAGCGAAGAGCGCGAAATACATGACGCAGGGGAAGTAACACTCCATTTTCAACACACACAATATAATTATCTCCCTTTACAAATAAAACCGGGTTGAGAGCAATCTCTCTTGCGATCATCACGCACACAGACATCATAGACAGACGGACAGACAGACAGACAGACGGTCAGACAGACAGACAGACACACACACACACACACACACACACACACACACACACACACACACACACACACACACATGGGATAGCCTAGTGGTTAGAACATTGCGCTCGCAATCTGATGACCCGGGTTCGATTCCCGTTCAAGGGGATATTTTCCCCTGGAGTTAACATCAGTGCAGACTCCACTCTCCCCAAAAGTTCTTCGGATGAGACTATAAACCGAGGCCCCGTGTGCGAACGCACGCAGAACATCTTGCGCACACGTTAAAATCTTGTTCCGCTTTTCGTAAGAGTAGGCCATTGTGTGGCGGTGGGAACAGATGACAAATTACAAAACCGCATACACACCGGGAATGGATGTAAAAAAGCACATAAGTGCTTATTCCTTAATCCTCGATATAAAAGATTACAAAAAAGTCTCTCTCTCTATGTCTTTCTCTCTCTTCTCTCTCTCTCTCTCTCTCTCTCTCTCTCCTCTCTCTCTCTCTCCTCTCTCTCTCTCTCTCTCTCTCTCTGTGTCTCTGTCTGTGGGGTCTCTCTCTATCTCTCTTTCTTTGTCTCTCTGTCTGTCTTTCTCCATCAGTCTGTCTCGATAATTATATCTCGAACATAATTTTTTCTTCTGCATTACAATTATCAAATTTGTTGAGAGATCAAACAACTGTCACAAATTTTCAAACTTACTGTTTCACACGTGTAGAAACAGGCGTATAACAGTCAATGAATATTGTTCAGTTATGCTGTATGCTGATAATAATGTTGCCGTTGATATTCAATGGTATCAAAACTTCTGGCTCAAATAAAACAGGGAGAAAGAAAATGCGTTGATGATAGTATCAAGCGCGTGCCAACGAGTGTGCGAGAGTGCCAGATATGTGATGCAGGGGAAGTAACACTCCGTTGCATTTTCAATACACACAGCATGATCACCTCCCTTTACAAATAAAGAGGGGAAGCAATCCCTCTTGCTATCGTCACGCACACATACACAGGCAGATAAACAGAAACACACACACACACACACACACACACAGAGGATAGCCTAGTGGTTAGAACATTGCGCTCGCAATCTGACGACCCGGGTTCGATTCCCGTTCAAGGGGATATTTTCCCCTGGAATTAGCATCAGTGCCGAGTCCGCTCTCCCCAAAAGTCCTTCGGATGAGACTATGAACCGAGGCCCCGTGTGCGAACGCACGCAGAGCATCTTGCGCACACGTTACATCCTGTCCCGCTTTTCGTAAAAGTAGGCCATTGTGTGCCGGTGGGAACAGATGACAAAATTTACAAAACCGCATACACACGGGTACTGGCTGTAAAAAAGAACATAAGTGCTTATTCAATTATCCTCGATATAAAAGAATAAAATAAAATAAATAAAAACACACAGAGAACATCTTGCGCACATGTTAAAACCAGTAACCTGTTCCACTTTTTTTTTTTTTAAAGAGTAGGCTATTGTGTGCCGGTGGGAACCGATGACAACATTTACAAAACAGCATACGCACGGGGACTGGGTTACAAACGCAAAAGAGTGCTTATTCCATTATCCTCGAAATAAAAGAAGAAGAAAAAACCCACCCGAAATAAAGAAGGAATAATGTATGTGTGTGTGTGTGTGTGCGTGCGTGCATGCGTGCGTATGTGTGTGTATGTGTGTGTGACACACACACGCATGCGAGAGCGCATAGACTCGCATCTACCCGTGATGAGACCATACAATAATATCCCTAGAATTATGCTGATAGTAATATATAATCATATCCCTAGCGCAAACTACAGGCTGGCGCTGTGTCAGCCACCACAACTTAGGTTGAGCCAGACTATATTTTTCTGTTTGGCACGTATCATTTTAAAAAAAGATATAATATTGTTCAGTCAATGAGGTGTCAGATTTTGTTGTTAAGAATCATTTGTAAATTTGAGGGGAAACAAAATCAGCGATGTACGTTTATTTAAGTATGGTTGCATGTACTATCATATCAAAAGTCCTTCGGGTGAGACTAGAAACCGATGCCCCGTGTTGCGAACGCACGCAGAATAGCTTGCGCACACGTTACAGAAGATGAGGCAGTAAAAAACAATAACCAAAAAACCAACCTAAACTGTGCAGTAATATGGATCTGTCTATTTCTGGTCCATCAATCTGGAATGACCTTCCTCTCTCTCCCTTCGTGAAAAGCCTACTTACGACAGCTTTAAATCCAGCCTCAAAACATACCTATTCCAAACCTTTTTTACCCTCCTGTTTTATCTCATATTATCTGTCCCTGCCTTTAACAGCCAAAACTCCACCACCCTGCTGAAATGTATAACCTCTGTGTGTGTGTGTGGTTAATTTGAATTTGTTAAAATATTGTTAATCATTGTTGGTTGCATGTGTAGGAGCGGATTGAATGCAAGCGCTCTAATATGTATTTGCAAGATATAGCGCTATATCAATTCCATTTATTATTATCATTATTATTATTATATTATCATTATTATTATCATTTCTATCGTTGCTCGTCTACGAATCGAGAGGCCAGTCGCGCTGAAATTCTTTCTCATTCTGAACGGTTTTTCATTTTGAAGTGAATCAGCCACAAAGAACTTTCTTGACAAACGGTAATGCTGTTTGTATAAACGGAACCATTCATTATTTTTTTGTTATTTTCGCGTAATGTTGTCTTCAGTCGAGAACACAATACTGGGTGAAAGGGCGTTTTTCTTTTAGAAAAAAAAATATAATGACACTATATTTATTCCTTTCCCACAAAAAATTGCATACTTTCTCATACAATTCCCATTTGCCTATTTTTTTTCTTTTCAACTGATGCTGAACTATAAAATTTATTTAAAAACCACAGCAGTTTATTTCAATTCGTCACTTCAACAACAGCACAATGTTTCATAAGTTTGGGTACGCTTTTTCTTTTAAAACCAATTATAATGAACATTAACAAAATAGGATTTCCTACACTAATTACTTCCCCTTAAAAAGATAACTTCTATCTCTCACTCTTTGAATTTAACTTTTAGCAACGAAAATGCCAAAGCAAAGCGCAAGCGCTTTGATTTGTCTGTGCAAGATACAGCGCTATATAAATTCCATTTTTTATTATTATTATTATTATTATTATTAGCACAACATGTCTGCTAACTTGATTTCTCTCTCCCCCCCCCCCCCCCCCCCCCCCCCCCCCCCCCCCCCCCCCCCCCCCCCCCCCCAACCACACCAACAAAAATGTTATGACTTTCACATACCGTGTACATCTTTTTCTTTTAAAAGCAACGCAATAATGATACAAAACAAAACAAAAACCCCACAAAATCCTTTAATTGGATTCCCCCCCCCCCCCCCCCTCAAAAAAAAAGCTTAATATTTTCACATACCGTACGCATCTAAGATTTCTTTAGAAAGCAATGATGATAAGAAGGAAAACAGAAGAAAAACCCCACACAATCTTTCAACTGGATTCCTTCCCCTAAAAGTTGACTTCTTCTTCATGGTGCTCGCCCTTGCTTACAGTTTTCAGTCAACGAAGATAAAAACAGTAGTATATAATCATTTGCTTTTATTCCTTCCAGTACGTCAACCTCCACCCCCCAACCTCCACCCCTCACACACACCTCAAGTTTGCTGCTCTGGGATTCTGGTTGCATGATAAAGCTTTTCCTTTTAATGGTGCCTGATGGTTGATATCACGAGCAAGCATTTCACTGCAGACTCCCTGAAGATCGTTTTTCGTTATGTTCCACCGAACACTATTCTTAACTTCCTGACAGAATCGGGCTTTCTCCCGTCTGGTATGAGTGAAAGTGTTACAGTTGGCCACCAAGAACAAGATCGTTTTAAGGAATCTGGTTTTAGTGTTTATCTCATTTTTATGTGTGGTTGATGTGGTTTTTCCCCACAACGCGGTGCCCCGACCTGGATTGACCCTTATGGTTATTGGCCGGGGCGTTGCTACAAGGAATGACAGTTGAGTTGGTTTTATACCCTGTTTTAATCTGTATATAGTTGCACAGTTGGGGGGTTTTCTGAGATCTAAACTTTTTCGAAGTGATAGTCCCGATATGGCCTGTGTGGTCGGCGGGGCTGTAAACAACAAGATTGGATTGGACTGGTCTAATGGTCCACATGGAGATCTGGTGGTGTAAGTAAAGAAAAGACAACTTCGTTGAGTGATCCAATATTCTCATTAAATCTATTCTCAAGAAAATTATTTAGGGAGTCTGATTATGGTAAAAGGAAAGGTGTCCCATAACCTATGTGGCCCTAGGGGAGTGAGGAATCAGAGACCTCAGCTTCTCGAGGGGCCAGCATATTGAGGGCGGCGTCCATCTCCTCCCCCTCGCTGCTTTACCTTCCCTGACCCTAAAGAGGGCAAGGTACCCATTTACAGCTGGGTGAACTGGGAGACGGTACTGAAGCCAAGGCGCGCAAACGGTCACCCATCCAAGTTGGTAACCATGCTCGATGCTGCTTAACCTTAGCTGGGGGAAAGCGAGTGCTCTGACCACTGAGCTATCCCGACCCTGGAGTCAGATTGCAGCACCATGGGGGCAAAAAAGCCATTGGAACAGCAACATTCGGAAATACAGAAAGAAATCATTTGCAGACACTCTAAACTATCGAAGACAACCGACCGGCATTAACGGAAGATTTAATTAGATGATTAACGTTTCAGTATGATGCCTAATATCTTCTGAACGAGTGATGGGGGAAAAGAAAGAAGAGGAACAGTCACACATTGGTACACCGTTGCTTTCTTCAATTCTTACCCAGAAACAAGCTTACCACTATACTTGCTTTTGCTTTTTCTTCGGAAAACAATGATGCAGAAGAGTAAAACAAACAAAACACACACAAAAAACCCACACACAAAACAAAGCAACAGACAGGGGACACAGTCATTCCTTAAAATGCCTTCCTCCAAATAGCTTACTACTTCCGTTATACTGTTTGTATTTGCGGTGGTTCCTTCTATAAAGCAGATATCACTTTCTCATATTGCTGGTATATACTTTCCTCCTTTAACAACAATCACTTTAATGAAAGCAATACCTCTCTATAGGGTAAATTAACATAAAAAGAACAACCTCCCTTACCTCCCCACTTTCAGCACCCCTATCCTCTAAAACGACCATACTAAAAATAATCACCACAACAACCCCCCCCCCCCCCACTCCCCCCACATATACACACAGCAAATACATTGCTTATTCAATGTGCCATCTGAAAATAAAAATTTGTCTTGACTTGACTTCACACACACAGACACAGACACACACACACAGCAAATACATTGCTTATTCAATGTGCCATCTGAAAATAAAAATGTGTCTTAACTTGACTTCACACACACAGACACACACACACAGACACACACACACAGCAAATACGTTGCTTATTCAATGTGCCATCTGAAAATAAAAATGTCTTAACTTGACTTCACACACACAGACACACACACACAGACACACACACACAGAGCAAATACATTGCTTATTCAATGTGCCATCTGGAAATAAAAATGTGTCTTGACTTGACTTCACACACACAGACACACACACACACAGACACACACACACACACAGAGCAAATACATTGCTTATTCAATGTGCCATCTGAAAACAAAAATGTGTCTTGACTTGACTTCACAGACACAGACACACGCACACACACACACAGACACACACACAGACACACACACACAGACACGCACGCACACACACACACACACACACAAAACCTACCCAAACGGCGTACATCGTAGTCACCAACCGGGCACTTTTCAAACGCAGACCTCAAATAGTAGTGTGACGAAGAAGGAGGCCACAT
Organism: Rapana venosa; assembly: GCA_028751875.1. Classification (NCBI taxonomy): domain Eukaryota; kingdom Metazoa; phylum Mollusca; class Gastropoda; order Neogastropoda; family Muricidae; genus Rapana; species Rapana venosa. The sequence continues at coordinate 29,575,353 of CM054158.1, forward strand.
TTTGTTACTGTGACACGCACAAGAACGATCAAATATCTTCTTTGTATCGCGACACAGTAACGGACATAGCCAGCCCAAACAAAGATTCGGCCCCCAGCTCACAGGGACGTCATCGGGAAGATGGCGGGTTTGGGCAGTCCTGTTTGAGAGAGAGAGAGAGCGAGAGTCATGATGCTTATAACCTTCTGTGCGAGAGTGGGTGGGCCCAGTTCCTTCTTTCTTGCTTCCTTTCTTGCTTGCTCTCTTGCTTGCTTTCTTTCACCACAACATTGACTGACCTACCTCTACCTTCAGAAAGTTCAACAACTCTAGTCAGTAACTGATGTTTCTGATGACCAAGAAATGAAGTTGTCTTCCTTCCTTCCTTTCTTCTTTCTTTCGTTCTTTCTTTCCTTTGCTGACAGCTGATCAAAGTTTCATTCTTCAGAGATAAACTGGCTGTTTCAGGTCTGTGCGTTAGCAAATGAAATAGTTTTCCTTTTGGTAGAACAGTGAAATCCTACGCTTCAAATGTTTGCCATCTGTCGTGTTTTGTGTGTGTGTGGTTGTTTTTTTCATTTTCTTCAAAAATCCGTCACCATGGATTTGATGAACGCTCTTTATATCATTTACAATCCTAACTGTTAATACCTTTGCATCTCCAAAACGTAACTGTTCATCCAACAATGACCAGCAGAAACCACCCAATCAAATTTGAGCTTGAATTCTTCTCCACTCGTTTCCTTGACCGCAACAACGAACTGATCAAAGACCTCCAACAACAGAAAGTTCAACAACTCTTGTCAGTAACTGTTTTTTCCCCGATGATCAAGAAGTAATGCTGCCTGCATACTCGCCCAGTACGTCTCTCTGACATAAAAAATCCAGTAAATTAAATCTTCTCCTCTTAACGATGATCCAAAACCAACCCAGCTCAAAAACCAAAGACAGGCAGGAGTTCCCAGAAGACCAGGGGGAAAGTTTGATCATCAAAAACCTTTCTGCCAGTCTTCACCCTTTTAGAAGAAAAACTCTTCTACCAATCTTCGCCATCACACATGAATACAGCGACAACAACAACAACAACAACAACAAAAACCGATCACCTTCTCACATCATGCTGCTGATAATCAATACCCAGTGGGGAACAAAAAAGGTCAGATCTAATCCAAACTTGATCCAATGGAAACAGCAGCAATCCCACGCAGGCCCAAAAGTAAACCTCCACCATAAAAACCCAATACAAGTGGAGTCGTCTTTCTTCGTCGTGACCCTGACGTCCAGTCATCCCAGCAACAGGTCACGAAATCGGACGCAAAGACCTGTCCTATCCATACCGATAGTTCTTTTCCCTCCGTACCTCGCTTAACCGTCCCATGACTTGCTGTCTCCATCCCGTGCCGAGCTGAAAAAGGGTGCAGTGGGATATTTGCAGAGGTCGTTTCTGATGAATGAGGCCAGCCATAGGACACAGGAATGCCGTCAGCGTTGCCTTGCCATTTTGGTGCCATCACCTGTGACAAACATAGGGAAGAGAGAAAAAAACGTTAACGATTGTAGTGTAGTGTGGTGTGGTGTGGTGTGGTGTGGTGTGGTGTGGTGTGGTGTGGTGTGGTGTGGTGTGGTGTGGTGTGGTGTGGTGTGGTGTGGTGTGATGTAGTGGAGTGGAGTGGAGTGTAGTGTAGTGTGGTGTGGTGTGGTGAGGTGTAGTGTATAGTAGTGTAGTGTGGTGTGGTGTAGTGTATAGTACTGTAGCGTGGTGTGGTGTGGTGTGGTGTGTATTGTAGTGTAGTGTAGTGTAGAGTAGTGTAGCGTAGTGTAGTGTAGTGCAGTATAATGTACTGTAGAATAGAGCACACAACTTTTCAGTCAGCATGTTCCTCTTCATGAACGTTGGGTTGTTCTCCCCGGAAAAAAACACGTCGCCACAGGAGCAGCGCCACCCATTCTTCCCATGTCTGTATGTGTATTAATTTCCCCATAAGAGCAGCGGGGTATTTTTGTGTTTTGTGGCCACAGATTCTTTAATATGCGCTAAATGTGTGCTGCATTCGGAACTTCGGTTTATCGTCACATTCGAAAAACTAGCGCCCAGACCACCACTCCAAATCTAGTTTATTTTTTATTTATATTTTTAAAAGCTTTTTAAACTTTATTCTTTGATATCGAGGAAAATGGAATAAGCGCTTATGTGCTCTTTTTACATCCAGTCCCTGTGTGTAGTTTACGGAAAGAGAGAGGGAGTGGAATTCAATTTCTAACAAATACTATGATTAAAGGCTGCATTACACGCTTTATAAATTACAAAATCAGAATCAGACAGCTTCATTGCCATTCAGTCAGAACGAGACTTAGTTGACACCAAACATAAACGTATTCAACATTTCCTAAAAGATGTAGATTCTTAGACTTATGTATTTTTTCTATGCTCTGGCTCCTCCAGAAAAAGAATCATGCACATATTTGATCATGTCTAACAGATAGTCTTCGTTGTTGAAAAACTTACATTCTCGTTGTTATTCATGACATTTAATTATGTTTTTTAACATTAGATAAACAAAAATTCTTTCTCAAATCGTCATATAATTTACAATCATCAGGCAAGTGATACTCGTCTTCTATTTCGTTACACCACTTACATTTTCTTTTTTCCTCTCTCCGCATCTTTGTATGTCTCCCTTGCTCTAAGTCATAGGAGCTGGAGCCCAATCTTCTAAATATACACCTATGGTTTTTCATTCCTGCAAATCAACAGGATATGGCTCCCATCTTTAAACATGTGAAACACAGTTATAAAAATTCAACTTAGAAAATAACTTTTTTTTTTTTTTTTTTTTTGGGGGGGGGGGGGGGGGGGTTGTTGAATCCAAAACACTCTGTACTGTTCTTCAAGTTTTGTTTTTACAGCAAAGCACAATCTGTTGATATCCGATGTATTACGATTATCCCACACATGTTGGAATCCAATCTTAGGATAACGTACATACTATTGTTGCAACAAGCACCCCTGTTCACCGTTGTTGTTGTTTTTTTCAGATACTGCTTTTGCACACGCGCATTTTCTTTGTGGTCTAACTCTCTCTTCATGTGCCGCTTTCATAACAAATCTATCCTTAAATCTTTTATTGGAACTTTGTCTTTGTTCCTCAGCTAGATTTGTGGTTCACCAATGCTGAAGATATTGCGTATGCGACTGGGTTTTTTGTTGGTTTTTGTTTTTTTAATCCGTCATTTAAGGTAGCTGGATTTCTTGGAATAAACCATGTGGGAAAAAGTAACGGAAGAAATCCATTATATGAAAAAAACAGGGGAAAAAAATCTTCTGAAACTGTGCTGACACAGCAACCCTCTCTCCCCTCCACATATTCACACACACACACACATACACACACACACGCATGCACGCACACACACACAAAACACACCACACCACACACAAACACACACACCACACACAAACACACACACACCACACCACACACAAACACACACCACACACAAACACACACATCACACACACACACACACTACACACACACACACACACACACAAACAAACAAACAAAGAAACACACACTCTTTCCAATTCTCTACCTTTTTAAAGACGGTTATATAATCCTTTCGATTGAAAAAAAAAAGTTGCTGAAATTGTTCAACTTCCTTTCTTCCTTCCGTCCTTCTTTCGTTACTTCAT
>CM054158.1:29581525-29584025 GCA_028751875.1 Rapana venosa
CCACTATTACTACTACTTATACTATTACTACTACTACTACTACTACTACTACTTCTTTTTCTTTTTCTCCTCCTCCTTTTTCTTCTTCATTTTTCTTCTAAACTACGAACCATGTCTCACGGAATATTTTTCATATATTATTGCTACATCAAAATCTGTTAAACTTCGAAACACTGAACAACTTGTAGTTCATCAACAGCAAAACAGACACACCAAAAATAAACCCAGCAAAGATAGATAAAATATTAAAAACAAAACCCCTAAACCTACAGCTCAATAAATACACCGATACATCAGTAACAAAAAAAAACCCAACTACATCAATGAGATCGAGACAAGCCAGCAGAGACAAACAGAATGATACGACTTTCTCCTTCTTCTTTCTTCTTCTTCTCCTCCTCCTCCTTCTTGTTGTTGTTGTTGTTGTTGTTGTTGTTGTTGTTGTTGTGTTGTTGTTGTTGTTCTTCTTCTTCTTCTTCTTCTTCTTCTTCTTCCTACTACTACTATTACTACTACTACTACTTCTAACTACTACTACTACTACTACTACTACTACTACTACTACTACTTTTTGTTCTCCTCGTCCTCCTCCTTTTCCTTCTTCTTCTTTTTTCTTCTAAACTACGACCCATGTCTCACGGAATACTTTTCATATATTATTGCATATACATAAAAATCTGTTAAACTTCGAAACACTGAACAACTTGTAGTTCATCAATAGCAGAACACACACACACACACACACAAAACAAAGATAGATAAAAAAAAAAAATTTAAACCCTAAACCTACAGCTCAATAAATACACCGATAAATCAGTAACAAAAAACAAAAAAAACTACATCAATGAGACCTAGACAAGGCAGCAGAGACAAACAGAATGATACAACTTTCTTCTTCTTCTTTCTTCTTCTTCTTTCTTCTTCTTTTTTCTTCTTCTTCTTTTTCTTCCTCTTCTTCTTCTACTTCTTCTTCCTCCTCCTCCTCCTCCTCCTCCTCCTACTACTCTACTACTCCTCCTCCTCCTTTTCCTTCTTCTTCTCCTTCTAAACTACGACCCATGTCTCACGGAATGCTTTTCATATATTGCATTTACATCAAAATCTGTTAAACTTCAAAAGTGAACAGCTTGTAATTCATCAACAGCAAAACGCACACACACACAAAAATACAAAGATAGATAAAATATTAAAAACAAACCCCTAAACCTACAGCTCAACAAATTTACACCGATAAATCAGTAACAAAAAACCCAAAAAAACCAACTACATCAATGAGATCGAGACAAGCCAGCAGAGACAAACAGAATGATACAACTTTCTTCTTCTTCTTTCTTCTTCTTCTTCGTCTTCTTCTTCCTCTTCCTCCTCCTCCTCCTCCTACTACTACTACAACTACTACAACTACTCCTTTTTCTTTTTCTCCTTTTTCTTCATTTTTCTTCTAAACTACGAACCATGTCTCACGGAATACTTTTCATATATTGCATATACATCAAAATCTGTTAAACTTCGAAACACTGAACAACTTGTAGTTCATCAACAGCAAAACACACACACCAAAAAAAAAATACAAAGATAGATAAAATATTAAAAACAAAACCCCTAAACCTACAGCTCAATAAATACACCGATAAATCAGTAACAAAAAAAACAAAAAAAAACAAGTACATCAATGAGATCGAGACAAGCCAGCAGAGACAAACAGAATGATACAACTTTCTTCTTCTTCTTTCTTCTTCTTCTTCGTCTTCTTCTTCCTCTTCCTCCTCCTCCTCCTACTACTACTACTACAACTACTACAACTACTCCTTTTTCTTTTTCTCCTTTTCCTTCATTTTTCTTCTAAACTACGAACCATGTCTCACGGAATACTTTTCATAAATTGCATATACATCAAAATCTTTTAAACTTCGAAAGTGAACAACTCTGTAGTTCAACAGCAAAATACACACACCAAAAAAATACCAAGATAGATAAAATATCAAAAACAAACCCCCTAAACCTACAGCTCAATAAATACACCGATAAATCAGTAACAAAAAAACAAAAAAACCAACTACATCAATGAGATCGAGACAAGCCAGCAGAGACAAACAGAATGATACAACTTTCAGACTGTGGCGATGACCCGCCCTGGTACCGAGTAGACTGGTCGGCACACCGTAGTCAACATTGAGCAGAATGAGCGCAGTCTGCGTCTGCATCAGAATGCTGAAGCAAGTAGCCGTTTATATACAGTTGGCACGGCATCAACATTTAAGACAATGCTCTTTTCAATACCCCCCCCCCCCCTACTCCTTCCTTCTCTCCCTCCCTCCTGCTCTCCCTTCCTCTCTCTCTCTCTCTCTCTCTCTCTCTCTCTCTCTCTCTCTCTCTCTCTCTCTCTCTCTCTCTCTCTCCCCCCCCTCCCCCCCCCTCTCTCTGTCTGTCTCTCTATCAGACAATACTCCTTTTTTCAGCAGCCTCCTATCCCACTTCCCTTCCCTTTCCTTCCTTCCTT
>CM054158.1:29591525-29594025 GCA_028751875.1 Rapana venosa
TCTCTCTCCGTCTCCACCCATCTCTCTCTCTCTAAACTCTCTCGCCTCTCTCTCAGTCTCCGTCTCCACCCCCCCCCCCCCCCCTCTCTCTCTCTCAACTCTCTCTCAGTCTCCGTCTCCATCCCTCTCTTTCTCTCCAACCTCTCCCCTTCTTTCCCCCTCCTCTCTCTCTCTCTCTCTCTCTCTCTCTCTCTCTCTCTCTCTCTCTCTCTCTCTCCTCTCTCTCTCTCTCTCTCTCTCTCCCTAAGAGGTTTTAAGCACAATCTCCCACTCATCTCCCCGACTGGCTATTAAACGTCTGCTGCAGTCAATTCTTTTTTTTTTCTGGGGGTGGGGGGTGGGGGAGAGGGGGGGGTAGATTTCTCAACCTACCACCAGCTTCTCTCTTCTACCATAATTTGTAATGAGTGTGAGTGTGTGTGTTAGTGTTAGTATGTATGTTAGTGTGTGTGTGTGAGTGTGTGTGTTAGTGTTAGTGTGTATGTTAATGTGTGTGTGTGAGTGTGTGTGAGTGTGTGTGTTAGTGTGTGTGTGTGTGTTTGTGTCAGTGTGTATGTTAGTGTGGTGTGTATGTGTGCGTGTGTATGTGTGTATGTTAGTGTGTGTGTTAGTGTGTGTGTTAGTGTTAGTGCGTGAGTGTGTGTGTGTGCGTTAGTGTTAGTGCGTGAGTGTGTGTGTGTGTGCGTTAGTGTTAGTGTGTGTGTATGTGTGTGTGTTAGTGTGTGTGTGTTAGTGTGTGTGTGTGTGTGTGTGTGTGTGTATGGTGTGTGTGTGAGTGTGTGTGTGTGAGTGTGTGTGTGTGTGAGTGTGCGTGTGAGTGTGTGTGTGTGTGTGTGTGTTAGTGTGTGTGTGTGAGTGTGTGTGTGTGTGTGTGTGTTTGTGTGTTTGTGTTAGTGTGTGTTAGTGTGTGTGTGTTAGTGTGTGTGTGAGTGAGTGTGTGTGGTGTGTGTGTGTGTGTTAGAGTGTGTGTGTGTGTTTGTGTTAGTGTGTGTGTGTGTGTGTGTGTGTTAGTGTTAGTGCGTGAGTGTGTGTGTGTGTGTTAGTGTGTGTGTATGTGTGTGTGTTAGTGTGAGTGTGTGTATGTGAGTGAGAGAGAGAGAGTGTGTGTGAGTGTAAGTGTATATGGGGTTTTGGGGTTTTAAAAATATTCTTTTATATCGTGGATAATGGAATAAGCACTTACGTGCTTTTTTACATCCAGTCCCCGTGTGTATGCGGTTTTGTAACTTCTGACATCTGTTCCCACCGGCACACAATGGCCTACTCTTACGAACAGCGGAACAGGATTTAACGTGTGCGCAAGTTGTTCTGCGTGCGTTCGCACACGGGGCTTCGGTTTATAGTCTCATCCGAAGGACTGTGTGAGAGAGTTTGTGTGTGTTCTACATTATGACCCGTTTACATATGAAGCAATGCAGATGCAGATCTAGACAGATTATTGTTAATAATTAAAATTAAGAGAGAGACAGAGACAGACAGAAAGAGACAGAGACAGAGAAAGAGAGAGAGACAGACAGACAGACTTTCACACACACATACAAACTCACCCCCCAACACACACACACACACACACATACACACGCACGCATCAAGAAAACAAATTAAAAAAACAGTACTTACAAACGGGGTGAGGGGTACAGACCTAGACAATCAGACAAATAAAAAATTATATATATATACAAAAAGGGAGACCCACAGACACAATACGCACATTTATCATTCTCGGCACATGGTTTAGATCCCACACTTATTGTTGTTGTAGTTATCGGAGTTAAAACCATGTGGCTACCAGCCGTGTACGTACTCCTGTCTAGCATAGCTTTACACACAACACACACACACACACACACACACACACACAACACGCACGCACACGCACACACGGACGCACACACACACACACACACGCACGCACACGCACACACGGACGCACACACACACACACACACACGCACGCACACACTCACACAGAAGGGGGAGAGGAGTGGGAAAGAGGGAGACAGAGAGACAGAGAGAGAGAGAGAGAGAGAGAGAGAGAGAGAGAGAGAGAGAGAGAGAGAGAGAGAGAGAGAGAGAGAGAGAGAGAGAGAGAGAAAGATAACGAAATTTTATAAATATCTCTTTCTTTCTTCCTTTCTCTTTCATATTCGCGCGCGCGCGCGCGCACTCACACACACACACACACAAACACACACACGGAAGAGGGAGAGGAGTGGGAAAGAGGGAGACAGAGAGAAAAAGAGACAGAGAGAAACAGAAAGACAGAAAAACAGAGACAGAGACAAAGAGACAGACATACAGGCAGACAGACAGACAGAAAGAGAAAGAAAGAAATAGAGAGAGAGGAAAGAAAGAGAGATAGACAAACAGACAGAAAGACAGAGAAACAGAGACAGAGACAAAGAGACAGACAGACAGGCAGATAGACACAATGACAAACAGACAGAAAGAGAAAGAAAGCAATAGCTAGAGAGAGGAAAGAGAGAGAGAGAGAGAGAGA
>CM054158.1:29601525-29604025 GCA_028751875.1 Rapana venosa
GAAGTCAAGAGTTCCACTCCCCAAACCCGGAACCTGTGTATCCTATTGAGGAAGATTCACGTTTCGATTCGCTCTATCTGTAAGTCCTTATGCCACCATGCTCGCCCTAACCAAACCAACCCATTGACACTGAAGTATGCCATAACTGATTTTAAACGCTGACAACTAGGACCCCAAAAATGCTGAAAACCAAATAACAAGATACGATACTCCTACCAACAACATCAAACTACGAGATAACAACACCATACCAACAATATCAAACTACAAATACAATGCCGTACCAACAATATCAAACTACGAGATAACAACACCATACCAACAATATCAAACTACAAGATACAACACCTAATAATAATGATAATACTAATAATACTTATAATAAGAATAAGAATAATATATGGAATTTATATAGCGCTGAATCTTGTAAAGCAACAAATCAAAGCGCTCACATGACTTTTTTTCATCTTATTTATGTGTGTATGTGGTTTTTTTAATTTTGTCATCTGTTCCCACCGGCACACAATGGCCTACTCTTTCGAACAGCGGAACAGGATTTAACATGTGCGCAAGACGTTCTGCATGCGTTCGCATACGGGGCCTCGGTTTATAGTCTCATCCGAAGGAAATGTCAACAATATCAAACTACATGATACAATACCATACCAACAATATCAGACTACACGACAACAATACCATATCAACAATATCAAACTACAGGACAACAATACCATATCAACAATACCAAACTACAAGATACAATACCATACCAACAATATCAGACTACAAAGATACAATACCATACCAGCAATACCAAACTACAAAGATACAGTACCATACCAACAATATCAAACTACAAAGATACAATACCATACCAACAATATCAGACTACAAGATACAATACCATACCAACAATATCAGACTACAAGATACAACACCATACCAACAATATCAAACTACAAAGATACAGTACCATAGCAACAATATCAAACTACAAGATACAACACTTTATCAACAATATCAAACTACAAGATACAACACAATACCAACAATATCAAACTACAAGATACAATACCATACCAACAATATCAAACTACAAAGATACAACACCATACCAACAATATCAAACTACAAAGATACAATACCATACCAACAATATCAAACTACAAAGATACAATACCATATCAACAATATCAAACTACAAAGATACAACACCATACCAACAATATCAAACTACAAGATGCAACACCATACCAACAATATCAAACTACAAAGATACAATACCATATCAACAATATCAAACTGCAAAGATACAATACCATATCAACAATATCAAACTACAAGATACAACAGATACAACACCATATCAACAATATCAAACTAAAAAGATACAATACCATACCAACAATATCAAACTACGAGATAACAACACCATATCAACAATATCAAACTACAGGATACAATACCATATCAACAATATGAAACTACAAGATACAATACAGTACCAACAATATCAAACTACAATATCATACCCACAATTATCAAAGTACAGGATAAATTCCAAACCAACAATATCAAACTACAAAGATACAGTACCATACCAACAACATCAAACTACAAAGATACAATACCATACCAACAACATCAAACTACAAAGATACAATACCATAACAATATTAAACTACAAGATACAATAACATACCAGCAATATCAAACTACAAGATACAACACCATACCGACAATGTCAAACTACAAGATACAACATCATACCAACAATATCAAACTACAAAGATACAACACCATACCAACAATATCAAACTACAAGATAACAATACCATACCAACAATATCAAACTACAAAGATATAATACCATACCAACAATATCAAACTACAAGATACAACATCATACCAACAATATCAAACTACAAAGATACAACACCATACCAACAATATCAAACTACAAGATAACAATACCATACCAACAATATCAAACTACAAAGATACAATACCATACCAACAATAGCAAACTACAAGATACAACATAACAATATCAGACTACAAGATACAGCACCATACCAACAATATCAAACTACAAGATACAATATCATACCAACAATATCAATCTACAAAGATGCAACACCATACCAACAATATCAAACTACAAAGATATAATACCGTACCAACAATATTAAACTACAAGAAAACAGTACAAGTCGAGCTGTTTATAGCTGAGTTGATAAGCGAGGAAACTAAAGCACTAGTGCTTTACAGCAAACTTCTAAATATCAATGGCAGATTATGTTATTTTGCTTCTGTGCCCACCTTACAATGGTCAGATATGTTCAGTTGAAGTAATAATAAAAATAATAATAATAATAATAATAACAATAATAATAATAATGTATGGAATTTATATAGCGCTGAATCTTGTAAAGCAACAAATCAAAGCGCTCAGATGACTTTTTTTTTTAATTGAGTACATTGGAATAAGCACTCATGT
>CM054158.1:29624025-29629025 GCA_028751875.1 Rapana venosa
TACCTTCCCTGACCCTAAAGAGGACAGGTACCCATTTACAGCTGGGTGAACTGGGGGAACTGTACTGAAGCCAAGGCGCGCAAACGGTCACCCATCCAAGTGGTAACCACGCTCGACGCTGCTTAACTTGGCTGGGGAGAAAAAAAGGTAAAAAAAGAAAAGATAGAGAAGAGGACAGATGGAAATCAAAAGGGAAGAGGCGGTCTGATCTCTTTCCCTGACAAACCTTTTCTCTTTTTTCTTTCTTCTTTTTTCTTCTACTTTTCTTTTCTTCGCTTTCTTTTTCTTTTGTTTTGTGTGTGTGTGTGTGTGTGTGTGTGTGTGTGTGTTGTGTGTGTGTGTGTGTGTTGTGTGTGTGTGTTGTGTGTGTGTGGTGTGTGTGTGTGTGTGTGTGTGTGTGTTGTGTGGTGTGTGTTGTGAGTGTGTGATGTGTGTGTTGGTGGTGTATGTGTGTGTAGTGTGTGTGTGTATGGTGTGTGTATGTGTGTGTGTGTGGGTGTGGTGTGTGGTGTAGTGTGTATGTGTGTGTTATTGTTTGTGTGTGTGTATGTGGTAGTGTGTATGTGTGAGTGTGTATGTGTGTGTGTGTGTGGGTGTGTGTGTGTGGTGTGTGTGTGGGTGTGGTGTTGTGTGTGTATGTAGTGGTGTGTGTGTATGTGTGGTGTGTGTGTGGTTGTGGTATGTTTGTTGTTGTGTTGTGGTGTATGTGTGTATGTGTGTGTATGTGTTGTATGTGGTGTGTGTGTGTGTATTGTGTGTGTGTATGTGTGTGGTGGTGTGGTGTGTGGGGTATGTGTGTTGTGTTTGTGGTGTGTTAGTGTGTGTGTTATGTAGTGTGTATGTGTGTGTGTAGTGTGTATGTGTGTTTGTATGTGTGTGTGTATGTGTGTGGTATGTGTGTGTGTGTGTATGGGGTGTGGGGTTTTATGGTGTGTATGTTGTGTTGGTTGGTGTGTGTTTGTGTGTGTGGTGTTTTGTGTTTGTGTGTGTCTGTGTGTGTGGGTGTGTATTTTGTGTTGAGTGTGTGTGAGTGATGTGTGTGTATGTGTGTGTGGTGTGTTGTATGTATGTGTGTGTGTAGTGTGTGTGTGTGTGTATGTATGTGTTGGTATGTGGCTGTATGTGTTGTGTGCAGTGGGTGTGTGTGTATGTGTATTGTATGTATGTGGGGTATGTGTTGTGTATGTGTGTGGGGTATGTGTGTGTGTATGGTGGGGGGTGTGTGTGTGGTGGGCCACTGGAGCAACCGGGTAGAACATTTGTGCAATGTCAGTTCAACTTGAGGGGGCCGCGTGACTTCATTCCTATGGGTCCGGGGTTTTCTCACCACCTTCCTCCACCTACCTACCTACCTACTAACCTACCCGCCCCCCTCCCCCCCCCCCCCCCCCCCCCCCCCCTGCCCCCACCTCAACCCCCAACCCCCCCCCCCGCGATTCGAGCGGCTGGCTTGGGCAGTAGGATGGATGGATGGAGGGAGGGAGGAAGGGAGGGAGGGAGGGAAAGAAAGAAGGAAAGAAAGAAGGAAAGAAAGAAGATCGATCTCTCTAGCAGAGCGGGGAGAGCCCGATTGAGCGGTAGTTGTGGCGGCCAATCCCAAGAAGACGCTGTGTGTGTGTGTGGTGGGGGGGGGGGGGGGGGGGGGGGGGGGGGGGGGGGCGGAGGGGGGAGGGGGGGGGGGGGGGGGGGGGGGGGTGTGAGTGTGGTGTGTGTGTGGTGTGTGGGGAGGTGGAGAAGGAAGAGTAGAGAATTTTTTTTTGTTTTTTAGAGTGGCTTTGTGTGTTTTTGGTTGCTGTGTTTTGATGTGATGTTGTGTGTGGGAGGAGGGGTGGGTGGGGGGGGGGGTGTGGGGTTGTTTTGTGTGTGGGTGGGTGGTGGTGTGTGTGTGTGTGGTGTGGTGGTTTGGTGGGGGGTGGTGGTGGTGTGGGGGGGGGGGAGGTTGTGTGTGTTTGGGTTGTTGGTGGGGAGTGGGGTGGTAGGTGGGTGTGTGTGTGATGAGTGGTGGAGTGTGTGGTGTGTTGTGTAGTGTGGGGGGGAGTGGGGGAGTATTGGTGTGGTGTGTGGTGGGTTGTGTTATGGGGGGGTGGTGGTGGGTTGTGTGTGTGTGAGTGGGTGTGTGTGTGTGTGTTTTTGTGTGTGTGTGTGTGTGTGTGGGGGGGGGGGGGGGTAAAGGTTTGGGGTTGTGTTGTGGGTGGTGTGTGTGTTTCAGGGGTGATGTGTGTAGTGTGGTGTGTGTTTTGTGTGAGTGTGTGTTTAGTGTGTGTGTTTGGGGGGGGTAGTGTGTGTGTAGTGTGTTGTGAGGGGGTTTGTGTGGTAGTGGTAGTGTTGGTGTGGTGTGGGGGGGGGGGGGGAGTGTTTGTGTAGTGTGTGATTGTGTTGTGTGAGTAGATGTAGGTTGGGGGTTTTGTGTGTGTGTAGTGTGGGGGGGGGGGGGGGGGAGGTAGGGGGTTGGTGTTGTGTGTGTGTGTGTTTGGGTTTTGTAGGTGAGTGAGTGTGTATTTTTGTGTGTGTGTGTGTGTGGTGTTTTGGTGTGTGTTTGTTGTGTGAGTGTGTGGGGTTTTTGTTGGGGGTTGTGTGTGTAGTGTGTCTGGGGGGTGGGGGTGAAGGGGTAGTGTTTGTGTGGGGGGGGGGGGGGGTTGGGTGTAGGTGAAAAAGTGTGGTTGTGTGGGGGTAGTGTGTGTGTGTAGTGTGTGTGTATAACTTACACACCCCCTTGTTTTAAACCCAATTGCCCCGGGTCCTTCCACCCATGAATCTTACTTTTTTCTTTTGTTTCCTTTCTTTTTGTCTGTCTGTCTTTCTGTCTGTCTTTCTTTTTTTTAAAACTTTCTTTCTTTCATTTTGTCTATCTTTCTTTCTGTCTTCCTGTTTGTCTGCCTGTCTTTTTGTCTTATTTTTCATTTTGCGTTTCTGTCTGTCTGTCTGGTTGGCTGGCTGACTGGCTGGTTGGCTTTTCTTTCTTGCTTTCTTTCTTTCTTTCTTTATCTCTTTCTGTCTGTCTGTCCGTCTTTTCTTTCTGCTTGTCTTTCTTTCTTTCTGCCTTTATGTCCTCTTTCTTTCTTTCTTTCTTTCTCTTTTCCGTCTGTCTATCTGTCTGTCTGTCTGTCGTTCTTTCTTTCCTATTGTCTTTCTGTCTTTCGTTCGTTCTTTCTTTCTGTCTGTCATTCGCGCTTTTCTGTGTTCTCTATTCTTTCATTCCAGTGAGCTTCTGTGGGTTTTTTTTCTTGTTTGTTTGTGCGTTTCTTTGTTTATGTGTTTCTGAGTCTCTGTTGTTGTTGTGGTAGTTGTTTTTCTTCGTTTGTTTGTTTGTTTTCTCCGTTACTCTGTCTTTGCTTCTCTGTCTCTTGTGTTTCTCTGATTTTGTGTCTGTCTGTCTCTCTCTCTCTCTCTCTGTCTCTTTGTCTGTTTATCTCTCTCGGTGATGTCACGATTTCACTTTAGATTGAAAAAAAAGTTATATAATTATGTGCTATATGTACATGACTTAAGTGTGGAATGTACTAACCTATAAACATGATGTATACCACTTCAAATTGGGCCATGGCCTTTTCTTGAATAACTTAGTGCCATTCTCTCTCTGTGTCTGTGTCTCTCTCTCTGTGTCTCTCTCTCTGTCTCTCTCCCTCCCTCCCCCCCTCTATCTCTCTCTCTCTCTCTCTCCTCTTCTCTCTCTCTCTCTATATATATATATATATATATATCTATGTATATATATATATATATATTATATATATATATATATATATATATATATATATATATATATATATATTTTACATACATACATACATACATACACATAATATCTGTATGCGTTTGTGTTTGTTTTGTGTGTGTGTGTGTGTGTGTACCTTCAATTACTAGCGCAGTAAAAAAAAACTTGAACCATCTTTAAACTTTCACCACCATCTATCCCGTAGTCTCTTAGACCGTCGAGGCACCCCTGGAGATTTTGCAGCCAGCTTCCTCCACAAGGCACGGATCTCAGTGTGGTTTGTTTGCCCGTAGCATGTCGTCGTTCCACTTCTGTGCACTACGGGATAGGTGAGGGAAGGCTGCTGATGACCGGTAGCCTCAGACGACACGACCATAACCTGTGCCACAGAGAGTAAAATAATGATAAAGATCAGTACCCTCTGTTACAAATGTCTCCACAAAACTGCACCCTCCTACCTCTGTGGATGTCTTCACCTGTACACTCCTTCCCGTTCCCTCCGCTCTGCTGCAGATACCCTGTGCCTACGAATACCTAGATTCAACCAATCCACTGTTGGCCGCCGCTCTTTCTCTATTTCGGGTCCATCGACCTGGAATGAGCTCCCTCTCTCTCTCTCTCTCTTCGCCAGAAACCTAGTTATGATACTTTAAAATCCAGCCTCAAGACATATTTATTTCAAACCTAAGATTTCCCCCCTCCTGTTTTATATCAGAACTATCCCACCTTATTAAAGCATGTCCTATCACCCTGCTAAAGTATACGTCCTGTGTGTGTGTGTGTGTGTGTGTGTGTGTGTGTGTGTGTGTGTGTGTGTGTGGGTGTGTGTGTGTGTGTGTGTGTGTGTGTGTGTGTGTGTGTGTGTGTGTGTGTGTGTGTGTGTGTGTGTGTGTGTGTGTGTGTGGTGTGCTTTTGAAAAACATTTGACTATTGAAGTTTTATTTCATAGATTTGGTCTGCAGCGCACCATGTTTGTAAATATCTGTTTGTTTAAACTATTGATTATTTATCATTGATTGCATGACTGTGTCAGATTAGGTTGAATGCATGCCCTCTGATTTGTCTTGGCAAGATATAGCGCTATATAAGTTCCATTTATTATTATTATTATTATTATTATTATTATAACCAGTATGCACCCCGCCACCCCACCCCCCACCCCGCCACCCCACCCCCCACCCCGCTACCTACCCGGCCAAGGATGCGCTCCTCCGGGTACAAAAACTGCCCACGATACACTGCCTGGGAAGTTCTTTGCAGTTCTTTGCCCCCCCCCCCCCCCCCC
>CM054158.1:29639025-29641525 GCA_028751875.1 Rapana venosa
GTTGTGTTAAGCCCCCCCCCTTCCACCTCCTTCTTCCCACCCCCAAAAACAGAACACAAGCATGCAGGACCCCAGAATTAATACAAGAGCCATCTCCAAAAGATGATCGAATTCGTCCCGAAATAGCATCTGCCGTGTATTTTTAGCTCTCCGAAGCTGGTGAGTGTTGCTATTCCTGGTTTATGATCTAACAGGAGGGAAGGGGGTGGGGGATGGGGGTGGGATAATTGAGTGCTAGGAAAAGACAGGGCCTTTCGCCTTCCTTTAGAATAGTCATGTGGAGGTTTTTAGCAGGTTTTTTCTTGAAGATGATCTTTTCTTTCGTTTCTTTTTTAAAAGTTTGTTTTGGTTATAGACAAAAGGGGGTGGTATGTGTTTTTGTTTAATATTAGGAGCAGCAATGCTCTTCGACTTGCAAATGTGTTTATGGTGAGGAAAGGGGTGCGTGGGGCTGGGGAGGGGGAAGAGGGAGGGAGGGAGTGGGGTGGTGGTGATGGTGGCTACTGTGTGAGTGTGTGTGTGAGAGAGAGAGAGGGAGACAGACAGGCAGACAGAGGTAGACAGAGACAGAGGAACAGACAGACAAAGAAATAGAGAGAGACAGACAGACATATATGATTCATTCATTCATTCATTTATATCGAGGATAATGAAAAAAGCACCCATGTGCTTTTTTACATCCAGTCCCTGTGTGTATGCGGTTTTGTAAATTCTGTCTCTGTTCCCACCGGCACACAATGGCCTACTCTTACGAAAAGCGCAACAGGATTTAACGTATGCGCAAGATGTTCTGCGTGCGTTCGCACACGGGGCCTCGGTTTATAGTCTCATCCGAAAGACAAAGACAGAGAGAGAGAGTGAGAGAGACAGACAGAGAGCGTGCAAGTGTTGTGCTTGTATGTATGTGTGTGTGTGCATGTGTGTGTGTGTTTGCGTGCGTGCTTGTGCGTGCGTGCTTGTGCGTGTGTGTGTGGTGTGTGTGTGTGTGTGTGTGTGTGTGTGTGTGTGTGTGTGTGTGTGTGTGTGTGTGTGTGTGTGTGTGTGTGTGTGTGTGTGTGTGCAAAAATGCCATGCCAATGCTGTCAGGTCAGTATTTTGGCGCAAACACTGAAACAAAGGGCTGACTTATGATGAGAGCTGGAAGCTGGAATTGAGATATTGTGCAATTCCTTCTCTCTGTCTCTTCTTTTGTCTTCACCTCTGTCTCTGTCTGTCTGTCTAGTCTGTATGTATGTCTGTCTGTCTGTCTCTGTTTGTCTGTTTCTGTCTCTATGTCTCTGTCTCTATGCCTATCTGTGTGTCTCTCTGTCTCTGTCTGTCTGTCTGTCTGTCTGTCTCTCTCTCTCTCTCTCTTCTCTCTCTCTCTCTCTCTCTCTCTCTCTCTCTCTCTCTCCGTGAATGAGGGAGTGAGTGAGTGGGTCAAGTCAAGTCAAGTCAAGTCAAAATTTTATTTCCAGATGGTACGTGAGTGAGTGTGTGTGTGCGTGCGTGCGTTCATGCACGCGCGCGCGTGCGCTTGTGTGTATATGAGAGAGAGCGTCTGTCTGCGTGTCTGTTTGTCAATTTATCTGTCTCTGTGTCTGTCTGTGTCAGTCTGTGTCTATTGTTAGTATTTTTGTCTAGTTCTTTTTTCTGTGCTTTTTTTTCTTTCTCAAATTAATCTTTGTCACAAAAGGTTGGGATTGATTTATAGAGAAAGCCTCTATTCTTGATAGATTATAATGAAGTGAGTGCATACGTAATTAAATAAATATAAAGAATAGTAAGTAAGTAAATAAGTCAGTCAGTGCGTAAGTAAGTCAGTGTGTAAGTAAGTAAAGATATTTTGGCACCTTATCTCTCTTATGAAAGCCAATAGCGCTTACAAACACCACACACACACACACACACACACAACACACACACACATACACAACACACACACAACATACACACACACACGCACGCACGCACGCACACACACACACACACACACACACACACACACACACACACACACACACACACACACACACACACACACACACACTAGCTTGATGAACCTGGCTTCTCTCTGAACTCCTTGAGGAGTCGTTGCGGGCACTGCTCTGACTTTGTGCCAAGAACAGTGTTGTGGACCAGATGAACCTGGTGGAGCCCATCCCTCACTGGGTAACAGGATGCATGCTGGGTATACTCCTGTCATCATTTACCCTATGGCTGTAACTGGGGTTTTTGGTGGAGTTTGTTTTACGAAAGATGAATACGGTGGATACACAAGATGTCCTTCCTGCGTTGACGTACGATATCTCGGTTAATGACAGTATCATCCTACCCCCCCCAACTCCAACCCCTGGAGTTTCTGGGGAACTGTCAGTATAAAAGGCAACCCCACCTTCTGGAAAGTCTGTGCTAGGAATTCCCTCTTTTCTATCCTTCTCTATGTTTCTGCCTAGTTTCTTGTCTTCCTTATTCTTCTGTATATTCAACTCGCGCTTTCTTTTCTTTTCCTTTTTGTTTT
>CM054158.1:29646525-29651525 GCA_028751875.1 Rapana venosa
TACTATGATTTGAGGGTTCGATCTCATGTTAACGGTAGATAATTATTGTATTGTGTGGTATGGTGTTGTCTTGTATTGTATTGTAATGTATTGCGTTGTATTATGTGGTGTTGTATTGTTTTTTGTTGTTATGGTGTCTTATTTTATTGATTTAGGTTATATTGTATTGTGCTCTATTGCACTGTGTTGTATTGTATTGTATTGTAATGTATTGTAGCCGTCAGCGCCTGGGCTTTATCACAGTTCTTGAATAAACCATTGACGCTGGGGGCAACAGCAAAGCGAGAGGCTGTATGATCAGTGGCTTTCGCACTCATGGAATTCCACTTTACAGCTTAGTCTTTAGTGATCGACTATGACTCTGACTAGGAGGCTTGACTTGCACAGTCCTTATGTGCTGCAGCCCTGGGGGCTGGTTGGCCTATGGAGAACATCTCCAACGCTGACTGTTCTTATGCCCACTTGGCCGAGAGAGTGGGGATGTACTGTGGGCAAGGCATCTCCACTATCATCAAATTTCTGCCCAATTTCCGAAACAGCAGCTGCCTCCTCTGCTGTTTTGGAGGTCATCGTCGAACACGACGGACAAACATAAAATAAAAATAATGTATTGTATTGTGCTGCATTGCATTGTGCATCGGTGGTCCAGAGGTAACGCACCTGCTTAGAAAGCGAAAATTCCGGGTTCGAAGTGTGTGATGGTTCGATTCCCGTTTGGGCCCGAAACTTTTCCCCCATCCATTAGACCATGAGTGGTGGTCTGGATGCTAGTGTTTTGGATGAGACGATAAACCGAGGTCCCGTGTGCTACACATGTTTAGCCCACGTAAGAGAACCAACCCACGGCAACAAGACAGTTGTTCGTGGCAAAATTCTGTAGAGAAAAAGCTTCTCTGATAAGGAAACAAATACAGTTGGAGACAGGAAAAGAAAAAAAAGAAAAGGTGGCGCTGCTCTTGTGGCGACGTGCGCGCTTTCCCAAGGGAGAGCAGCCCGAATTTGATGTAGAGAAAAATCTGCCGTGAGTTAAAATGGTATACAATTGTATTGTGTTTGTATTATATTGTGTTGTGTTGTGTTGTGATATGGAACAGCAGTGGACAGGACAGTCCCGATATTTATGGCCTTTGTGGTCGGCGGGGCTATAAACAACAGGATTGGATTGGATTGGATCGGATTGATCGGATTGACAGCATTGTATACTGTACTGATTTGTGTATTGTATGGTGTTGTTTTGTGTTGTGTTGCGTTGTGTTGTGTTGCGTTGCGTTACACTGCACTGCATTGTAGTATATTGTATACTGTGTTGCATTACATTGCATTGTTTTGCATTGTATTGCATTGTATTGCATTGCATTGTATTGTATTGTACACCATATTGTATACTGTGTTGTTTTGCATTGTTTTGCATTCCATTGTAGTGCGTTGCATTGTATTGTACACCCCTTTCTGTTACATTATTTCCAAGAACATTAGACGTAATCCCTGCGCTAGAGATTTCTTTAAAGGTCCTGTTTTGTAATGTTCCGCAACACAACACATTCTTCAGAGATTTTTAACATTTACCGTCTGATATGAGACTTCTTCGTAGGGATGCCGGGAGCCCTCAGTATAAATAGCATTCCCACTTTCTGGAAATTCTGTGCTAGAAATTCCCTCTTTTCTATCCCTCTCTTACTTTCTGCCTTGTTCCTTTTTCTTCTTGTCACCTCATTCCTGTCTTTTTTCTGCCTTCTTGGTCCATTCTCCTGCCTTCCCTCCCCCCCCACCCCCACCCCCCAATAAAGATTTACCAGACAACAGTTCTCTCCCATTCTGAAGTCGGATGTGCTGGGCCTGATTAGTCAGGCACTTAACGGCAGCGCAACGCATTTTCACTCATATGACAAACAACAATGGCTGCTGTCTGAGCGATCGAGGAGGAAGAAGAAGATATGAGATAACATGTCTCAGTTGAGTGGGTTTGGGTTTTTTCTTTTCTCCATGACGCACATAGTTATCTAGTTCAGATCTCAGGTATTGGTTTTATGCCATGTTAAAATGTCGTTTATTTGGTTCACCCATAACCTGTTAGGGGACGGGATAGCTCAGTGGTCGGAGCACTCGCTTTCCCCCAGCCAAGTTAAGCAGCGTCGAGCGTGGTTACCAGTTGGATGGGTGACCGTTTGCGCGCCTTGGCGTCAGTACAGTTCCCCCAGTTCACCCAGCTGTAAATGGGTACCTGCCCTCTGTAGGGTCAGGGAAGGTAAAGCAGCGAGGGAGAGGAGATGGGTGCCGCCCTCAATACGCTGGCCCTAGAGAAGTGAGGTCTCTGACGCCTCGCTCCCCTACGACCTTATAGGTTATGGGACAACCTTACCTTTACCTTTATAACCTGTTAACCATCTCGATGCGACGCCTATGGTTGGCTGGGCCGTTGATCTGTTGAGAACGACAGAAGACTTAGGGACGGGAGATAGCCTGGTGGTTAGAGTGATGTATTCATGATCTGCTGACCCGGGTTCGAATCTCGTTCAAGAGGAATTTTTCCTCTGGAGTTAAAAATCAGTGCCCGACTCTACTACCCCCGCCCCCCCCCCCCCCCCCCCAAAAAAAAAAAGTCCTTCAGATGAGACTATAAACCGAGGTCCCGTATGCTTAGCGAAAGCACGCAGGACACATTGCGCACACGTTTGAACCACGATCCGCTTTCCGGAAGAGTAGGCCATTTTGTGCTGGTGGGAACGGATAAAAAAATTTATAAAAAAAAAATGTCCATACACAAGGGGACTGAATATTTTTTTTAAACCCACAAGAGCGCTTATTCCATTATCTTCGAAATTAAAAAAAAAATGAATTTTTGAAAAATCAATAAATAAATAAATAAATCTTGGATTTTTGGTAACGCACTGTTCCTCGGCTAGAGCCCCGAGGTTCACAGATGGTGAGATTTTTTACTTAAGTGACGGATTTTTTTTCTCAAACCCACCATTTAGGTAGCCGCATTCTGTCTTCAGGGGGGAGGGGTGGTGGTGGGGTGGTGTGGTGGTGGGGTGGTGGTGGTGGTGGTGGTGGTGGTGGTGATGGTGGGTGGTGGTGATGATGATGGTGGTGTCTAAAACGCAACACCTGTGTGTATGCGTTTCTTTAGAATTTTATCATTCGTTCCTACTTGGCACGAAATGGCCTACTCTTCCCCAAAAAGCTGAATGGGTTTTTTTCAACGAGTGCGCGAAGAGTTCTCTGTACATTTTTTAAAATTCTTTCATATCGAGGATAATGGAATAAGCTCTTATGTGCTTTCTTACATCCAGTCCCCGTGGGTATGCGGTTTTGTAAATTCTGTCAATCCGTTCCCACCGGCACACAATGGCCTACTCTTACGAAAAATGGAACAGGATTTAACGTGTGCGCAATGTGTTCTTTCGTACATTCGCACACAGGGCCTCTGTTTATTTATAGTCTCATCCGAAGGACGTTGACATTCATTCAGTTCGAATTGTTTCCCCCCCGTCAAAGTGGGAAGAAAGAGCAAGGCTGAGGGGAATCGAGCCCAGTACCTCACGGTTTGCTTGTTAGGCAGGTGAAAGTCTTAACTGAGAGGGACGGGGTAGCCTGGTGGTTAGAGTAATGTATTCATGATCTGCTGACCCGGGTTCAAATCTCGTTCAAGAGGAATTTTTCCTCTGGAGTTAAAAATCAGTGCGCGATTCCACTACCCCCCAAAAAGTCCTTCGGATGAGACTATAAACCGAGGTCCCGTGTGCTATCGAACGCACGCAGAACACCTTCCGCACACGATAAAACCCGTTCCGCTTTTCGGAAGAGTAGGCCATTGTGAGCCGGTGGGAACGGATGACAAAATGTACAAAACTGCATACACACGGGGTCTGGGTGGAAAGAAAAGCACGTGAGTGCTTATTTCATTATCCTCGAAATAAAAGAATAATGTAAATTTTAAAAAAAACAACCTGTCCTGCCATCTTCCTTCTTATCTTGAATTCTTTTCTTCGTTCCTCGTTTTTGCCCACCATGAAGGTAGCCGCATTCCGACCTCGTGGAATCTAGGATTCTCTCTCTGTCTCCGTCCGTCCGTCCATCCATCTGTCTGTCGATCTGTCTGTCTGTCTCTTTCTCTCCCCAGGTAGCCTCAGGATGCATGCTGGGTATGTTCGTGTCGCCCATCCCACGGGTCAGCCAGTGGTGGTCTACTGCTTTTTTTTTTCTCCCTGCAAAGGTCATCATGATGGCGGTTTTTTACGTGGCTGCACCAGATTATATGTTTCTGCTGAAAATTAATACACACAAGACATCGATTTAACTTAAAGCTCCGGCCACAAAGGACTTCATTTTATTTTATTTTATTTATTTATTATTTTATATCGAGGATAATGGAATAAGTACTTATGTGCTTTTTATAACATCCAGTGCCCGTGTGTATGCGGTTTTTTAAATTCTGTCATCTGTTCCCACCGGCACACAATGGCCTACTCTTACGAAAAGCGGAACAGGATTTAACGTGTGCGCAAGATGTTCTGCATGCGTTTGCATACGGGGCCTCGGTTTATAGTCTCATCCGAAGGACTATTCTGCTGAAAATTAATACACGCAAGACATCGATTTAACTTAAAGCTCCGTCTACAGAGGAGTTTATTTTATTTTATTTAATCTATTTATTTTATTCTTTTATATCGAGGATAATGGAATAAGCTCTTATGTACTTTTTTTTACATCCAGTCCCCGTGTGTATGCGGTTTTGTAAATTCTGTCATCTGTTCCCACCGGCACACAATGGCCTGCTCTTACTCTAAAGGTGGAACAGGATTTTAACGTGTGCGCAAGATGTTCTGCGTGCGTTCGCGCACGGGGCCTCGGTTTTTATAGTCTCATCCGAAGGACTTTTCGGGTGAGAGCGGAGTGGAGTACCAATGTTAACTCCTGTAGGGGGAAAAGATCTCCCTCCAACAAACTCCACATAGTCCGTGGATGGAGACTTGAATCTGCCTCTCTTTGTTTGTACT
>CM054158.1:29656525-29661525 GCA_028751875.1 Rapana venosa
AAAGTCCTTCGGATGAGACTATAAACCGAGGTCCCGTGTGCGAACGCACGCAGAACATCTTGCTGCACACGTTAAAACCCGTTCCGCTTTTCGGAAGAGTAGGCCATTGGGTGCCAGTGGGAACGGATGGCAAATTTACAAAACTGCATACACACGGGGACTGGATTAAAAAAAAGCATATGAGTGCTTATTCCATTATCCTCGAAATAAAAGAATGAAATAAAGAATAAAATAAAAATAACATCAGTACTGACTCCACTCGTCCTACAAGAGTCCTTCAGATCAAACTATACACCGAGATCCCGTGTTGCGAACGCGAGTAGAAAGTCTTAGGCCCACATTTAAAACCCGTTCCACCTTTTTGGAAAGGTAGGCCATTTCGTGCCGGTAACAACGGACGACACAATTTAAAAAATAATAATTAAACGTATACGTTTGTGTTGTGTTTAGATATCATCCCCGAAGTCAAATGCAGCTACCTTAATGGTGGGGTAAACGATCGCAGACACAAAATCTCACCGTTGGTGAAACTCAAAGCCGTAGTGAAGAAACAACAAAAAAAGATTTGGTTTGTCTTTCTTTCTTTTAATTGTTGTTGGTTTTTTTTTGTTGGATTTTTTTGTTGGTTATTTTTGTTGGTTTTTGTTGTTGTTTTGTTTATTGCTTTTGTTTTGGTTTTTTTTCAGCCGGGGGGGGGGGGGGGGGGTACGACTGTCGTACTTAAACCGTATAAAATATATCCTGATTTTGTTTTCATGAACATTACATATTTTGCTCTGAAGCAAGTTCGTTAACTTAAGGGATAAAGACTAGCTTGTATCCATTGATGAATGTATCGAATCAAGACTGCCCATCAACAACAACATCAACAACATCAACAACAGTAATAATAATAATAATAATAATAATAATAATAATAATAATAATAATAATAATAATAATATAATGATGATGATGATGATAATAATAATAATAATAATGATGATGATGATGATGATGATGATGACGATGATGATGGTGATGATAATAATAATAATAATAATAATAATAATAATAATAATAATAATGGTGATAATGACGAAATAATAATAATAATAATAATAATAACGGAAAAAAATAACAGAGGACAATCAACTTATGAATATCGATATCTGACTATAGAAAATATGTACGCACACTTTACAAATCTTACTGTAACGTTTTCATCTGGATCTTTTTTTCCTGAAAGCTGTCCAAAACCCATTAATCCTACCTGTCAGAAATGTGGAATGTTTTACTGTAACTGGTACACTTGTGCCACAATTCCTTGCTATCTGTTACTTACAACAAAAAAAAATTATCAAATATTATTTTAAACAATCTCTAATATCATATGCGAAACAGCTTTTTCATTAAAATATTTAATGCATTTCTATCTTTCCTGTGAAAATGTCCTGAACTTAAGAACGATTTTGAAATAAAATATGGTGTGGCTTACATCTGTACTTGTTGCTAGACATATTTTTAATCGAATAAGAATATATTGGTGGGGTTGGGGGGTTTAATACGAGTTTTCTTGTCTCACTTCTTTTTCAACATCTTAAAACAAACTCTAAAATCGTTCCAGTGCTATCACCAAAAATATACCACGACCCTCCATCTTTTTTTTTAAATGGACAATTACAACAATCGCTGGTGTTTGGGTTGTTTTTTTTCGATTCTGTCCAGTATTTCAAAATATATTTTCGCAAGCGTAGTGCTTTTTTGGGGGGGAGGGGATGATTTCACATAAAGATTAATGTACAATTTTCCATTGAATTTTTTTTTCAACTGGCGATAATATCTGAGTTAAAATGCATCTCAGAGAATAGTTGGTTGGTGTTTTTTTTTTAAAAAGATTGTTTGATAGTAAGCATTGATTAAAAAAAATAATTTAACAAGATTGGCAATGCTGGAATCAGGCTTTCTTCTGAAACCATACCTCCAAATTACTTCCCTTGGGAAACCGGGGGCCTGTCAGTTTAAATGGCATCACCAGCTTCTAGAAATTGCATGCAAGAATTTCCCTCTTTTCTATCCATTTTCTTCCTGTTACCTCCTTCCATTCTTTTTTTAATTTTTAGCCTTCTTGGTCCATTCTCCTGCCCTTTTTTACCCCCAGAAAGTCTTAAAAGACAACATTTCTCTCCCATGCTGAAGTCGGTTGCGCTGGGCTTGATTTGCCAGGCGCTTAAAAGCAGCGCAACGTATTTTCGCTCATATGACAGACAACAATAGTTGCTGTCTGAGCGGTCGACGAAGAAGAATACCTCAAAATATTGCACATTCCTACACACACAAAAAAGTGTTGGAGTTTGACCCTAAAAAGCCGGACTAAACAGAGCAAAAATATTATCTTTTTTAAGAATTTGATAGTTCTGCTTGGGCACACGTGTTTGTGTATTTCCTTGCGATGTCGAACTTTTTGGTCCTAAAACATGAGAGAGAGGCATAGAGAAACAGACAGACAGACAAACAGAGAGGCAGAGATACGGATACAAAGAGACAGCACAGACGACGGGATAGCCTAGTGGTTAGATCAGAACATTGCGCTCGCAATCTGACGACCCGGGTTCGATTCCCGTTCAAGGGGATATTTTTCCCTGGAGTTAACATCAGTGCAGACTCTACTCTCCCCAAAAGTCTTTCGGAAGAGACTATAAACCGAGGCCCCGTGTGCAAACGCACGCAGAACATCTTGCGCACACGTTAAATCCTGTTCCGCTTTTCGTAAGAGTAGGCCATTGTGTGCCGGTGGGAACAGATGACAAATTTTACAAAACCGCATACACACAGGGACTGGATGTAAAAAAGCACATAAGTGTTTATTCAATTATCCTCGATATAAAAGAATAAATAAATAAAAGTCAGAGAGCAAGAGAGACTGACAGATATCAGATAATTTATAGCTCTCCTCAATTGAAGTGGAGGTTTAAAATTAAAAGGTTCATTGCACATAAAGTAAAAAATGGTGTAGCGTATGTAACTCTGTTTGGGAAAAAAAATTATACTGACGAGGCTTTTGCTTTCAATGTATTGTTGTACCTTTAGTGACCACGTTTTTACATCTGAAAATTGGCCAACATCTCTTAATTGATATTAATCATGAAAAAAGCAACAATTCAATATCATTGATAAGACAACAGTGAAGTAAAGAAAAAACAACAACAACACCCTTCTCAATCTGAGCATTTTTATGGTAGACGCTCAGCAAAAAATCCCTCAGTTAAATCATAAAAATCTGGCCCAGGCCAAAAGCTGTGTCAGTTATTGATGTCAGCTAAATGCCAAGGCCTACACTAAAATGTTGTTGTTATGTCGAAAAAACGTTATGTTGAGATTTGCCTTCAACCGTGACAAAGCTCTTAACATAACAATCTGTTCTCTCCGTTAAGGAGAAAAAAAATCCTCTGAAGTCGGAGTATGGCTGCATATATTGTGAGGGAGTTTCAAACAGTCATACACGCAAAACTCCTCATCCGGTGTACTTCCTAGTATAGCCTAGTGGTTAGAACATTGCGCTGGCAATCTGACGACCAGGGTTCGATTCCCGTTCAAGGGGGATATTTTGGCCCTGGAGTTAACATCAGTGCAGACTCCACTCTCCCCAAAAGTCCTTCGGATGAGACTATAACCCGAGGCCCCGTGTGCGAACGCACGCAGAACATCTTGCACACACGTTAAATCCTGTTCCGCTTTTTGAAAGAGTAGGCCATTGTGTGCCGGTGGGAACAGATGACAGAATTTACAAAACCGCATACATACGGGGACTGGATGTAAAAAAGCACTTAAGTGCTTATTCCATTATCCTCGATATAAAATAAAAATAAAAATATAACAGTGATTCCCAGCTGGGATGAGAGAGTCAGAGTGCATATTCTGGATGACCCCCAGAGTGTTCAGGTGGGGAACGCACAACAACAACAAACATAAAAATTAGAAAAAAACACGACACCCACCCCACCCACCCTCCACCAACAACAAAAAATCCCACGGCACTTTCGTGTGATTCTTACCTTTTACTCCTCTGTCACTAGCCCCTACCCCACCCACCCCAAACCACCACCCTGCCAATATTCTTCACTTGTTACCACCATCTTTCTCCACCTCTCTCTCTCTCTTCCCTTCCTCTCTCCACATCACATCACACACACACAACCAACACCACCACCACCACACCACCACACAACAACAACAACAACAACAACAACACAACACACACACACCCGTCTAATATCACAATTGATGAAAAGAGGTAACAAGAATCGAACACACACACACAAACAACAACAACAACAACACGCACAAACAACAACAACACCCTCCGAACCCCCCCCCCCACCCCCCACCCCCCCCCCCCCCCCCCCCACACACACACACACCACAACAGAACACAACACACAAACCCGAAACACACGCCCCCCTACCCCCCACCCCCTCCACCCACACACACACATAACACAATCCTCCCCCTACCCACCACCCTCACCCCCCCCCCATTCCCCCCCCCCCCCCACACACACACACATACACAGAACCTGCCGTCAAGACAGTTAAGAGCTAGCTGCCAATTCCTGCCCTCCCACACCCCAAGGCAAGCAATTAAGGAAGGCTGTAAGGTATAGAATCACCTGTGAACACAACAACGGCTGTGCCGACTTCACTCATTCGTTCATTCATTCATTCATTCATTCATACCTGAGCCTTCGTCATGAATGAGCAACCCTGGCCCACCTAAAGGCAACAGCAGCAGAAGAAGGAGAAGCAGACGACTGATTTGCACAACAGGTATTCTAGGAGGTGTCTAGGGGAGGGGAAGGGAGGGTGGTGAAGGTGGAGGTTGAGGTGGAAGTGGAAGTGGGGGGTGGAGGATAGGAGGGTGGTGGGAGGTGCCCTCATTGAAAGAGGCATTGCTGGCTCCGAACATGCATGCCACTTTGCACGCGCTGGGATCGATCAATAACTGTTGGGGTCCTGGTGGG
>CM054158.1:29666525-29684025 GCA_028751875.1 Rapana venosa
GTAGTAGATTAAGCATTACATGCTTTATTTTTGTCAATAAAATACACTGCAATATGTGAAAAAGAAAAGTTAATAATGGGTGGCGCTGGTCTTGTGGCGACACGCTCTCCCCGGGGAGAGAGAGCATCCCGGATTTCATGCAGAGAAATCTGCCGTGACTTCAAGTGGTATAAAATAAAATGAAATGAAATAAAATAACCGTTCCCTAACTTAACACCCTGGGGACCTTCCCCCATGAGGGGGATAGCCTGGGGATTTTTCATTACAAATAGTACCACCCATCCTCTGGAAATTCTGTGTTAGAAATTTCCCCTTTTCTATCCCTTTGTTTCTGTCTTTTTTTTCCACCCTTACCTTTATATCCTCTCTTTTTCTTTCTACTTTCCTTGTCCGTTCTTCTGCCTTTTTTTTCTTTGAGCAAAAATCTTGCAAAATGTTTTTTTTATCGTATGTTAGAATAATTATGATGATGTATTTTGTTGTTCTGTTTTGTTTCTGGCAACCAGGTAAGTGCTGTTGATTTTCAAGATTTAATTTCTGAAAACATGTTATCGGTATGGAGGATGACAAACACAAGAGAGCAAAGCTAACAGCATACTTATGACTTAAACATATCATCCGTATCAAAAGAAACTGTGAAATAAGTGTCCATTCTGCATAGTTATGTTTCCATACATAATTTTCCGTTTTTTTTCGTTTTACGTTGAAGTGTTTCTTATCGTTTTTTTACGCTTTTTTGTGAACGTGGGGATAATAAATTGAGTGGAATGGCTGGTTTCCTCAGTACAACCTGGTTTTTATTGACTAAGGAATATAAATATTAAGGTGCGTGGTCATTTTCAGTTTTTCTTCTTTTTTAGATTGACTGTGTAGGATATTCTGAAGGTATTAGATGGTGCTGGGTTTGAACTTGAGATAAAGGCTGTTGGTAAAGGTCAAGGTGTCCCATAACCTATATGGTCGTAAGGAGGCGAGGCATCAGAGGCCTCAACTTCTCAAGGGGCCAGCATATTGAGGACGGCGCCCATCTCTTCTCCCTCTCTGCCTTACCTTCCCTGACCCTAAAGAGGCAGGTACCCATTTACAGCTGGGTGAACTGGGGGACTGTACCGAAGCCAAGGCGCGCAAACGATTACGCATGCAAGTGGTAACCACGCTCTATGCTGCTTAACCTTAGCTGGGGAAAAAGCGAGTGCTCTGACCGCTGAGCTATCCCGTCCCCAAAGGCTATTGGAGATGGTGACATTGATAACTATAAGGTGACAGTCCTGATATGGCCTTTGTGGTCGTCGGAGCTTTAAACAACATGAAATGAAATGAACCCAGGGGAACACAGAGAATACTCTCTCTCTCAATCTCTCTCTCTCTCTCTCTCTCTCTCTCTCTCTCTCTCTCTCTCTCTCTCTCTCTCTCTCTCTCTCTCTCTCTCTCTCTCTCTCCAATAATGAATAAAACTTTCACATTCGCATTCGCACTTCTCTCTCTCTCTCTCTCTCTCTCTCTTCTCTCTCTCTCTCTCTCTCTCTCTCTCTCTCTCTCTCTCTCTCTCTCTCTCCTCTCATCTCATCTAATCTCATCTCACCTATGAATCACCACCCGTGCGACCGTAAATACACACTAGATAAGACATCTATATACGTATATTAAATACATAACTATTTTCAAAATACCTCGCCAAACAAGCACCCACTACTCCGACTTCAGAGAAAGTTTTTGCGTCGTTTCTTCAACCGCACTTTTGTTATTTGGCTTTTTGTGGGTTTTTTAGTATGAAATCACTGTCGGGATATTTCAAGAAAAAAAATAAAGGACGGGTGTCAAAACTATTGCTGGAGTCTTGCACTTTTGGCAAAAGGTGAAAACCTGTGGGTTGATTCTATATAAAAAATAATTTTAAAAAGTCACCTGAGCGCTTTGATTTGTTGCTTTACAAGATTCAGCGCTATATACAATTCCATAATTATTATTATTATTATTATTATTCATACCTGGCCTCCTTGTTTCTGTTTCTGGTCCCCAAACTCTCGTTATTTCATGTAGCAGTGAAGGAGTGGCCTGTGGTATGGTCGATGATCCTGTACCCACCACTCTTCGTGACCTTTTTCTTATGCACTCCCCTTTTGGGTGGGTTTATATTAGTGCTGGTATCCTTTATTATTATTATTATTATTATTTTATTATTATTATTATTATTATTATTATTATTATTGCTGCGTTGAATGTTTTTGTTATTGTTGTAGCTCTTCATCATCGTCATCAGATCGACGTCGTCGTCATCGTCATCATCATCGTCGTCGTCATCATCATCACTATCATCGTTATCATCATCATGCAGCAGCAGCCAGCAGCAGCAGCAGCAGCAGCATCTTCTTGCTGTTGTTGATAGAGCTGTTATTCTTGTTTTTGTTGTTGTTTTATTGATGTTGCTGTTGTTGTTGTTGTTGTTGTTGTCGTTGCTTTTTTTCTTGTTCTTGTTCTTCTTCTCCTTATCCTCATCCTCATCCTCCTTCTCCTCCTCCTTGTTCTTGTTTTTCTTGTTCTTGTTCTTCTTGTTCTTCTTCTTATCCTCCTCCTCCTTTCTCCTCCTCCTCCTTCTTGTTCTTGTTCTTATTGTTGTTGTCGTTGTTGTTCTCCTCATCCTCTTCTTCTTCTTCTTCGCATTTCTTCGCATTAATATTCTTCTTCGCATTCTTCTTCGCTTTTTTCTTCCATTCTTCTTCGCATTAATCTTCCTTTCGCATTCTTCTTCGCATTTTTTTCGCATTCTTCTTCGCATTCTTCTTCGCATTTTTCTTCGCATTCTGTCGCATTAATCTTCCTCTTCGCATTCTATTCGCATTAATCTTCCTCTCGCATTCTTCTTCACATTAATCTTCCTCTTCGCATTCTTCTTCGCATTAATCTTCCTCTTCGCATTCTTCTTCGCATTAATCTTCTTCTTCTTCGCATTCTTCTTCGCATTAATCTTCTTCTTCTTCGCACTCTTCTTCTTCTTCCTATTTTTCTTGTTCTTCTTGTTAATGTTCTTGTTCTTGTTCTTCTTCTTCAGATTCTTCCTCCTCCTCCTCCTCCTCCTCCTCCTCCTTCCTCCTCTCCTCCTCCTCCTCCTTCTCTTCTTCTTCTTCTTCTTCTTCTTCTTCTTCTTCTTCTTCTTCGTTTTCTTGTTCCCATTCCTCTTCGTATTCTTCTTTATGCCTGTGAACTTTTTGCCTGTCAGATTGTTGACTTGCCTATTGACAGGGACCTTTGCCTACGGTACGGGGTCCACTTTGGAAATGTGTTCCATTTGTTCGAAGTCTTTCACCATTTCTATCATATGCCCTTTCTGGCTTCTCTCTGTTCTTCATGTTTGCTTCTTCTTCTACTACTTCTTCTTCTTCTTCTTCTTCTTCTTCTTCTTCTTCTTCTTCTTCTTCTTCTTGCATTCTTTGCATTCCTCTTTCTTCTTTGCATTCGCCTTCTTCTTTTCATTCTTCTTTCTTCTTTTTTTGCATTCTTCTTCTTCTTAGCATTTTTCTTTCTTTTTTTGCATTCTTCTTTGCATTCTCTTTCTTCTTTGCTTCTTCTTTCTTTTTCGCATTCTTCTTCTTCTTTGCATTCTTCTTCTTCTTTGCATTCTTCTTTCTTCTTTGCATTTTTTTCTTTCTTCTTCTTTGCATTCTTTTTTCTTCTTTGCATTCTTCTTCTTTGCATTCTTTTTTCTTCTTCTTCGCATTCTTCTTCTTCTTTGCATTCTCCTTCTTCTGTGCATTCTTCTTCTTCTTCTTCTTCTTCTTCTTTGCATTTCTCTTTCTTCTTCGCATTCTCCTTCTTCTCTGCATTCTCCTCCTCCTCCTCCTTCTCGAGCCATCACCGAGGCATCCGTCCGAGGGGATTTTTCCACCTTCTCGAGTTAACATCAGTACCAACTCCACGACCCTGGAAGTCCTTCAAATTAAACTAGAAACCTTGAACCCCGTGTGCGAATGAACGCAGAACGTCTTGCGCACAGGTGAAAAACCCGTTCCGCCTTTTTAGATGAGAAGTAGGCCATTTTGTGCTGGCAGGAATGGATGACAAAATTTTAAAACAAACACACACACATGCACACTGGTATCGTGCTTAAAAGCCATTCCCAAAGTCGAAATGCGGCTACCTTAATGGCGGGTCAAAAAATGGTCGCATATTTTTTTTTTAAAATCACCATTGGTGAACCTCGGAATTTCAGGGAGGGACGAAAAAAAACCACCAAAGAAAAAGAAAAGAAATTTAATGGGGATTTTAAAATGTCACTAGACGCGTGGGTAGCAAGATTCCATCTTTTCTTCTTTTTCATTAATTATCAAAGTTTAAACCTAACCAGGAGGGCAACGCACCATAGATTTTTTCTGTGAGGAGAGACGCATTTTGCATTGAAATGTTGGGTGGTTTTTTTTTGTCCTGGTCATTGGTGATTCATGAACAACTTTGGGTGTGTGTGTGTTTGTGTGTGTGTGTTGTGGTGTGGTGTGTGTGTGTGTGTGTGTGTGTGTGTGTGTGTGTGTGTGTGTGTGTGTGTGTGTGTGTGTGTGTGTGTTGTGTTTTGAGTGTGTGTGTTTATTTTATTTTTATTTTTATCAATTCTATTTTTATCTTATTCTTTTATATCGAGGATAATGGAATAAGCACTTAGGTGCGTTTTCACATCCAGTCCCCGTGTGTATGCGGTTTTGTAAATTGCCATCTGTTCCCACCGGCACACAATGGCCTACTCTTACGAAAAGTGGAACAGGATTTTAATGTGTGCGCAAGATGTTCTGCGTGCGTTCGCACACGGGGCCTCGGTTTATAGTCTCATCCGAAGGACTTTGGGGGGAGAGTGGAGTCTGCACTGATGTTAACTCCAGGGGAAAATATCCCCCTTGAACGGGAATCGAACGCGGGTTGTCAGATTGTGTGTGTGTGTGTGTGTGTGTGTGTGTGTGTGTGTGTGGTGTGTGTGTGTGTGTGTGTCTGTGTGTCTGTGTGTCTGTGTGTCTGTGTGTCTGTGTGTGTGTGTGTGTCTGTGTGTGTGTGTGTGTGTGTTGTTGTTGTTGTTGTTGTGTGTGTGTGTGTGTGTGTGTGTGTGTGTGTGTGTGTGTGTGTGTGTGTGTGTTGTGTTGTGTGTGTGTGTGTGTGTTTATTTTATTTTTATTTTTATTAATTTTATTTTTGTTATTCTTTTATATCTAGGATAATGGAATAAGCACTTAGGTGCGTTTTTACATCCAGTCCCCGTGTGTATGCGGTTTTGTAAATTCTGTCATCTGTTCCCCCTGGCACACAATGGCCTACTCTTACGAAAAGCGGAACAGGATTTTAATGTGTGCGCAAGATGTTCTGTGTGCGTTCGCACACGGGGCCTCGGTTTATAGTCTCATCCGAAGGACTTTTGAAAGAGACTAGAGTCTGCACTGATGTTAACTCCAGGGGAAAATATCCCCTTGAACGGGACTCGAACCCGGGTCGTCAGATTGTGTGTGTGTGTGTGTGTGTGTGTGTGTGTGTGTGTGTGTGTGTGTGTGTGTGTGTGTGTGTGTGTGTCTGTGTCTGTGTCTGTGTGTCTGTGTGTGTGTGTATGTGTGTGTGTTGTGGTGTGCGTATGTGTATGTGTGTATAATGTGTGTGTGTTTATTTTTTTAATCTTTTATTTAAATTCTTTCATTTAGAGGATGATAGTTAAACACTTATGCAGTTTTCTTTTTCTTTTCCTTTTCACATACAGTCCTCGTTTATATGCAATTTTGTTATCCGTTGTGTGTATGTGTGTGTGTTTGAGAGAGAGAGAGTGAGAGAGAGAGAGAGAGAGAGAGAGAGAGAGAGAGAGTGGTGTGTGTGTGTGTGTGTGTGTGTGTGTGTGTGTGTGTGTGTGTGTGTGTGTGTGTGTGTTGTGTGTGTGTGTGTGTGTGTGTGTGTGTGTGTGTGTGTGTGTGTGTGTGTGTGTGTGTGTGTGCCATAACCTCATTGGCAAGAAAGAAAAACAAACAAACATTGTAAATGCTAAAATTTAAAAAATCCCAAAGAAAAAAAAGATAAAAGAGCAACAAAGAAAGAGAACAGGCAGAATATAAACCAAAGAGATTTTAAAAAAGAGATAAAGGAGGAAAAAAGATTTTAAAATCTGTCACAATACTAGTAATAAAGAAGATAATTTTTTAAAATGTTAGTGTAAGCGGGATGTGTGTATATAACAAATACGAAATCAGTATCCTTTGACTTGACTTGACTCGACTTGACTTGACTTGACTTGACTTCATTTACCTTAACACGAATTGACATGTATGTCAAACTTGAACATTCACATATTTTAAGTTCATGTCACATTACTTAACATTAATTTATACTTGCTGTTGACCTTGTACCATAATACGCGTGCACCTCTCTCACTTCTCTCCCTCTCTCTCTCTCTCTCATTGATAGGAATAATTATGTTTATAACACTTGTGCCATATGCCTACTCTGTATGCTCATAATCTTTTGTTTTTGTGGCCTAAGACCGATGTACAATAACTGTTTGAAGTCTTGAATAAAAACGGTTTAAAAAAATAACTGTTTGAAGTCTAAACTCTCTCTTCTCTCTCTCTCTCTCTCTCTCTCTCTCTCTCTCTCTTCTTCCATCCCCTTCCTCTCTCCTCCCCCCCACTCCCCTCCCCTCCCCCACCACACACACACACACACACATACACTCGTAAGAGAAGGCCATTGTAAGCCGGTGGGAACAGATGACAGAATTGACAAAGCTGCATACACACGGGGACTGGATGTAAAAAAAAAAGCACATCACTGTTTATTCCATTATCCTCGATATAAAAGCATATAATACAAAAAATAAAATAGAAAAAATAAATGAAATTTAAAAAACAACAACACACACACAACACACACACACACACACACACACACACACACACACACACACACACATACACACACACACACACACCACACATTCACAACACAACATATACACACAAAATTTTTTATTACCGTTTTATTTTCTCTCTTTTTTTTCTTTGTTCTTTTGCTGTTCTCGTTGACTTTCTTACTTCTCTCCTACTACACTGTCATTCATTTTGGGGTCGTCAACAGCTTCTCTTCACACATAATTTTTATTTCAAACGCGTGCAGTGACCTATCATTATGACCACTTCTGACTGCATGCAGAGGCCACTGTCTAGACGTCGTGGGAAGAGAGAGAGAGAGAGAGGAGGAGAGAGAGAGAGAGAGAAGAGAGAGAGAGAGAGAGAGAGAGAGGAGAGAGAGAGAGAGAGAGAGGAAGAGAGAGGAGGAAGGAGGAGAGGGGAGAGGAGAGAGGAGGGAGAGAGGAGAGGAGAGAGAGAGAGGGAGAGAGAGAGGGAGAGAGAGAGGGAGAGAGAGGGAGAGAGGAGAGAGAGAGGGAGAGAGAGGGAGAGGAGAGAGAGAGAGAGGAGAGAGAGAGGAGGGAGGGAGAGGGAGGGAGAGAGAGAGGGAGGGAGGGAGAGAGAGGGAGGGAGAGGGAGAGGAGAGGGAGAGAGGAGAGAGAGAGGGAGAGAGAGAGGGAGGGAGGGAGAGAGAGGAGGGAGAGAGAGAGAGGGGGAGAGAGAGAGGGAGGGAGAGAGAGTCTTTTTTAAATCTCCATCATTTCCAAGACGTCTACAAAATTATCCTTCCAAATGGCTGAAATCTTATTGCTCATGCTTACCTACAGCCTTTTAGGTTAAACATAAAATAAAATAAAACAAAAACAAAACAACCAAAACGACAGA
The DNA here is from genome assembly GCA_028751875.1 of Rapana venosa. NCBI lineage: Eukaryota > Metazoa > Mollusca > Gastropoda > Neogastropoda > Muricidae > Rapana > Rapana venosa. Next base: position 29,674,268 of record CM054158.1, read on the forward strand.
GAGAATGAATTGATAATGTAGACAGTCACAAGTACATTCTGACTTTTTTTTTTAAAGGGACGCCATAATTATGTGACATTTGGGGACGGGCATAGCTCAGCGGTCAGAACACTCGCTGGTCCCAAGCCAATGGTAAGCGATATCGCACGTGGTTACCTAGTGGATGTGTGACCGTTTGGGCGAGCCTTGGTTTCAGTACAGTCCCCCAGTTCACCCTGTCGTACACGGGCCACCTGCCCTCTTTAGGGTCAGGGAAGGTAAAGCAGCGAGGGAGAGGAGAGGAGAGATGTGGGTACCGCCCTCAATATCCTGGCCCCCAGGAGAAGCTGAGGTCTTCTGATGCCTCGCTATCCTACGACCACATAGGTTATGGGACACCTTGACCTTTTACGTATGTGACTTTACAGTAGAATCAATTTATGGCTAAAATCCCTCGAACAAAAAGAAAAGAGAACGGGAAAAAAACAAGCACATTCTTAAAAAAAGCCACTCTGATAGGGAAACAAATACAGTTGCAGACACAAAAAAAGAAAAAGGGTAGCGCTGCTCTTGTGGCGACGCGCTCTCCCCGGGGAGAGCAGCCCGAATTTCACGCAGAGAAATCTCGTGACTTAAAGTGGCATAAATAAATAAATAAAGCACTGACGCAACTTAAAAATGAATACGAATGGAATGCAAACAAAGCATTTTTGTCCACGATACTAGGCTATAGCTCTGGGGGTTTACCGGTGGTTAGATTTTTGCCCTATTCGACGCGGTTTTGTTGGAGGGGTTGTTGTTGGGGTTTTTTTGCCTACCATGAAGGTAGCCGCATTCCGACTTCGGGGATGTATGGCGGGTATGTTTCACGCTTCCATGACCTACCTAACGCTGACATAACCTACAGAATCTTTTAACGCGCTTGTTTTGATCTTCTGTATGTGTAAATACACACAGGAAACTAATGGCACAGATGATGTTTTCGTGATCTGTTGACCCGGGTTCTATTCCCGTTCAAGAAGATTTTTCCTCTGGAGTTAACATCAGTGCAGACTCCACTCTCCCCAAAAGTCTTTCGGATGAGACTGTAAACCGAGGCCCCGTGTGTGCAAACGCACGCAGAACATCTTGCGCACATGTTAAAACCCGTTCCGCTGTTCGGAAGAGTAGGCCGGTGTGTGTGCCTGTGGGGAACGGATAACAAAATTTACAAAACTGCATACACACGGGGACTGGATGACAAAAAAGCACATGAGTGCTTATTCCATTATCCTCGGAATAAAAGAATGTTTTTAAAATAATAAAATAAAAAAGCTTTTTAAAGGTACTGGCAGATCTTCACTAGGAATTTGACCTAGAAAAGCGTAAACAAAAAATAATAACAATAGTAATAAATAATCTGTCATCCTTAATTCACCAGACCCCGCCGCCGCCGCCGCCGAAATTGGAACCTACGACTTCATGAACCCATAGAATTGAAGTCGGAACGGTCTTAACCATTCAGCAAAAGCGTCCCTCACGACAACAAAAGCATCACACATACACACACAAATAGCAGAGTGTGAAATGATTGTCATAATCAACACCCTAAAATAAAAAATGCTATAAAACGGGGACAAATTATTCATCCAATTCGGAGAAATAAAACGAAACTCGCTCTGAGCCTATCCCAAATAGGACAGACAGGAGAAACTATCTCCCAAGCTTGTGAAAGGCTCTTGGCAACTGTCTGGAACTGAACTGTTCAGTTCGGTAAAGGTGCGTAGGTGGGTGGATAGGTGGGTGGGTGGGTGGCTTTCAAAATGAGAAGAAAAAAAATATGTTGACAAGAAGTAGATATCTTAGATTTCGAAATCTGATCCCTTAGTTTCTCTTCTTTCTCTTTCTTTTTTGTTTGTTTGTAGATGCGGTTGTTGTTAGGTTACTGCTAAAGAGAGAGAGAGAGAGAGAGAGAGAGAGAGAGAGAGAGAGAGAGAGAGAAGACAGACAGACAGACAGACAGACAGACAGACAGACAGACAGACAGGCAAACAGACATACAAGACAGACAGACAGAGACAAGAGAGACAGAGAGACGGAGAGAGGGAGAGAGAGAGAGAGAGAGAGAGAGAGAGAGAGAGAGAGAGAGAGAGAGAGAGAGAGAGAAGACAGACAGACAGAGACAGACAGACAGACAGACAGACAGACAGGCAAACAGACATACAAGACAGACAGACAGACAGAGACAAAGAGACAGAGAGACGGAGAGAGGGAGAGAGAGAGAGAGAGAGAAGAGAGAGAGAGAGAGAGAGACAGACAGACAGACAGACAGACAGACAGACAGATAGACATACAGACAGACAGACAGACAAACAGACAGACAGACAGAATAAACATTTAAATTAATGAACATAATCTATTGAGGGAAAAGAATAGCACATAGTGTCTTTCTTTTATCCAGCTCTCAGTCAAGAAATCAATCAATCAATCAATCAACCAATCAGAACATAGAGAGGAGACTGACACTGACAGACACTGACACTGACACTGACACAGTTTTATCGTCCATTCTGCATTACAGCTCTGAAGACAAGGGAGGGAGGGGGGGGGGGGTGTAATAACAATATCAGATTTGCGTAGCACGATACAGTCTTCAAGTATTCCCCTCACTTTGCACTTACATGTACAACTGAGCAAAAAATTCTATTTTCCGCAGACACACGCCCGGAGAGAGAGAGAGAGAGAGAGAGAGAGAGAGAGAGAGAGAGAGAGAGAGAGAGAGAGAGAGAGAGAGAGAGAGAGAGAGAGAGAGAGAGAGAATGACAATGACAATGACAATGACAATGACAAAATCTTTTATTTCGAGGATAATGAATAAGCACTCATGTGCTTTTTTACATCCAGTCCCCGCCCGTAGGGATACATCTTAATAATAACCCAACACTTATACAGTCTCACAGTAGAAACAAGAAACAAGAGAGAGAGGAGAGAGAGAGAGAGAGAGAGAGAGAGAGAGAGAGAGAGAGAGAGAGAGAGGAGAGAGAGAGAGAGAGAGAGAGAATGAATGAATGAATGAATGAATGAATGAATCTTTATTTTTCAAGGGTAACAGAATAAGCATGCGCATACTTATTTTTTCATCCGGCCCTTGCCCTGATTAGGGAATATCAACAAAACAGGTAAAAATCTTACTACAACAGAGAGAGAGAGAGAGATAGAGAGAGAGACAGACAGACAGACAGACAGACAGAGGGAGAGAGAGTCAGAGAGACAGAGACACAGAGACAGACAGACAGACAGACAGAGATAGAGGAAGGGGGGAGGCTCTAGGGAGAGATGTGCTTTGCCTGAAAAAGTCATTGCAGTTCCCCAAAGACGTCCTGAGACGTTAAAGGAAAAGAAAGGCATATGAAATCAATGTTCAGAGTTCCTCCCATTTGGGATGCCAGTAGCCTGCCAGTATAACTAAACAACATCTCCCCACATTCTGAAAATTCTGTGGCTTGGAATCCCCGCCCCCCCCCCCCCTCCCTTTTCTATCCCCATCCCTCTCCTGTTTCTTCCTTGTTCCTTTCTTTCCTGTCACCACCTCCTTCTTGTCTATTTTCATGCCGTCTTGGTTCATTCTTCTACATTTTCTTCCCCACAGAAAGAATTAAAACGTAACAGTTCTCTCCCACGCGAAAGTCGTATGCGCTGGGCCTAACTTGTTAGGCGCTTAACGGCAGCGCAACGCATTTGTGCTCATATGGCAGATGACGATAGTTGCTGTCTGAGCGTTCGATGACGAAGAAGAAAGATGCAGTTGATTGGGTGGAGGAATGAGACAAGATGCTACACGTACACCATTGCAAGCGAAGAACGGGAAAAGTGACCTAGGATCTTGCAAAAGGTCTACATCATAAAGGTAAAAAGGTAAAGGTGTTCCCATCACCTATGTGGTCGTAGGGGAGCGAGATGTCAGAGGCCTCAGCTTCTCCAGGGGCCATCACATTGAGGGCGCGCGGCGCCCATCTCCTCTCCCTCGCTGCTTTACCTCCCATGACCTTAAAGAGGGTAGGTACGGTACCCTTTATAGCTGGGTGAACTGAGGGACTGAAGTGAGGCCAAAGCGCGCATACAGTCACCCATCCACTTGGTAACCACGCTCAAGGCTGCTGAATCTTAGCTTGGGGAAAGCGAGTACTCTGACCACTGAGATATCCTCCTATACCTTCATATCATAAAAAAAACATGGTATAAAGACCATATAGGGGAACGTCTAGTCTAGACCAAGAGAGTTGACAGTCATTAACGAAAGTAAAGTGCCAAGGCTTATATTAAACTGCTCTTACCCCGAAATAGGAATGTGGCTACCTTCTTGGGGGAGGGGGGGAGGGGGGAGGGGGCAGGTGAGGAAAGGTGTATGTGTGGGGGGGGGGGGGGGGGCGGGGGATGCTGCATTCGCATAATCTCATCATTGGTGAATTCTTTTTTTTAATTTTAATAATGGAATAAACATTCATGTGACTTTTTTTTGCAACAAGTGCCCGTGTGTATATGTTTTTGTTGTTGTTGTTGTTGTTGTTGTTTGTAAATGTTGCCCTCAGTTGTAAACGTGGGGTTTTGTTTCTTTTTTTTAAATTCAAATTCCTTTATTTTCAAGATAATCAATAAGCATTTATGGGGCTGTAGCCGAGAAACGAGAACAAAAAAAATGTTGTTATAATTTGATTTGAAATGTAATGTTGAGATTGTCTTCATAAAATTAATGTCAAAATCACTTGGTTTTTTTTTTAACCAGTATTCTTCATTATTCTTTGGGCAAATCTTCCAAAGTCGGAGTACGGCTGCCTTTTACGGCAAAATACTTGCCATGCCGCACGTGCAGTTTTGTCTCCTCCCTTGTATACTACCTACAGCCTTGACAGGCAGTGATGTCTGGGTGTGAAGAGTAATAATGCAGGGTGCTCTTAATATCATATTCTTGGTGATCCTCCGCCCCATGCTTTAACTGGTCTGTTTACACTCAGGGACAAATTGGAAGATGGGGCAGCGAGCAACAGTGCCCTGATAACAGACAGCAGTAACAGGAATTGTCAAACCTTCCTGAGCAGAGCGTTACATAGATTAAATAAATAAATAAATAAATAAATATATATATATATATATATGTGTGTGTGTGTGTGTGTGTGTGTGTGTGTGTGTGTGTGTGTGTGTGTGTGTGTGTGTGTGTGTGTGTGTGTGTGTGTGTGTGTGTTGTGTGTATACGTAGTTATATGAATTTTTTTTTAACAAAACAAAGAAGCGGGTTTGGAACACAGAAATAGGCTTGGAAGTTAAACAAATAGGCTTGGAACTATTAAAAAAAACCCACAAAACAAATGGCTTTGGAACTAAAAAGCAAAAACTAATAGGCTTAGATGCAACTAAAACAAACAGGCTTGGAAGTAAAGAAATAGGCTTCAAACTAAACGAACAAAGAGGTTTGGAACTAAAACGAACAAATACGATTGAAACTCGCTAAACAAATACAATTGGAACTAAAACAAATAGGCTTAGAACTAAACTAAACAAATAGGCTTGGAACTAAACTAAACAAATAGGCTTGGAAGGAACTAAACAAATAGGCTTGGAAGTAACTAAACAAATAGGCTTGGAAGCAACTAAACAAATTGGCTTGGAAGTAATTAAACAAATAGGCTTGGAAGTAATTAACAAATAGGCTTGGAAGTAATTAAACAAATAGGCTTGGAAGCAATTAAACAAATACGCTTGGAAGTAATTAAACAAATAGGCTTAGAAGTAACTAAACAAATAGGCTTGGAAGTAACTAAACAAATAGGCTTGGAAGTAACTAAACAAATAGGCTTGGAAGTAACTAAACAAATAGGCTTGGAAGTAACTAAACAAATAGGCTTGGAAATAAACTAAAAAATGGGCTTGGGACCAATCAAATAGGCTTGCAACTAAAACAAACAAATAGGCTTGGAACTAAACAAGTAGGCTTGCAACTAAAACAAACAAATAGGCTTGCAACTAAAACAAACAAATAGGCTTGCAACTAAACAAGTAGGCTTGCAACTAAAACAAATTAATAGGCTTGGAACTAAATAAATAGGTTTGGAACTAAAACAAAAAGGCTTGGTACTAAATAAATAGGCTTGGAACTAAAACAAATAGGCTTGGAACTAAAACAAAAAAAAAGGTTTGGAACTAAAACAAATAAGCTTGGAACTAAAACAAACAAATAGGCTTAGAACTAAAACAAATAGGCTTGGAACTAAAACAAACAAATAGGCTTAGAACTAAAACAAATAGGCTTGGAACTAAAACAAACAAATAGGCTTAGAACTAAAACAAACAAATAGGCTTGGAACTAAAACAAACAAATAGGCTTGGAACTAAAACAAACAAATAGGCTTGGAACTAAAACAATCAAATAGGCTTGGAACTAAAAAAAACAAATAGGTTTGCAACTAAAACAAACAAATAGGCTTGCAACTAAAACAAACAGATAGGCTTGCAACTAAAACAAATAGGCTTGGAACTAAGCAAAGAAATACATTTGGAACTAAAAAAATAGGCTTGGAACTAAAACAAATAGGCTTGGAACTAAAACAAATAGGCTTGTAACTAAAACAAATAGGCTTGGAACTAAAACAAACAAATAGGCTTGGAACTAAAACAAACAAATAGGCTTGCGACTAAAACAAACAAGTAGGCTTGAAACTAAAACAAATAGACTTGCAACTAAGCAAAGCAATTAATTTGGAACTAAAAATTAGGCTCGGAACTAAACAAATAGGCCTGGAACTAAAGAAATAGGCTTGAAATTAAAAATAACTATAGGCTTGGAGGTAACTGAACAAATAGGCTTGGAACTAAAACAAACAAACAGGCTTGGAACAAAACATAAGTATAGGCTTGGAAGTAAGTTTTTAAAAAAAAGCTTGGGACTAAACCAAACAAATAGGCTTGGAAGTAAAACAAACAAATAGACTTGGAATTGAAACAAACAAATAGTCTTGGAAATAAACCAAACAAATAGGCTTGGAACTGCTTGGAACTAAACCAAACAAATAGATTTGGAACTAAACTAAACAAATAGGCTTGGAAGTAAAACAAACAAATAGGCTTGGAAGTAACTAAAACAAACAGGCTTGGAAGTAACTAAAACAAACAGGCTTGGAAGTAGCTAAACAAATATGATTGAAAGTAACTAAACAAAAAGGCTTGGAATCAAACAAATAGGCTTGGAACTAAACAAATAGGCTTGGAAGGAACTAAAACAAATAGACTTTGAACTCAACCAAACAAATAGACTTGGAAATAAACCAAACAAATAGGCTTGGAACTGAACCAAACAAATAGACTTGGAACTAAACCAAACAAATAGATTTGGAACTAAACTAAACAAATAGGCTTGGAAGTAAAACAAACAAATAGGCTTGGAAGTAACTAAAACAAACAGGCTTGGAAGTAACTAAAACAAACAGGCTTGGAAGTAGCTAAACAAATATGATTGGAAGTAACTAAACAAAAAGGCTTGGAATCAAATAAATAGGCTTGAAAGTAAACAAACAAATAGGCTTGGAATTAAACAAATAGGCTTGAAAGTAAACAAACAAATAGGTTTGAAACTAAACAAATAGGCTTGGAAATAAACTAAACAAATAGGCTTGGGACTAATCAAATAGCCTTGCAACTAAAACAAACACATAGGCTTGGAACTAAAACAAACTAATAGGCTTGGAACTAAACAAGTAGGCTTGCAACTAAAACATAACAGGCTTGGAACTAAAACAAATAGGCTTGGAACTAAAACAAATAGGCTTGGAACTAAAACAAATAGGCTTGGAACTAAACAGAATTATAGGCTTGGAAGTAACTAAACAAATAGGCTTGGAACTAAAACAAACAAATAGACTTGGAACGAAACATAGGCTTGGAACTAAACATAGGCTTGGAACTAAACATAATTATAGGCTTGGAAGTAACTAAAAAAAAGGCTTGGAACTAAACCAAACAAATAGACTTGGAACTAAACCAAACAAACAGACTTGGAAGTAAAACAAACAAATAGGCTTGGAAGTTTGGAAGTAACTAAACAAATAGGCTTGGAACTAAACCAAACAAAAAGACTTGGAACTAAACCAAACAAACAGATTTGGAAGTAAAACAAACAAATAGGCGTGGAACTAAACAAAACAAATAGGCTTGGAAGTAAAACAAACAACCAGACTTGGAAGTAAATCAAATAGGCTTGGATCTAAACATATAGGTTTGGACCTACAACAAACAAATAGGCTTTAAACTAAACAAATAGGCTTTAAACTAAACAAATAGGCTTTAAACTAAACAAATAGGCTTGAAACTAAAGAACTAGACTTGGAACTAAAACAAATAGGCTTGGAACTGAAACAAACAGGCTTGGAACTAAACAAACAAACAAATAGGCTTGGAACTGAAACAAATAGGCTTGGAACTAAACAAACAAACAAATAGGGTTGGAACTAAACAAACAAACAAATAGGCTTGGAACTAAACAAACAAACAACTAGGCTTGGAACTGAACAAACAAATAGGATTGGAACTAAACAAACAAACAAATAGGACTGGAACTAAACAAACAAACAAATAGACTTGGAACTAAAACAAACAAATAAATTTGAACTAAAAGATAGACGGACTAAACAAACAAATAGGCCTGGAAGTAAACAAACAAGCTTGGGAGTAAACAAACAGGTTTGGAAGTAAACAAAAAGGCTTGGAAGTAAACAAACAGGCTTGGAAGTAAACAAACAGGCTTGGAAGTAAACAAAAAAATAGGCTTGGAACTAAATAAATAGGCTTGGACCTACAGCAAACAAATAGGCTTCGAACTAAACCAAATAGACTTGGAACTACACAAACAAACAAATAGGCTTGAAAAAGGAAACAGTACCTGGACAAGAAACAAGGCAAGGACACACTGCAAACAGATTTCCAAGGCAAACTGCTGACCTGCTAATTATAGCCTACACAACACAGCTCACCCTTAAATCCACACAGAATCCTGCCAGGCTTAAAGTATACTTACTCACTTCTGAGACGCAGTTTGGGCAAGTAAACACAACACAACACACAGAGACAAGGACAGCCCCCGCACCTTTCCTTCTTTCTGTCTTTCTTTCGTTCTTTTTTTTATCCACTGCACTAACTAAAGCAGTTAACCTTCAAATCTGTAGGGACAAAGTCGGTCACTGGAAAACTTGAAACAAATGCCGCTAGTTACAAGAGAAGACAAAAAGACCCGCGAAAAAGACGAAGAAGAATTACTGCCCACAAAATTAATACGTTGCGGGGATTTAAGTTGTGAGGGGGTAGGGGGGGGGGGGGAGGGAAGGGAAGTGAGGGATTTAGAGAGAGGAGGGGTGTAGGGTGGGGTGGGGTGGGGGGTGGGGGTTAGAGAGATTAGACAGATGAAAGAAGTTCTTGTTACATGTTGATTTTTTTTTCTTTCTACTCCCCCTCCCCCCATCCCACCCCCTCCCCTCTGTTTCCTCTATTAACCCTCTTCCTAATACACGTAGTTATGCAAAGCAAGCAAGTAGGCACATGTACACACAAACACATGTACGCACACGCAAACGCACGCTCGCACGCACGCACGCACGCACGCGCATGTATACATAATAGACACGCGCATAGACAAACACACACACATACATATATACGTACATACACTTTTAGATTATAATTATACACACATGCTGTCTCTATCTCTCTGTCTCTCTGTCTCTCTGTCTGTCTTTCTCTCTCTATCTGTCTTTCTCCTC
>CM054158.1:29689025-29699025 GCA_028751875.1 Rapana venosa
TCTCCTCTCTCTGTCCCTATCTGTGCCTCTCTGTCTCTTTGTCTCTCTGTTTCTGTCTCTCTCTCGCTCTCTGTCTCTGTCTCTGTCTCGCTCTCTCCATCTATTTATCTATCTATCTATCTAACATTAAGCGACATAGAGGCTTAAACTCAGGCTCAGATGATCCTTTGTACAAATGGAAATTTGACCTTTGGGAGAGAGAGAGGGGGGGGGGGGGAGAGACAGACAGACAGACAGATATTTTTTATCTTATTTTATCCTTTTATATCGAGGATAATGGAATAAGCATGCATGTGCTTTTTTTTACATCTAGTCCCCGTGTGTATGCAGTTTTGTAAATTTTGCCATCTATTCCCGCCGGCACACAATGGTCTACTCTTACGAAAAGCGGAACAGGATTTAACGTGTGCGCAAGATGTTCTGCGTGCGTTCGCACACGGGGCTTGGTTTATAGTCTCATCCGAAGGACTTAGATGATAGATAGATAGATAGATAGATAGATAGATAGATAGATAGATAGATAGATAGATAGATAGACAGACAGACAGACAGACAAACAAACAAACAAACCGAATCTTGTTAGTCTCGATTTCAATCCCCCTTATATTGGTGTCCTAATGGAAACTAGAACATAAACACAAACGGAAAAAAATAAAATAAAATAAAATAAAATAAGATACCAAAGCATGTTCCTTGTTAGTTAGTTAGTTAGTTGGCTTTTACCAGGAAGTAACGAAAGCGGGCAGGCACTGAATTATGCGGAGGTGGACAGGAATGGAAATAAAGGTGGACAGGAATGGAAATAAAAGGGGACACTCCTAATTCTGATAGGGTCCTGCCCTCGTCCCTAAATAAATTGCCCATCGATGTCGTCCCCTAAATATTTTAGTTTTGGGGTTTTCTTTCCCTCCCCCCCCCCCCCACCCCACACCCCCACGGTTCATGAAAAGGTTACAGCAAATAAATCAGTGAATAGGTGATCTAGAGATAGCGCACCTGCCGCATACACACGGGGACTGGATGTAAAAAAGCACGTAAGCACTTCAGATCCTTCGGATAAGACAATAAACTGGGGCCCCGTGTGCGAACGCATGCAGAACATCTTGCGCACACGTTAAATCCTGTTCCGCTGTTCGAAAGAGTAGGCCATTGTGTGCCGATGGGAACAGATGACACTTTTTTTTAAAACACATACACACGCATCAATTTTTTTTAAAGCGCTTTGATTTGTTGCTTTACAAGATTCAGCGCTATATAAATTCCATACATTATTATTATTATTATTATTATTATTATTATTATCATTATTCCATTATCCTTGATATAAAAGAATAAAATAAATAAATAAAATAAAGTGAAAAGTCCAGGTTTAAAATGTGTGGAGTGGCTCAATTATCGTTTGGGCCAGAAACTTTTTCCCCATCCACTAGACCGTGAATGGTGGTCTGGGAGCTAGTCTTTCTAATAAGATGAGAAACCGAGGTCCTCTGTGTAACACGCATTCAGCGCATGTAAAAGAACCCACGGCAACAAGAGAGTTTTCCTTGGCAAAATTCTGTGGGGAAAAAGGCCGCTCTGATAGGGAAACGAATACAGATAGAGACAGGAAATGGAAAGTATAACGGGTGGCGCTGCTCTTGTGGCGACGCGTGCGCTTTCCCTGGGGAGAGCAACCCGAATTTCACGCAGAGAAATCTGCCGTGACTTAAAGTGGTATACAATACAATGCAGTACAATAATAATAATAATAATAATAATAATAATAATAATAATAATAATAATAATAATAATAATAATAATAATAATAATAATAATAATAATGTATGGAATTTATATAGCGCTGAATCTTGTAAAGCAACAAATCAAAGCGCTCAGATTTCATTTCATACCACTTTAAGTCACGGCAGATTTCTCCCCGTGAAATTCGGGCTGCTCTCCCCGGGGAGAGCGGGAGAGCGCGTCGCCACAAGCGCTGCGCCACCCAATTTTTTTTCTTTTTTTCCCCTGTCTGCAACTGTATTTGTTTCCCTATCAGAGTGGCTTTTTTCTAAGAATTTTGTCAGGGACAACTCTCTTGTTGCCGTGGGTTCTTTTACGTGCGCTAAATAATTACGTGTAACACACGGGACCTCGGTTTATCGTCTCATCCGAAAGACTAGCGCCCAGACCACCACTCATGGTCTAATGGATGGGGGAAAAGTTTCCGGTCCAAACGGGGTACGAACCGCCGCACACTTCAGACCCGGACTTTTCGCTTTCTAGACAGGCGCGTTACCTCTAGACCACCGATCCACATATAATGCAATACAATGCAATGCAATACAATACAATACAACAGCATAGTGTGGTGTAGTGTAGTGAAGTGTAGTGTAGTGTAGTGTAGTGTAAGTGTAGTGTAGTGTAGTGTAGTGTAGTGTAGTGTAGTGTAGTATGGTATGGTATGGTATGGTATGGTATGATATGATATGATATGGTATAATATAATATAATATAATATGATATAATATAATGTAATATAATAATAATAATAATAATAATAATAATAATAATAATGTATGGAATTTATATAGCGCTGAATCTTGTAAAGCAACAAATCAAAGCGCTCAGATCACTTTTTTTTTAAAATACATCGAGGATAATGGAATAAGCATTCATCTGCTTTTTCACCGTGTGTATGCGGTTTTGTAAATTTTGTCATCTGTTCCCACCGGCACACAATGGCCTACTCTTTCGAAAAGCGGAACAGGATTTAACGTGTGCGCAAGATGTTCTGCATGCGTTCGCCCACGGGGCCTCGGTTTATAGTCTCATCCGAAGGACTTTAATATAATGCAATACAATACAACGTTACATGCCAGCGTCAGGTTTGTCTGTACAAAATTCAGGCTGCTCTTTCAGGCTGGAGAGAGAGAGAGAGAGAGAGAGAGAGTTCACTGCCGCCCCTAAGGTAGCACCACCTTTATTCATTCATTTGTTGGCCAGTGTATTGTTTTCCCAGTCAAGGTGGCTTTTTCTACGCATCCTTTTTTTTTGTTTATCCAGTGACAACTATCTCGTTGCACTGGGTTCTTTTAGTCACACACTTACATTATATTAACACAATTATGCCCACACACATACTTACACTTACACACGCACGCACGCACGTACCCACGGACACACACACACGCACGCACACACGCACGCACGCACGCACCCATGGACACACACACACAACACACGTATACACACATCAGAAGAGTAGATATGTCTATCTATCTATCTTCCTAATAGATAGATAGAGAGATAGAGAGAGAGAGAGAGAGAGATAGATAGATAGATAGATAGATAGATAGATAGATAGATAGATAGATAAATAGATAGATAGATAGATAGATAGATAGATAGATAGATAGATAGATAGATAGATCTACATATATGTATATATATATAGAGAGAGAGAGAGAGATTTCATTCTTTTATATCAAGGATAATGGAATAAGCACTTATGTGCTTTTTTACATCCAGTCCCCGTGTGTATGCGGTTTTGTCAATTCTGTCACCTGTTCCCAGAGGCACACATTAGTCTACTCTTATATATCTACATACTGACACAGTTAAGACCTTGAAACTGGAAGAAGACAGTTTAAAAGAAACACAGCCTTTAGAAACACCTATCGCAACTATCACAGGGTGAAATGAGGGTAACTACAATACATCATTATTAAAACCGGATTGAAATCCAACTCCATTGTCTCCCCTAGGCCTCCCAACAACGCCCTGGCCAACCCATAAACGTCAACCCAGGACAATGTGCTACGTTGTGGGAGAAGCCACACAAATGGCACATAAAGGGGGGACGGGATAACCCAGTGGTTATAACATTGCTCTCGCAATCTGACGACCCGGGTTCGATTCCCCTTCAAGGGGATATTTTTCTCCTGGAGTTAACTTTAGTGCCGACTCCACTCTACTCAAAAGTCTTTTGGATGAGACTATAAACCGAGGCCACCGTGTGTGAACACATGCAGAACATCTTGCTGCACACGTTAAATCCTGTTCCGCTTTTCGTAAGAGTAGACTATTGTGTGCTTGTGGAAACAGGTGACAGAATTGACAAAACTGCATACACACGGGGACTGGATGTAAAAAAGCACATAAGTGCTTATTCCATCATCCTCGATATAAAAGAATGAAATAAAATAAAGTAAAATAAATAAAATAAAATAAATAAAGTGTATGAGGAAGGAGAAAGAGTGACAGAAATTGAGAGACAAAGAAAGACATGAGAGATGGGAGGAATGAATGAATAAATGAATAAATGAATGAATGAATGAATGAATGAACATTTTTATTGAGGAGGTGGAAGGAGAGGGTCGATATTGCTAATACTAACCTAATCATATTTTTTTCATACAAGGAAGATCAAATTCCTTAACCAATAATGAGCGTATTGGGCTTACTTTGAACCACCAAAGAGGTGTGGGGGGGGGGGGGGGAGGGTGTTGTAACAGTGATGGGTGGGGGTAGCAGTTAAACACAGGATAAGTGGGTAGGCGAGGTATAAGCTGGAATATTCAAGGTTAATGTTAACGTAAAGAAAGAAAGCTAACAGTGAACAAACACTGAGAAGAAACCTTGACACACAATCCCAGATACTCCAGAAACCAAAATTCATTTCGACGTAGAAAACCATCTAACCCAGACAACGGAAAATAATTTGTCAACACACCCACACAACTCATACATTTACGTACATGGTGACACAGAAACCCATCAGATAACCCTTACACTGATAACATTTTGGCACAAAATCCCATCAGATAACCCTTACACTGATAACATTTTGACACAGAAACCCATCAGATAACCCTTAACACTGATAACATTTTGACACAGAAACCCATCAGATAACCCTTAACACTGATAACATTTTGACACAGAAACCCATCAGATAACCCTTACACTGATAATATTTTGACACAGAAACCCATCAGATAACCCTTACACTGATAACATGTTGGCACAAAACCCTTCAGAAAACCCTTACATTGATAACATTTTGACACAAAAACCCAGGGATAAACCGAAGCATAAGGCTCAAAGATTCACTATGTGTTTATTTTCTTCTTTTTATGTTTTTGTGGGGGGAGGGGGTTGTTTTGTTTTTTGGAGGCAACATATATTCTAAGAATATTTTCTTTCTCTTTTTATCATCGTTTTTTTTATAACAGCTTAAAAAGGCCACAGGAATATCAAATGTTCTTGTGAATGCAATTGACACTTGTAAATTCTGAAAGGTGTTTGGGTGTAAAGAACCACAGGGGGTGAAGCTTTAGTCACTGCTAGAAACTCTGATGAAGGCTCATCCAAGAGCTGAAACTCGAGTCAGGTCAGACCAAAGGTATGGTTTTTACTATTTTTATTAATTTTTTAAAAAATCTTTGATAAATCAATTTCAAAATTAAAGAAGGTGTAAGTGTTTACCTGCACTTGTGTACCTCCACTACTATTTTTCATGGTTCAACCCTACTCTGATAAATTTTTTTACACAGAACTCCATCAGATAACCCCTATACAGAGAACTTTTTGACAAACAAACCCAGACACTGATATACAGTTCGACCCAGAAAAACAGAAATAGCCAGACCTATGATACAATTTGGACGCAAAACCCTAAGCAACCTATATATCGAGACAAATTTGAACAAAGAAACTTGAAACTTCAGTGACCCATAACTATTCCAAGAGGTCATTATAGATACAGAAACCAAGGAAACATAATTATAAACCTAGATAAATTTCAACACAGAAACCCCAAAGAACCCCAAATACCAGAGGAATTTTGACACAACCGCACAAAAGATCCATACATTGACAGAAAATAGGGCCTGGAAACAAAGATAACGGATTTACAAAAGATCCATATAGAAACCAAGATAGCGGATTTTCTGACATATAAATATGTACATACCTATATAGTTATTATATATAAGATACTAAGATAGATTTTTGACACAGACACCCAAATGACCCATGCACCGAGATAAATTTGGACACAGAAATCCAGATAACCCAGAGGTCAAGATAAATTTGGACACAAAAACCCGTATGATCTGAACCATAGAAAACTTTGTTTCTTTGTTGTTGTTATTTTTGTGGGTTTTATAAAGAAAGAAACCAAGACAAACCAAACATGTCATAAATTTTCACATCAAAACCCAAACAGGGAGATAAATCCTGACAGAAAACCCATACACTGAGCTCGTGTGTGTGTGTGTGTGTGTGTGTGTAGATTCAGATTACTACGCCCACATGTAAAAGCTGGGTATAGGCTTCCAGTTTCTCTCTCTCTCTCTCTCTCTCTCTCTCTCACACACACACACACACTGGATGTAAAAAAGCACATGGGTGCTTATTCATTATCCTCGAAATAAAAGAATTTGTCATTGTCATTGTCATTGTCACACACACACATTATCACACACCACCTGGGCGCATATACACAACAAACAATTCAGTGTGTGTGTGCGTGCGTGTGTGTGTGTGTGTGTGTGTGTGTGTGTATGTGTGTGTGTGTGTACAGTAGTGGGAGTGTTTACGTCTGCAGCGGGCTCTGTGGTATTGAATGAAACAGGAGGGGACTGTTGTAACAAGACAATTACAACAAACGCACGGGATGAGGGAATGACACTACACTCTCTGTCTCTCTGTCTGTCTGTCTCTCTGTCTCTGTAGCTCTGTGTTTGTCTGTTAGTCTATTTATCTCTGTGTCTGCATTTTTCTTTGTCTCTTTGTTCATATCTATCTGTCTGTCTCTCTCTATATATCTATTTTTAAAGGGTTCTTTCCCTTTGTTTCTACTGTGTAAGAGTATGAGTATTAGGTTATTATTAAGATGTATCACTACGGTCGGGGATTGGATGTAAAAAAGCACATGAGTGCTTATTCATTATCCTCAAAATAAAAGAATTTGTCATTGTCATTGTCATTGTCTATGTTTGGATTTAAAAAGCACGTATGTGTCTATTATCCTTGAATGAAAAAAAGTTGATTTGATTTAATTTGATTTGATTTGGTTTGATTCTTCCCCCCCTCCCTCCTCTCTCTCTCTCTCTCTCTCTCTCCTCTCTCTCTCTCATCATCTCTCTCACTCTCTCTTCTCTCTCTCTGAATATCACACGTCTATTGCTGCTACACATGCACACACTAATTGGTCCATACACTTAAGGTTTTTTTCCCTTTTATTTGTTGTTGTCTAATAATATCACATTTTGTGAACAATTGTAAAATTTAAGAACACACACACATACACTACAACACACACACACACAAAACACACAACAACAACAATACACAACACACACACACATACAACAACACAACACAACACACAACACACATTAAACCACACAACACATCATCAAACAATCCATAATACTAAAAGCAAAAAAACATTAAAACACATAAACGCTCACACACCACACATAACAAACACAACACAAACACTACAACAACATAACCACACACACACACACTACAACACAACACAACACACAACACACACACACACACACACACACACACACACACAACACACTACCCACACCACGCACACACACCCACACACCCACCACCACCCCCACAACACAACACACCACACACCTCACCACACACAACAACACAACACACACACACAAACACAAACAACACAACACAAAACAACAACACAACAACACACAAACAACACACCACTACAACACACACACACACAACACAACACAACACACAACACACACACACACACACACACACACATACATACACACACACACATCACAACACACAACACACACACACACACACACACACACACACCATTCAACCACAGTCAGTGCGCATTAACTATGTGTGGGGGAAGACTATAAACACTACATACATACCTACATACGTCAGGAAAGCCTTAGCACACGTAGTACTGCATTTCCATTTGTGGTTAGAGTAAAGCCTACAACACTATCAAGAATAAAGGGAAATTTTCTTATTTTCTTCTTTATTTACTAAATGATAATACAGGCAGCAAACTGCAGATAGGTCTGGGGGGTTAAATCCCACTTTAATTCCTTTGGACTTACCCCGTTCGTCCTTGAGCAGGATGTTTAGCTGGAGCATTGCACTTGAGGTTGTTTTTTTCAGGCTGGTTTTTCTTTTTAAATGTAATTTCTCATGGGTAGGTTTTTTTTATTTATTCATTTGTTTATTTATTTATTCTTTTATTTCGAGAATAATGGACGAGGCACTCGTGTGCTTTTTTACGTCCAGTCCCCGTGTGTATGTGTGTGTGCGGTTTGTAAATTTTGTCATCCATTCCCATCCGCATTATGGTTGAACCTACCAGAGTCCTTCTTCTTAGCTTCCAAAGTACTCTGTGTGTGTGTGTGTGTGTGTGTGTGTTGTGTGTGTGTGTGTGTGTGTGTGTGTGTGTGTGTGTGTGTGTGTGTGTGTGTGTGTGTGTGATTCAGATTCAGATTCAGATTCAGATTCAGAATATTTTATTGCCATTTAAATCATGTAGACTTATTTGTGTGTGTGTGTATGTATGTGTGTGTGTGTGTGTTTTCTGTTTGTGTTGTGTTGTTTTGTGTTTCGTTGTATTGCCTTGCATTGCATTGTATTGTATTGTATTATGTTGTGTTGTCTTGTATACCACTGTAAGTCACGGCAAATTTCTCTGCATGAAATTCGCTCACGTGAAGTCCACAGGCCACCCCACTAATGTCAGGCCGCCTTGTGGACACCAGCCAGAGGGGCCCTGCACTACTGCGGGTCACTTTGGTGGTGTTCAGTGGTGTATGTCCCCTTCCAATGTGATTCGATTTTAACTAGTTTATCAGATATGATAATTTCTTTTTTTAAAAAGGCCCGCCTCTTACTCAGACAAAATTGAGTAGGAAGTTTGAGATTTATAGATTATTTTCATACTCCAGCATAATAATGTACCCCCTCATTAATTTCTCTTGCCGTCTGCTAAGCTTCTTCAAAATAATACACATGTGTGTTATGGGGATGGATGGGGAAAGTGGGGGGGGGGGGGGAGAAAAGAAGAGGGAGGGGGGTGGTGATCATGTAGGAACGCAAGCATTCCTAATGTATGGTCCATTTTCACATCTCCTTAAGCCCTACTTTCGTACTTTGTGTTTTCATGTGTAGTCCCTGCAATGTACTCAGTTTTATATTATCAGATACATAATTTCATTTTTAAGCCGCTTTCACTCAGTCCAAGGCACAATTGGATTTTTATTATACCGAACAGCATATTAAGTGTACGCCCAGATTAATTCCTGGCCTGTCTTTAGCTCTCAAAGAACGATGTTTTTTCGGATGGACCGCCGCTGGCAACACTGAGGGGATTGACAGATTATAGTAACCAATCCCTGCTAGTATTCCTTCACTTCTAAACTCCTGCAGGATTAAGGTAAAAAGGTATCTACCTTTTACATTGAGAAGTTCCTTGATTAAGCTATCCCCATCCCCATCTGGAGCACACCAAGATCATCTGAAATCTGCAGATTCCCTATTCACTTGACAAATCTCACTAGTGTAAAGTACCTTGCACTCTGTTTTTCCGCACCTCGCCATTGCACCATATTATTTCAAGACCTTTTTTTGTCCTTCTTGCGTACTTTTGGTCAGATTGATATAAAAGATATCAATTGCTGAATCGAGTCCGAAGGATCAACTGGCTTACTACTCAGCACATTTTAGCACGGCAGTTGACATTATCGACATCAGCTTTTGCATGCAGAAGCTGAGAAGTTCGACTCATCTCTGGAGAGTACTTTACAAGAGACTCATACACAAGAACACAAAAACAAACAGCATATCCTCTCTTTGGGGATTAGAAGTAGGCCGATTCCGGATGAGTTAGACTGGCCTTGAGTCGAACGACATGCTGCGGAAAGCTGAAAACCGCGCGAAGAATGGAGGAAAATGGTTAAAAAATCTACAGTGGTGCCCCAAC
>CM054158.1:29714025-29716525 GCA_028751875.1 Rapana venosa
GGCTGACTGACTGACTGGCTGGCTCACTGAATGGCTGGCTGGATGGTTAACTGACTGGCTGGTTAGCTGGCTGGGTGGCTGGCTGACTGGCTGGTTGGATGGCCACTGGCTGGATGGCTAACTGCCTGGCTGGCAGACTAACTGACTGGCTGGCCGGCCAACTGTCTATCTGGCTGGTTGGCTGGCCAACTGTTTGTCTGCCTGGCTGACTGGCTGGCTGGGTGGCTGGCCAACTGTCTGTCTATCTGGCTGATTGACTGACTGTCTGGCTGTACAACTGTCTGTCTGTCTGGTTGACTGGCTGTCCAACTGACTGTCTGTCTGGCTGATTGGCTGACTGGCTGACTGGCTGGCTGGCTGGCTGGCTGGTCGGACTAGGTGGACAGCGTGAGAACGGAAGGGAGGGCAATGGCGTTGTGGTTGACCTGGTCTGTGAGCTATGACGTCAATGGGCCTATGACAGACGACAATCGATGAGACTCTCCCCCCCCCTCCCCCCCCCCTGCCACCCTCCCTCCCGACCTACCACACACCCTCCCACCCACCCAACAACCCAACCACCTCCCTCTCTCCTCCTCCCCACCCCGCACCTCCCTCTGCCCACCCCACTTTCATTCTCTCCTCTATTCCCTCTCGCTCTGTTTCTCTATCTCGCTCTGTCACTTCTCTGTCAGTCTGTCTGTCTGTCTCTCTCTCTCTCTCTCTCTCTCTCTCTCTCTCTCTGTCTCCTCTCTCCCCCTTCCCACACACTTCCTCACTATTTCTCTTCCACTTTGACGGTTTCTTTTACCCTATCTCTCTCTCCCAATCTTCTTCTTCTCTATCTGTCTGTTTGTCTGTTTATCTGTTTCTCTTCTCTCTCTCTCTCTCCTCTCTCTCTCTCTCACTCTCTCTCTCTCTTCTCTCTCTCTCTCTCTCTTCTGCTGTATCTGTCTTTCCTGTCTGTCTATTTGCCTCTCTCTCTGTTCTTTGCATCTCTGTCTGTATGTTTCTTTCTTCTCTCTCTCTCTCTTTCTCTCTCTCTCTCTCTCTCTCTCTCTCTCTCTCTCTCTCCTCTCTCTCTCTCTCTCTCTCTCTCTCTCTCTCTCTCTCTCTCTCTCTCTCTCTCTCTCTCTCTCTATCTATCTATCTATCTATCTATCTCTCTGGGTCGGTCCGTATGTCTGTATTTGTGTCTCTGCGCGCTTGCTTTTTTATGTGTGTGTGTGTATGTGTGTATCTGTCTGTCTGTCTGTTATTTGTGTCTCTGTGCACGCACTTTTGTATGTGTGTGTGTGTGTGTCTATCTGTCTGTGTGTCTGTGTGTATATTTGTGTCTGGCAGTCTGTCCGCCTGCCTGTCTGTCTGTCTGTCAGCCTGTATGTCTGTCTGTCTGAAGCGTAAAGTTCTGAATACACTTTTAAAACATTTAGGCATCAGTGCAAAAGACTATATTGGTGGCGAGATTGTTCTCATGCAGCACCAGTGAGTTCTGAGACCCTAATATACATATTCAACTTACATGTATCTAAAAATCAGTTTCTAAAAAGCTTTCAAGGTGGGTAAGGTCTTTCCACTGTGTAATTGGGGGGGGGGGGGGGGATCATTCTGATCCTTTAAATTATAAGTAGTTTCACATCTATCGGTATATTTATTAAAACCTTTAAACAATCATACAAGAAAGTATAGAATAAACGCCTTTGAACATGACTATTTCTTCCATCCAAACTTATTTCAGTCAGGGAAGTGCCATTCATGCCGTGCACTTTTGACTAGCTTAGCAGAGAAAATGGTTGGCCGAAATAAACGACAATAACATCGCCTGTGTCTTTTTGTAGATTTCTCAAGGGCGTTTGATATAATTGACCACACCCACACCCTACTGATAAAGCTCTGACGCTCAGGTATACATGATTGAGCACTGGAGTTAATGCCATCATGATTGGGTGATAAAAAAAATACCCACCTCATGTTCTTTGACGAAAAAGAATACTATGTTTTGTCAATTAATTACGGTGTACTACAGGGATCTGTGCTATGCTCTATACTTTTTCCATTTACACATCAACGATATGCTTCAAGGAACTAATGAAGAAGTCCGATCAAGACAAGCTCGTAATCTTACACAGCCGAAGAGATTCCCGTGATAGATTATTATTAGCCAGTGATCTTGGCCACAAGACTGTTTAGAAAAGTGATCATCTTGAAACTGTTCGGCAGCTTTCTCTTGTATGAACCGAAAATCTTGTTAAAATCTGCAAACACTGAACACTGTTTTCAGAGATAAGGGGCTGAGGAAGATGTAGGCAGATAAATCTCGATAAACTACATATATACACGAAGGGGGGCATGATAACCTTGTCGTTAGAGCTTTGGACTCGTGATCTGACAGAATCTTAGTATCCAGTTGGTTTGAGATCTCCTTTGTGAAGTTCGCCTGAAGGTTTTTTCTTCTTGGATATCGTATTGGTTCTGAATTCTGTCTCCTTAAAGTTCTTATGATGAAGCAGTAAGATGACAT
>CM054158.1:29734025-29751525 GCA_028751875.1 Rapana venosa
GCAAAGTTGTGTAGGTAAAATCCCACACTGTCATAGGAGAAGAAATAACATTATTGTTGTGAAGTAAAATTTGGAAAACTAAAGAAAGAGGTGGCTTTACTCTAGAGGCGTCGCACTATTCCCAAAGAGAGCAGCCCGATTTTTCATGCAGAGAAGTGTGTTGTCATTGTGAAAGTGGTATATACAATAGATACCACACAATACAATGCAATACAGTAAAAAATACAATGCAGTACAGTGCAGTGCAGTGCAATACAATGCCGCACAGTGCATTGCAGTGCAATTCAAGACAATACAATGCAAAACGCTACAGTGCAATACCATACAGTGCAATACAATACGTTGCAACACAGTGCAATACAGTGCAGAACAATTCAATACAATAAAATGCAATACAGTACAATACAATGCCATACATTACAATGCAATACAATACAATGCAATGCAGAACAATTCCATACACAACAATGCTCTAAAATAATATGTAATACAGTACGATGCAATAGAAACGCAATATAGTGCAATACAATACAATGCAATACAACGCAATACAATACAATATGACACAAAACAATGCAGTACAATACAATACGACACAATTCAATGCAATACAACATATCGCGACTCAAGCAATTCACTTCAACACAACATGATACTGTACAATACATGTATCTCATGATAAATCATTTTTCACAGTCCCAATTTTGATGATAATCACTTAAGTTATTCATCGTCATTGTAATAATTCTCCTGTTCTTCATCGCCGTTATCCTGGTCATCGTTGTCGTCATCCTTATCATCATTATCATCTTTATCATATTTGTCACTCCAACAGCCATCAGTACGTGTTCAGCTCATTGTTTACAAGATAACATTAAACTACAGGACGGTAAGTCATTGTTATCCCTCAAATCATGACAAAATGGTATTCCAGATCATTAAACAAAAGACAGAAGAAATGAACCCTTCAATCCATCCACCCCCACCCCCCTTCGCCTCCCCCCCCCCCCCCAAAAAAAAAAAGAAATAAACCTTCAATCCATCCAGCTCCCTCCCCCACCCACCCACTTTCCCACCTTGTGTCAACCCAACTAACCAACCAAACAACCAACCAATCAACCAATAACAAACCATTCACGTGATCTTATTTTAAATAAGTCACTCACAAAACATGGCAACGGAATATAACCAAAAAAATTGGGATTTTTTTTTTTAAAGAAAAGGTTCAAAAACCAGCGAACCAACCGACCACTGACTTTCCCTTTCAACCTGTTTTCAATTGTTATTTTTAAAATATAACTGGTTTTTATATTTTATGAAACAAAGACAAAAGGAGACTACAATCAACCAACCAGTCAATTAAAAACTGTTCATGTGATCCTGCTTTAAGTCAGGGGGACGGGATAGCTCAGTGGCCGGAGCACTCGCTTTCCCCCAGCCAAGTTAAGCAGCGCCGAGCGTGGTTACCAGTTGGATGGGTGACCGTTTGCGCGCCTTGGCTTCAGTACAGTTCCCCCAGTTCACCCAGCTGTAAATGGGTACCTGCCCTCTTTAGGGTCAGGGAAGGTAAAGCAGCGAGGGAGAGGAGATGGGCGCCGCCCTCAATATGCTGGCCTTAGAGAAGTGAGGTCTCTGACGCCTCGCTCCCCTACGACCTTATAGGTTATGGGACTCCTTTACCTTTACCTTACCGACAGCATAGGATATCATGAGACACACACACAGGCCAAGAACCTTTCATCTAATATCACTGAGAGTGAGCAGACCTTAAATTGAAGACAACAACAACAACAAGAAGCAAAGAAACCACATCCAACAAAACAAGCTAGTCACAAACTATGCATGTGATTCTATTTTTCCATCAAAACTCGTATAAATGACAAGGTAAAGGTGTCCCATAACCTAAGTGGTCGTAGAGGAGCGAGGCATCAGAGACCTCAGCTTCTCCAGGGGCCAGGATATTGAGGACGGTGCACCATCTCCTCTCCTTCACTGCTTTAACTTCCCTGACCCTAAAGAGGGCAGATACCCATATACAGCTGGGTGAAATGGGGGACTGTATTGAAGCCAAGGTGCGTAAATGGTCACCCATCCACTTGATAACACGCTCGATGCTGATTAACATTGACTGAGAGAAAGCGAGTGCTCTGACCACTGAGCTATCCTGTCCCCTATAAATGACATGAAGGTATATATGCCAAATTACTAAATAATGACTAAGGGACCACAATCAAATCAACCAACCACAAACTAGCCATCTGATCCAATTTTGAATTAATAACGAAACATACCAATGCGCTATAATATATGCTAAATAAGTAAACGAGGACAAACTGGTCTGCTTAGTCCAACCCTTAGACAGCAACTATTGTTATCTGTCATGTGAGCGAAAAACGTGTTGCCCTGCCGTTAAGTGACTGTCAACTCAGACCCAAGTATATAAACCAGCCAAGCAACCAATCACAAAGTAACTAGGTGATCCTGCCTTAAATGGATTACTGTACTTGCAAAGCAAAGCAAAAAAGCCATGTATCCAATCATCCAACAAAGACAAAAGAACGAAAATTAACCAGTTAGCCAACCAATCACAAGCTGCCACTTAATTCTGTTTTAGATGAATTGCTCACACATCATGGCAAAACAGTTTTTAAATCATTTGTACCCCCTGTGGGGATCCTGGGGAGGCCTGTCAGTATAAATCAACATCTCCACCTTCTGTGCTAGGAATTCCCTCTTTTCTATCCTTCTCTTTGTTTCTTCCTTGGTCCTTTTCTTCTTGTCACCTCCTTCTTGTCTATTTTACTGCCTTCTTGATCCATTCTCCTGCCTTTTCCCCCCAGAAATACTTAAAAGATAACAATTATCTCCTATGCCAAAGTTGGATGCGCTGGGCTTGAGTTGTCAGGCACTTAACGGCAGCACAACGCATATTCGCTTATATGACACACAGCAATAGTCACTGTCTGAGCGTTTGACGAAGAAGAAGAAATCTTCATTAAACAAAGGAACCAACACCAGTTACCCAATCAACCACATCATTAATTACAGACAAAGAAACAAATCACACCATCAAACAAAAAACAAAAGAACCAACAGCAGAACCAACTACCCAACCAATCATATTGTCAAACAAAGACAACAGAACCAAACCCAAAACCACCCTTCCAATCACATCATCAAACAAAAATAAAACAAAAACAAAACCGAAACCACTCACCCAACCAGTTACACCATCATCAAACAAAGACAAACCAGCCAAAACCAGAACCACCCACCCAACCAATCATATTGTCAAAGGCAAACAAACCAAAACCACCCACCCAACTAACCACATCATCAAACAAAGACGAAAGAACCAAAATCAAAAACCACCCACCCAACCAATTACACTATCTTCAAACAAAGACAAAAGAACCAAAACCAAAACCAACCAACCAACCATCTACATCATCAAACAAAGGCAAATGAACCAAAACCCAAACCACCCACCCAACCATCTACATGTTGTTGTTGTGCGTTCCCCAGCTTTACACCCTGGGGGTCACCCAGAACATACACTCGGACTCACTCATCCCACCTGGGAATCACTGTGAGATAGGAAGTACACACTGGATGAGAAGTTTGCGTGTATGACTATTTTCAAGTACCTCGCCACATAGGCAGCCATACTCCGACTTCAGAGGATTTTTTCTCCTATAAAGGAGAGTGCAGGTTGTTATGTTAAGAGCTTGTCATGGCTGAAGGCAATCTCAACACAACATTTTAAACATAACAACATTTTAATGTAGGCCTTGGCAATTAGCTAACATCAGTAACCTGACACAGCTTTTGGCCTGGGCCATCAACCATCTACATCATCAAAGACAAATGAACCAAAACCGAAACCACCCACCCAACCAACTACATCATCAAACAAAGGCAAAAAGACCAAAAACCACCCATCAAACCAATTGCACCATCAATCAAAGTACAAAAGATCCAAAGCCAGAACTACCCACTCAACCAGTCAAACAAAAACAAAGGAACTGCAACCAAGAACCAACCACCTAACCAATTATACCATCATCAAACAAAGACAACACCCACCCAATCACATCATCAAACAAAAACAAACCAGAACCAATCACCGAACCAACCAACCACATCATCTAACAAAAGACAAAACCAGAACCAAAACCATCCAACAAATTGCATCATCAAACAAAGACAAAAGAGCCAAACCCAGAATCACCCACCTAAACAATTGTACCATCAAACAAAGAGGTAAGAACCAAACCCAAAACCACCCACCCAATCACATCATCAAATAAAAATAAACAAAAACAAAACCGAAACCACCCACCCAACCAATTACACCATCATTAAGCAAAGACAAAAGAACCAAATCCAAAACCAAAACCAACCAACCAACTGCATCATCAAACAAAATAACCAAATCCAAAACCAGAACCAACCAACCAAATGCACCATCAAACAAAGGCACAAAAATCCAAAACCAAAACCAACCACCCAATCAACGTATCATCAAAACAAAGACAAAAGAACAACAAAACCAGAACCAACCAGCTCACGAATTACACCATCATCACAAAAGCACAAAAGAGCCCGAACAAGAACCAACCACCTAACCAATCGTAACTACCCTTTTAGACCTGTCTATTATTACTCACATCCCCCAAAGTGGGAATGCGGGTACCTTCATAGTGGGCAAACAAAACCCCAAACTGGTCGCATGCGCAAAATCTCACCATTGGTGAACCTCGGAGCTCTAAGTCGAGAAAAAAACACACACACACACACATGCACGCACGCACGCACACACGCACGCGCACACAACTTCTACTACTACTACGCAACTTCTACTACTACTACTACTACTACTACTACTACTACTACTACTACTACTACTCACAGAACATGATATACCATAATATATATCAAAACCAAGAAAGCAAAACCAACCACCGACCACCTGTGTGTGTGTGTGTGTGTGTGTGTGTGCGTGCGTGCGTGCGTGCACATTTGGACTTGATGGAACTATTACTTGTTACTGGTTGTATGACTGTAAGAATGAGTTGAGTGCAAGCGCTTTGATTTTTCTCTGCAAGATATAGCGCTATATAAATTCCATTTATTATTATTATTATTATTATTATTAATCACAAACTATCTCTGCAATCTTTTTTTTGTGTAATAAAATACTTACAAGACCATTTTTTTTTTAAAAGCTTCAATCACCGCCAGGACCTCTGACAAAAGCTCATTCAGGAGCCGAAACTCGAGTCAGGTCAGGCCAAAGGTATATGGTTCTTACTCAAAAATGCCTTTAAACAAATTCTGTCATCGAA
Source organism: Rapana venosa (assembly GCA_028751875.1). Classification (NCBI taxonomy): domain Eukaryota; kingdom Metazoa; phylum Mollusca; class Gastropoda; order Neogastropoda; family Muricidae; genus Rapana; species Rapana venosa. The sequence goes on from CM054158.1 coordinate 29,739,374, forward strand.
AGATTTTATTTTCTGAAGTTGTTGGTGGGTTTTTTTTTAATTGAATCTTTGATAAATCATTTTCAAAATGGTTGAGAAGTTGTCAGTGGTTACCTGCACTTGTTTCCCTTCACTGCTAATTTTGCGTTAAAACATGAAAAAAAAATATATATATATGCTAAATCGTTAAAAGAAAAACTCCCATAGAAACCTAACCAGCCACCCACTCTGTCCAAAACTACCCATACCATCCTGTTTTTCTCTTCTTTTTTTTTTTTACTATCACCAAGAACAACAGACGAAATTTGTTTCTTTAAAAAACCCATAGCAAAACAAAACAACAAAACCACTACCTCCACTACCTACTACCCCCACCACCCCCACTATGTCGCCACCACCACCACTACCTATACCACCACCACCACTACCTATACCACCACCACCACCACTACCTATACCACCACCACCACCACTACCTATACCACCACCACCATACCTATACCACCACCACATACCTATACTACCACACCACCACTACCTATACCACCACCACCACCACTACCTATACCACCACCACCACTACCTATACTACCACCACCACTACCTATACTACCACCACCACTACTACCTATACCACCACCACCACCACTACCTATACCACCACCACTACCTATACCACCACCACCACCACTACCTATCCACCACCACCCCCACTACTACCACCACACCACCACCACACCTTATACCACCACACCACCACTACCTATACCACCACCACCACTACCTATACCACCACCACTACCTATACCACCACCACCACCACTACCTATACCACCACCACCACCACTACCTATAACCACACCACCTACCACCACACCTATATACCACCACCACCACCACTACCTATACCACCACCACCACCACTACCTATACCACCACACACTACCTATACACCACCACCACATATATACCACCACCACCACTACCTATACACCACCAACCACTACCTATACCACCACCACCACCACTACCTTACCACCACCACCACTACCTATACCACCACCACCACCACCACCACTACCTATACCACCACCACCACTACCTATACCACCACCAACCACCACCACTACCTATACCACACACCACCACCACTACCTTACCACCACCACACTACTTATACCACACCACCACTACTATACCACACCACACCACTACCTATACCACCACAACAACCAACCACCATCACTACTATCACCACCCCCACCACCACTACCTATCACCACACACCACTTCACCACACAACTACCGACCACACCACTCTTACACCACCACCAAGCAACAACAACAAGAACAACAGCAACAATGGTTAGTTGCTCACAGATTAAAAAGGGATGTGCTGTATAGAGAAACAAATACAGTTGCAGACAGGAAAAAAAATGGGTGGCGCTGCTCTTGTGGCGACGCGCTCTCCCTGGGGAGAGCAGCTCGAATTTCACGCAAAGAAATCTACCGTGACTTAAAGTCGTGTACAATACAATACAATACAATACAAAATTTAGTCATAACAGTCGTCGTCGTCGTAGTAGTAGTAGTAGTAGTAGTAGTAGTAGTAGTAGTAGTAGTAGTAGTAGTAGTAGTAGTAGGAGCAGCAGCAGCAGCAGCAGCAGCAGCAGCAGCAGCAGCAGAAGTAGTAGTAGTGGTGGTGGTGGTAGGAGGAGGAAGAGGAGTAGTAGTAGTAGTAGTAGTAGTAGTAGTAGTAGTAGTAGTAGTAGTAGTCGTCGTCGTCGTCGTCGTCGTCGTCGTCGTCGTCGCAGCAGCAGCAGCAGCAGCAGCAGCAGTAGTAGTAGTAGTAGTAGTAGTAGTAGTAGTAAAGGTGGTGGTTGTGGCGGTAGTTGTGATGGTAATGGTGGTGGTGCTGCTGTAACACGATGAAAAAATGTAATGAAAAAAACAACTAAAACGAACAACAACAACAACCACCAAACAAAAACCTAACAATCAAAGAAGCAAAGAAAACTTCAACGAATAACAAACAGCAATAAACAAACAAAAACAAAAGATCCTTCACGTTTGTACTACCAACATCATTGCAATAGTTCTGCGACGTAATTAAAAACAAGTCGAAAACGATGAACTAATAACCTATTTTTTTCTTTTTTTAAATTAAAATAAATAAAAATTTTTTAAGCAAAATCAAAAACAAAATGTTCATGATGTGCAAATTGCAAGAACGTGTGTGTGTGCATGTTAGTATATGATATGAAATGGAGAGGATGGGTCTAATCTGCAGTGATCAGTGAATAGTTCTACTATTTTTATCACTTTATTTTTCGACACATCTCTTCTGGCTTTCCGCGGCTATAGCACGACTGTGTGTTTTTGTTCTGGAACGGTGCCTGCTGTCTAAAAATAGCTCTATATTCCAGAATTCGCATTGCTGTTCACACACACACACACACACACACACACACACACACACACACACACGTGATTTGTAAAAAAAAATTGTATTTTGATTGATATTTAGAGCATAACCAGCATACATCTCTCTCTCTCTCTCTCTCTCTCTCTCTCTCTCTCTCTCACACACACACACACACACACACACACCCTCATCCACACACACCACACACACACACACACACACACACACACAAGCACGCACACCACACACACACACACACACACACAACACACAAACACAAACAACACACACACACACTACCAGACACAGAAACACATCACACCACACACACCACACACACACACACACACAACTACCTTACTTATTCATACATGAGCCTTCTCCTCCTTCTCCTCCTCCTTCTTCTCCTTCTCCTCCTTCCTCACCTCCTTCCTCCTTCCTTCATCCATCCATCCTTACGCACAACATTCTGCTAGCCGTGTTCTTCCTTAATTTAACCCAGACTGTTCGTTCCTTCTTTCATCATTCCTTCAGTCTTTCAGCCATTGAGAACTGAGGCTAGTTCGCTTGTCGTACGAACACATAACACAGCTCGATTCTCTTCTCTCTCTCTCTCTCTCTCTCTCTCTCTCTCTCTCTCTCTCTCTCTCTCTCTCTCTCTCTCTCTTTCTGTATTTCTGGTTCGCTCAGAGAGACGATAAAAACAATGGCCGCTTTGCACAACGAAGCCAGCAAAGACAGAAAGAAAAGCGGCAGACAAAGATAGAGAGGGAGTGGGAGAGAGGGGAAGGAGAGAGTGTGAGTGAGAAGGAGAGTGAGAGAGAGTGGGTGAGAGAGAGAGAGAGAGAGAGAGAGAGAGAGAGAGAGAGAGTGGACAAGATATAACACAAACCAGTGTCTTGTCACGAACGCAGTGTGTGTGTGTGTGTGTGTGTGTGTGTATGTCTATGGACATACGTCCGTACAGGAATGCTGGTATCTTCTCGTAAACGCTTGCAGCAGTGTTGTCTCTCGCTTATGGCATCATTCAAGCTGAAGGATTGAGAAAGGTGAAAAACAAACAACAACCCCCCCAAAAAATGAATGAGAGAGGGAGAACATGGACAGTGTGAGAGACAGGCAGACGGAAAGCTAAAAATGTTGACTTGTTTCGGTTGTATGAATGGCGACGAGAGAGTAAAGGGAGAGAGAGAGAGAGAGGAGATGAAAAAGCAGCAGCAGCAGCAGCAGTAGCAGCAGCAGTAGTGGTAGCAACGACAGCAACAGAAAACAGCAACGTATATTTTATTGAGTGGATAGCAAAATGTTCATTATGGATGGCGATCAGAAATTACAGGTGGTAGTATAGTGGTGGTGGTGGTGATGGTAGGTGGTGGGTGGTGGTTGTTGGTGCTGGTGGTGGTAGTTGGTGGTTGGTGGTGGTGGTGGTGCTTGGTGGTGGTGGTGGTGGTGGATGGTGTCTTGCTATGTTGTGGAATGGTCATTCGCTTGTATGTATGTATTCAGTCGGTTTTGTCTACAGCTGTGTGTCTGTTTTTATTTGTGTCTGTCTGTCTGGCTGGCTGTCTGCCTCTCTGTCTGCCTGGATGCATGTATGCATATGTATGTATGTATGCATGTATCTATCTATCTATACATCTATGTATCTATTAATATGGTATGTCAGTCTGTCTCTGTCTCTGTCTGTCTGTCTCTATCTATCTTTCTATATCCATCTCTGCATGCGTGTGTATGTGTGTGTATGTGTGTGCGTGCGCGCGCGCGCGTGTGTTGTTGACTTCAATTGTACGTCTGTTCACTTCTTGTGATATTAGACGAACGCGCGTGCGTGTTGTGTGTGTGTGTGATACTGGTTTGGGTTTTTTTTTATTCGGTATCAAATTTTTGTTGTCGCTATTGCTGTGTTGTCCTTTCTGTTAGTTTTTTCATCATCATCATCATCCTTCTCTCCTCTTTTTCTTCCTCTTCTTCTTTTTCTTCCTCTTCTTCTTCTTCGCACTCTTTTTGTTCTTCGCAATTGTTCTTCTTCTTCTTTGCAGTTCTTCTTCTTCGCAATTCTTCTTCGCAGTTCTTTGCAATTATTCTTCTTCTTCGCAATTCTTCTTCTTCTTTGCATTCTTCCTTTCTTTTTCTTCTTTGCATTCTTCTTCTTCGTAGTATTTCTTGGCATTCTTCTTCTTCTTTGCATTCTTCTTCTCTTTGCATTCTTCTTCTTCTTTGCATTCTTCTTCTTCTTGCATTCTCTCTTCTTTGCATTCCTCTTCTTCTTCTTTACAATTCTTCTTCTTCCTCTTCTTCCTCTTTTTCTTTTTCTTCTCCTTCCTCTTCTTCTTCTGCTTTACATTCTTCTTCTTCTTCGTCTCCTCCATCTCCTTCTTCTTCTTTGCATTCTTCTTTTTCTCCTCCTCCTCCTTCTTCTTCTTCTTTGCTTTCTTCTTCTCCTTTGCATTCTTCTTCTTCTTTGTATCACTTTCTTCTTTGCATTCTTCTTCTTCTTTGCATTCTTCTTCTCTGCATTTTTCTTCTTTGCATTATTCTACTCCTTTGCATTCTTATTATTATTACTATTATTCTTTGCATTCTAATTTGCATTCTTTTTCTTTGCATTCTTCTTCTTTTTTTGCATTCTTCTTCTTTGTATTTATCTTCTTTGCATTCTTCTTTGCAGTCTTCTTCGCATTTTTCTTCCTCTGTGCATTTTTTTCTTTCCATTCTTCTTCTTCTTAATATTGGTCTTCTCTGCATTCTTCATCGCACTCCTCTTCGCATTTTTCTTCTTCTAAGTCTTCTTCTGTGCATTCTTCTCCTTCTTCTTAGCATTCTTCTTCTTCTTCGTTGCATTCTTCTTCTTCACATTCTTCTTCAAGTTCTTTTTTTTGCATTCTTCTTGTTCTTCTTCTTTGCATTCTTCAATTTTTTTCTATACTGAAGATTGCTTTGTATTTGCTGTTATAACTCATCCCACATTCCGTTATTATTTGTCTTGTGTCCTATTTGATATTGCTGGCATCGTTCTCTTGTATAAAATAAGTTAGATGGCCATATGATCAACCAAGTAAGCCATTAAAAAAAGTACGTAGATGAGCGAACAGCTAAATACACGTCTAAGTAGGAAAGATTATGAAAAAGTGAGTGAGACTGAATATAAATACCTAAGTACATGTGTGTGGTTGTATGTATGTATGTATGTGTGGTTGTATGTGTGGTTGTATGTATGTATGTATGTATGTATGTGTATACGTACATATGTATGTATGTATGTATACATAAATAATATATATATATATATATATATATATATATATATATATATATATATATATATATATATATATATATATGTATGTGTGTGTGTGTATACCTATGTACCTATGGATGGATGGATGGATGTGTGTGCATGTATGTATGTTTGTGTTTGTGTGCGTGCGTGCGTAGGTAGGTAGGTGGGTAGGTAGGTAGATAGGTAGGTAGGTAGGTAGGTAGGTAGGTAGGTAGGTAGGTGTGGATGGATGGATGGATGGATGGATGGATGGATGGATGGATGTCGGTTGGTCGGTCGGTCTGTCGGTCGGTCGGTAGGTAGTAGGTAGGTAGGTAGGTAGGTATTATGTGTGTAAGTAGATACCTACGTCAGTATGTACGTATGTAGGTATGTAGGTAGGTAGGTAGGTAGGTAGGTAGATAGGTATGTAAGTATGTATGTATGCATGCATGTTTAAATAATCTATTGAACAATTCAATGATTAAAACAAAGAAAGAAAGAAAAATATAAAGAAAGAATGAAAATAAGTGAATTAGGATAAAAATAATTACAGATATAAAGTGAACCAATACAAATGATAACTAAATGAACAAATGAAAAAATATGCGAATGAACAAAGAATTAATTATCACACAATTATTCAGTAACTCCATATAGAGCATACCTACTCTTACTCATACAGACAGACAGACAGACATACATACATACACACATGCATACATACATACATACATACACACATACATACATACAACATACATACATACATACATACATACATACATACATTCATACATACTTCCTAAATACATACCTACACACATACCATACATACATACATACATACCTATCTACATACATACATACATACATACATTACATACATACATACATACATACACGCATACACATACATTCATACATAATGAAATAAATAAAAAAAATAAAATACTTTGAGGATGATATAAAAAAGCAAATGCATTGTTATTCAATCTACCATCTGGAAATAAAAATCTCTCTCTCTCTCTCTCTCTCTCTCTCTCTCTCTCTCTCTCTCTCTCTCTCTCTCTCTCTCTCTCTCTCTCTCTCTCTCTCTCTCTCGCTATATATGTATATATATATATATGTATGGTTAAATTTTTCACACACATTTGTCTACTTATTTCTTTAGTTGTTTCATTAATTCATTCATTCGTTTCCTTACTCCTTGATCATTTCTTTCTCCTTTTTTATTTATTCATATGATTATTGATTTATTTTTCATTCTTTTTTTTCTTAATCACCTATGAATTTATGAAATCTTTTACCCATTTTCTTGTTTGATTTTTCCCATTATTTTTTTTTTATTCATCCATTGATTCATTCATTCATTTATTAATTTGCTCATTTATTCACATCCATTTTGTTCATTCGGTGCCTGTTTATTTACACAGTTATCCAGATTCTTTATTCTTGTATAAATGTAATAATCTACGTTGATTGTCTTAATCAATTAGTTAGTTAGTTGTTAGTTAGCTAGTTAATTAGTTCGTTAGTTAGTTAGTTACTTAGTTAGTTAGCTAGCTAGTTAGTTTGCTGGTTGGTTCGTTGGTTAGTTAGATAGTTAGTTGTTTATTAGTTAGTTTGCTAGTTAGTTAGTTAGTTTGATAGTTAGTTAGTAAGTTTGCTAGTTAGTTGGTTAGTTAGTTTGCTTGTTAGTTAGTAAGTTTGCTAGTTAGTTAGTTAGTTAGTTGATTGGTTGGTTGGTTGCTAAATTTGCTAGTTAGTTAGTTAGTTACTTACTTACTTACTTACTTAGCTAGCTAGTTAGTTAGTTAGCTAGTTAGTTAGTTAAGCAAGAGGGTAGATAGGTAGACATGAATGTACGTAAGTAGGTAGGTAAATAGGTATGCATGAAGGCAATCAATTTGTTAGTTGTTTAGTCAGACTCTACAGAGGCTGGTTGGTTGGTTAGTCCATGGATTGATCGGTTAGTTGTCTAGACAGTCGTTTAGTTAGTTAGTTAGTTAGTTAGTTAGTTAGTTAGTTAGTTAGTTAGTTAGTTAGTTAGTTAGTTAGTTTAGTTTAGTTTAGTTAGTTTAGTTAGTTAGTTAGTTTACTTAGTTAGTTAGTTTAGTTTAGTTTAGTTTAGTTAGTTAGTTAGTTAGTTAGCTAGTTAGTTAGTTAGTTAGTTAGTTTAGTTTAGTTTAGTTTCGTTATTTAGTTAGTTTAGTTAGTTAGTAAGTTAGTTAGTTAGTTAGTTAGTTAGTTAGTTAGTTAGTTAGTTAGTTAGTTAGTTAGTTAGTTAGTTAGTTAGTTAGTTAGTTAGTTAAGCAAGAGGGTAGATAGGTAGACATGAATGTACGTAAGTAGGTAGGTAAATAGGTATGCATGAAGGCAATCAATTTGTTAGTCGTTTAGTCAGGCTCTACAGCGGCCGGTTGGTTGGTTAGTCCATGGATTGATCGGTTAGTTGTCTAGACAGTCGTTTAGTTAGTTAGTTAGTTAGTTAGTTAGTTAGTTAGTTAGTTAGTTAGTTAGTTAGTTAGTTAGTTAGTTAGTTAGTTAGTTAGTTAGTTAGTTAGTTAGTTTAGTTTAGTTTAGTTAGTTAGTTAGTTAGTTAGTTAGTTTGGTTTGGTTTGGTTTAGTTTAGTTTAGTTTAGTTTAGTTTAGTTTAGTTTAGTTTAGTTAGTTAGTTAGTTAGTCAGTCAGTCAGTCAGTCAGTCAGTCTAGTTTAGTTTAGTTTAGTTTAGTTTAGTTTAGTTTAGTTTAGTTTAGGTTAGTTAGTTAGTTAGTTAGTTAGTTAGTTAGTTAGTTAGTTAGTTAAGCAAGAGGGTAGATAGGTAGACATGAATGTATGTAAGTAGGTAGATAAATAGGTATGCATGAAGGCACACAATTTGTTAGTTGTTTAGTCAGCCTCTACATCGGCCGGTTGGTCAGTCAGTACATCGATTGATCGGTTAGTTGTCTAGACAGTCGGTTAGTTAGTTAGTTAATTAGTTAGTTAGTTAGTTAGTTAGCTAGCTAGTTAGTTAGTTAGTTAGTTAGCTAGCTAGTTAGTTAATTAGTTCGTTTATCTATTTATTTATTCATTCTTTTATATCGAGTATAATGAAATAAGCACTCATGTGCTTTTTTACATCCAGTCTCCGTGTGTATGCTGTTTTTGTAAATTTTGTCATTTTTTCCCACCGGCACACAATGGCCTACTCTTTCGAAAAGCGGAACAGGATTTATCGTGTGCGCAAGATGTTCTGCTTGCGTTCGGACACGGGGCCTCGGTTTATAGTCTCCTCTGAAAGACTTCTGGGGAGAGTAGAGTCTGCACTGATATCAACCCCAGAGGAAAAATCCCCTTGAACGGGATTTTGATACTTGCTTACTTACTTACTTACTTGCTTGCTTGCTTTTCGCACAGTGCCTGCCACAACTTATTCCCACTATCACGAAAATAGTAAACTTATCTCTTGTCTCTGGAAATGTTCCTTCAGCTCTAAAAACTGCTATAGTCACACCTCTACTCAAAAAGCATGACCTTGACCCTAACATTCTGAAGAATTATAGACCTGTTTCCAACCTACCTTTTGTCTCTAAAGTCCTTGAAAAAGTAGTTCTGAAACAGCTCAACCACCACCTTCTCTCCAACAGTCTTCTTCCTGCATTTCAGTCTGCCTATCGCGTCAACAACAGCACTGAAACAACCCTAGTACACACTTTAAACACGCTTCTACTCGCTTCTGACTCAGGGCAAATCTCTCTTGTTACTCTACTCGACTTATCTGCAACCTTTGACACTAATGACCACTCTATTCTTCTCTCCTGTCTTCAAAAAACATTTGGTGTCACTGCTACAGCCCTTACCTGGTTTAGTTCATACCTTACTGACCGATTCCAGACAGTCGCAGTAAACAAAATTTAGTCAGTACCTGCCACACTAGAATGTGGAGTTCCACAGGGATCTGTTCTGGGCCCTGCTCTTTTCACCCTCTACACTGCTCCACTGTCACATATAATTAACCGCCATCAGATCAACCATCATTTTTATGTAGATGACTCAGATTCTAAGCAGCGACACTCCTGAAAATCTGCCTTCTCTCTTTAACAAATATGGCCCACTGCTTTCAAGATATCCAAAATTGGATGATACAGAACAAGTTACAGCTAAATGCAGATAAAACGGAAACCATGCGTGTAGGGACCAAACACTAACTCTCTTCCATTACAACAGCTTCAATACATCAGTCCCTATATCCGCTGCTGTGAAGTATCTATGGGTTATTACTGACAACACACTCTCTATGCACAAATTCATCACCCAGACCTGCCAGTCGTGCTACTATCAATTACGGCGTATTAGGGCAATTCGAAAGTACCTGTCCACTGATGCAACATCCAAACTAATCACGTCTCTCATTCTCTCACGTCTAGATTATTGCAATTCTCTTTTGGCTGGTCTGCCAGCATCATCATTCCACTCCCTTCAACGTATTCAAAACTCTGCAGCTCGACTAGTCTCAGAAATAAAAAATCTGAGCACATTACCCCTCTCTTGCGATCTCTCCACTGGTTGCCTGTGCCACAGAGAGTAAACTATGAGATCAGTACCCTCTGTTACAAATGTCTCCACAAAACAGCACCCGCCTACCTCTGTGAATGTCTTCACTTGTACACTCCTCGTTCTCTCCGCTCTGCTGCAGATACCTTGTCCTTCCGAATACCTATATTCAACCAATCCACCATTGGCCGTCGCTCTTTCTCTATTTCTGGTCCATAGATCTGGAATGACCTCCCTCTCTCTCTTCTTCTCTCTTCTCTTCTCTCTCTCTCTCTTCTCTTTCTATCTCCTCCCTCTCTCTCTCTCTCCGCCAAAAGCCTGGTGTAAAGCAAGGTGATGTTTGTAGCCCTATTTTGTTTTCTCTTTTTATTAATGAATTAACTGCAGAAGTTGTTAATAATGGAAAACATGGAGCACAGTTTATTGGTGATATGATGGAATTATTCATTCTTCTTCTGGCTGATGATGTTGTTTTGATGTCTGAAACTATTATTGGCTTGCAAACTCAATTGAATAGTTTATGTCATGCCTCTGCAGCTCTACAGTTAGAAGTAAACATGTCAAAAAGCAATATAATGGTATTTAGAAAAGGGGGTTATTTGGGTAGTAGAGAAAGTTGGACTTATAATGGACAACTTATGCCAGTGGTAAACGTGTATAAATATTTAGGAATATATTTTTCAACAAAACTTAGTTTTACTGGTGCATGTAAAGACCTAGCAAGCAGAGCCAAATGTGCATTGTTATGTATTACACAAAAGTTATCTACCTTAGAAAATCAATCTTTTGAATTATATATAAAATTGTTTGATGCTCAGGTTCAGCCCATAACACAGTATGGAGCTGAAATATGGGGTCTTTTTGACTCTGCATACCAATGTGAAAAAAATCATTTATTTGCACTAAACAAATTTCTTGGAGTAACTATGAAAACACACAATGATCTTGTCTATGCAGAAACTAATCGCTATCCAATTATTGTGAATTCCATCGTGAGATGTGTTTTCTACTGGATGAAACTATTACGAATGGATAATCATAGGTTACCAAAAAAAGCATATCATATGTTATATAATTTAGATGAAAGGGGGAAAATAAATTGGGTATCAAAACTGAGGTTCAAATTATGTGAGTTAGGATTTGCTTATGTATGGTTCAATCAATGAGTAGAGGATATAAATGGGTTTTTACGAGTACTGCGCACTAGATTGATAGATTGTAGGTGGCAGGAGTGTTCCAGTCATATTCAGGAGAGTGATCGTTTTAGTTTGTATAGGCAGTTTAGTTTATTAGGTAAAATTCCTGTATATTTGTCAATGAACATGGATAGACATCTTAAACATATTATGACAAAATTTAGATTTGGAGTGTCTAAATTGTTTGTGCACAACCTTCGCTATAGACAACACTGTGTTACAGATCTTCTTTGTCCATTATGTAAGGGGTCTGTCGATAACGAAGTTCATTTTGTATTATGTTGTCCTATGTTAAATGATCTTAGAACTCAGTTGATACCACAAAAATATGTGAGCTGTCCTTCCATGTTTAGACTTTGTATACTTATGTCATCTACTAACAAACGCATTAATAAGCGACTAGTAATTTATTTGTATAAAGCTTTTAAAATTAGAAATACTATCTGTACTTGAGGTATTATTCTTCTGTTCATAAATGTGTCTTATGCAACATGTTTTGGAATGTTGATTATATACACACACACCCTTCATGAGGGGCCAAGGCCTATAATGAATAAAACTTTCGCATTCGCATTCGCTTTCGCATCCGCCAAAAGTCTCCTTATGACACTTTTAAATCCAGTCTCAAGACATTTATTTCAAACCTAAGATTTTCCTCTCATGCTTCATCTCATAGTTTTTCCCTGCCATCAACAACCAAGATTCTATCGCCCTGCCAGGGTGTGTGACCTGTTGTGTGTGTGTTTGTGTGTG
>CM054158.1:29756525-29774025 GCA_028751875.1 Rapana venosa
AAGACTCAACAACCAGTTCCCTCCATTCCTCTCTCTGTTCTGCCTTTCTCAGGGTTTTGTTGAGTTCTAGGCCTGTCCATTCGCTGATGTTATCCTCCCAGCTCTTCCTTGGTCTGCCTCTTCTTATTCCTCCTTGGGCAGTGCCTTGTAAAATTGTCTTTGCAAGTCCTTTGGATCTTGTGACATGCCCATACCATTTAAGTTTACGCTTTTCTACGATCGTTAGAAGGTTCTCATAGGGTCCAATGGTTTGCTGGATTCTGTTGTGCACGCTTTCGTTGCTTATGTGGTCTTTGTAGGAGATGCCAAGGAGTCTCCGAAAGCATCTCATCTCCGCCGCCTGTACTCTTCTCTCCAAATCTGCAGTCAGGGTCCATGATTCACAGGCATACAGAAATATGGATATGACAAGGGAGCACATTAGTCTGATCTTGGAGATAAGTGAGATCTTTTTATCTCTCCAGATGGTGTTTAGTTTTGACAGTGCTGTTATTGTCTGTGCAGTCCTGCATACTACTTCTGGTTTGGATCCCTGGTCGGATACAATGGCTCCCAGGTACCTGAAGCTTTGAACTGTTTCCTGCTTCTGGTCATTAACCCTGATATCATTGCTAATGCCGTTGGTGTTATTAGTCATCAGTTTGGTCTTCTCTGCACTGATTTCCATGCCGTATGTTTTGGAGGCCTTATTCAGACTCCAATAACTATATTCAACCGAATGCATTAATTGTTATCATTCATTGGAGAGAGACAGACAGACACACAAAAGACAGACAGACAGATAGATAGACAGGCAGGCAGACACACAGACAGAGACAGAGAGAAAAAGACAGACAGTGACAGAGACAAAGACACAAGAGAGGTAACGATAACGAAATTTTATTTTCTGAAATTTTATTTTAAGTAATTGCCTTAGCAATTCTTTGCAAATTCTTCTTCTTCTTCGCAATTCTTCTTCTTTCTCTTCTTCTTCAGAATTCTTTTTTTTTTTTTTTTTTTTTTTTTTGCTGCCTCATCTTCTGTGACGTCCACCGTCCTGCTGTTCCCACGCCGCTCACTCCAATCTCCCCGCCACAGCCATACCCAGATTTGTTATGTCTCATCCTCAGAGTCGGAGGTCCACAGGGAGCCAATCACTATCAGGCCGCCGTCGGGCCACCAGCCAGAGGGGCCCTGCACTGCTGCTGGGTCACTTTGGTGGTGTTCAGTGGTGCCTGTTCTGAGCTAACATACGCAGGACACCACCTACTAAGCCCCCTACTAACGACAGTATTAGCTCAGTCGCGGAGCCAGACTGAGTGAGTTGCCCACCCGAGGTGGCAACCACCACAACGTCCCTCCAACGACCGTCCCCCGCGAACCTCCAACCCCAAAGGCTTTGACACAAACTCACCACAGGCACAGAAGTGTATGGGCAAACCGAATCTGAGGTCACCATGAGACCAGAGCAACTGGGACCACCGAATCAGAGGCAATTTTTTTAATTGCATGATGATCAATGACAATGAGGATGACGCAATTATGCTGCTGTGGAAGTGCATATGCTTTGAGACTACTTGACAGGGCTGTACTCTACGCTTACTATCATAATATATCCCGGCGTCAACCAGGCCCGAGAGATACAGACACCTGCAGTGTTGGTCAGGTAATTTGAGCAACACTCTCAAATTCGCATCCGTTAAGTGGATGAAGCTCGACTGTGTGGTCCCAGTCTTCCCACTGAGCCCACAGCACACTCACTCTGGGTAGGAGCCGGCCGGAGTCCGAAAAATCCCTATGACTCTTATGGGAATCGAACCCGCGACCTTCCAGTCCGTAACCCAAGGCGCTAACCACTGCGCCATGGCGGCTGGTGCCTCTTCAGAATTCTTCTTTGCATTCTTCTTTTTCTTCTTCATTGCGTTCTTCTTCTTCTTTGCGTTTTTCCTTGCAGTCTTCTTCTTTGCATTCTTCTTAGCATTTTTCTTCTTCTTCTCTCTTCTACTTCTTCCATCTTCTTCTCTTTTCTTCTTTTTTTGTTTTTTTGTTTTTTTTTTTCTCCTCTTCTTCTTCTTCTTCTTCTTCCTTCTTCTTCTTCTTCTTCTTCTTCTTCTTCTTCTTCTTCTTCTTCTTTTCTTCTTTGCGTTCTTCTTCTTCTTCTTTTTCGGAATTATTCATCTTCTTTGCATTCTTTTTCTTCTTTGCATTCTTCTTCTTTGCATTCTTCTTCTTCTGCTTCGCAATTCTTCTTCTTTTTCTTTTCTTCTTTTTCTTCTTCTTCTTCTTCTTCTTCTTCTGAATTCTTCTTCTTCTTTTTTGGACTTCTTCTTCTTTGCATTCTTCTTTGCATTCTTCTCTTCCTTCTCCTTTCTCCTTCTCCCCTCAACGTTTGTCTGTCTAATGTTGTGTCTATCTTTCTCTGATGAGTCTCTCCAAGTCTGTATGTCTGTCTGCTTACCTATTTCATCTCTATGTTTGTCTACATCGTCTACATGTCTGCCTGACTGTGTCTGTCTCTCTGTCACTATTTTTTCTTTCTCTCTGTCTCTCTGTCTGAGTCTGTATATCTGTCTGTCTGCTTACCTATTTCATCTACACGTTTTTCTAAATTTGTCTGCATGTATCTGACTGTGTCTGTCTCTCTGTCACTATTTTATCTTTATCTCTGTCTGTCTGTCTCTGTTTATTTCTCTGTCTCTGTCTCTGTCTGTCTATTTCTCTCCCTCTCCCTCTCCCTCTCCCTCTCTCTCTCTGTCTCTCTTTCTCTCTCTCTCTCTCTCTCTCTCTCTCTCTCTCTCTCTCTCTCTCTCTCTCTCTCTCTCTCTCTCTCTCTCTTTCTCTCTTTCTCTCGAGGGCTGGATGTAAAAAAGTCTTGTACTTATTCTATTACCCTCAGAAAATAAAATTTCGTTATCGTTATCTTTACCTCTCTTGTGTCTTTGTCTCTGTCACTGTCTATCTGTCTGTCTGTCTGTTTCTCTCTGTCTCTGTCTGTGTATCTGCCTGCTTGTCTGTCTATCTGTCTGTCTGTGTGTGTGTGTTGTCTGTCTATCTGTCTGTCTGTCTGTCTGTGTGTCTGTCTCTATCTCAAATGTATGATAACAATTAATGCATTCGGTTGAATATAGTTATTGGAAATGTCTTTTCCTCTTTCGGTTTTCATTATTTTCTTGTTGCAAAAAGCATATTCTTTAAACTGTGTTTATACCGTGCTCCTTGCCTAAAAGACTGTATTGTTAATGGCAATAAATTACTTTCAGTGTTAAGTGTTCAGTTCAGTGTTCTCTTTTTGTTTTTGTTTGTGTGTGTGTGTGTATTTTGGTGATAGTCCCTAATTAGGGCAAGGGCCGGATGGAAAAAAAAGAAGATATGAACACTTACTCTGTAACCCTTGGAAAATAAAGATAATTCATTTAGTCAAGATCATTCATTCTCTCTCCTCTCTCTCTCTCTCTCTCTCTCTCTCTCTCTCTCTCTCTCTCTCTCTCTCTCTCTCTCTCTCTCTCTCTCTCTCTCTCTCTCCTCCCTCCCTCCCTCCTCCTTGAGTTTTTGCTGTATTCCGGATAACTGACATGTTCTGAATGGGTACATTTCCTTGATCAACTGAACACACACACACACACACACACACACACACACACACACACACACACACACACACACACACACACACACACACACGAACCTTTCTTTTAATCACCTGTTTTTAACGAATTTGAAACGCTTAGCAAAATGTGACATCTTTCGGAAATGTGATATCAAAATAATCACTCTGCTGATTTTCTCTTTTTCTTTTTTTTTTTTTGAAGGGGGGGGGGGGGGGGGGAGGGATAAACCTATTACCTTATCTCATCTTACTGGTAGCGTTTTGTCTGTTTCTTTATTTGTTTTGTATTGTTTGTTTGCTTATTTAGTTGGTTGGTTGATTGGCTGGCTGGCTGGTTGGTTGGTGGCTGTTGGTTGGTAGTTGGTTGGTTGGTTGGTTGGTTGGTTGGTTTTTGTTTGTTGTGTATTGGTGAGGTTTTTTAGCTGGTTGGTTGGTTGGTTGGTTGGTTTATTGGCTGGCTGGCTGGCTGGCTGGCTGGTGGTTGGTTGGTTGGTTGGTTGGTTGGTTGGTTGGCTGGCTGGCTGGCTGGCTGGTTGGTTGGTTGGTGGTTGGTTGGGTTTTTTGTCATTGAAGAGGGCATAGGTTAATCCCTTTTCACCCGTCTTGGAGTGTGGCATATTGTATTGTATTGCACTGTATTGTATTGTCTAGTATTTTATGGTATTGTATTGTATTGTATTGTACTGTATTGTATTGCATGGTATTGTATACCACTTTAAGTCACGGAAGATTTATCTACGTGAAATGCCAGAGAGAGCGCGCTGCCACAAGAGAAGCGCAATGCGATTAGGGGGGGGGGGGGGGGGGGGAGGTTGTTTTCTTTTCCTGTCTGCATATGCAAATGGTTTCCTATCAGAGTGGCTTTTCTTCTTCAGAATTTGGCCAGAGACAACTCTGTTGTTGCCGTGGGCTCTTTTACGTGCACTAAGCGAGCATTTGCACGCGGGACCTCGTTTTATTGTCTCATCTGAAAGACAGACTAGCACCCAGACCACCATCTGGAAATAAAAATTGACTTTGACCACCACTCACGGTGTATTGGATGGGGGGAAAAGTTTCAGCCACAAACGGGGATCGAACCACCACACACTTAAAACCCGGACTTTTCGATTTCTAGCCAGGTGCGTTACCTCTAGGCCACCCATCCACTGAGAACAATCACAAAGCCCATTGGTATCGCCACTGCCTTGGTAAAAAGTAATATCCCAGTTAAGACAAATTTACTAAACATCAGCTTTGACTTATTGTACAGGATTTAAAGGAATTTGGTCTGTAGTTATCAGAATGTAATTTCTGCTATAAGAGAATAGTGTACATACTGCAGATATTTTTTTATTAATATTATTTGCCTCGTAAAACTGTGTGTGTGCGTGCGTGTGTGCGTGCGTGGTGTGTGTGTGTGTGTGTGTGTGTGTGTGGTGTTGTGTGGTGTTGTGTGGTGTGTGTGTGTGTGTGCGTGCGTGTGGGTGGGTGGGTGGGTGTGCGTGCGTGATGCGTGCGTGTGTGTGTGTGCGTGCGTGCGTGCGCGTGTGCGTGCGTGCGTGCGTGCGTGCGTGTGTGTGTGTGTGTGTGTTGTGTTGTGTCTTTTTTATTAAAATTGTAGTTACGCAATGGAAGACACTACGCAATAACAAAGACTCGTCACGGCATGGAGGTAATAGATTGACTAGTGAGATGTTGTTGCATGTAGATATTATGTTTGTTGTTGTAGTTGTAGTTGTCGCGCGTTCCTCAGCTTAACACCCTGGAGGTCCCCAGAATGTGCCCTCTGACTCACTGATCCCTCTTGGAAATCACTGTGAGACTGAAATTGCACACTGGATGAGAAGTTTGCGTGTATGACTGTGTTTAAGTACTTTGCCATAATTATAGGCAGCCATACTCCACTTTCAGAGGATTTTTTTTCTCCTTAAAAGGAGAGGTGCAGGTTTTGTTAGGTTAAGAGCTTGTCATGGCTGAAGGCAATCTCAACGTAACATTTTACAAAACAACACCATTTTAGTGTAGGCCTTGGCAGTTAGTTTACATTAATAACTGACAAACATTTTGGCCTGGGCTAAAGATATTATGTATGACAAGAAGACATTGATATTGTATTTGTATTGTATTGTATAGTAATGTATTGCATTGCAATTGTATTGTACAACATTGTATTGTATCACATTGTAATTGTATTGTTTTGCATCGTATCGCATTGTATTGCATTTTTTTGCGTTGCACTGTAATTGTACTGTATTGCTTTTTCTTGTATTGTATTGTATTGTAATGCATTGCATCGTAGTGCATCGCATTGCATTGTATTAGATATTTACTGCATTGCATTGTATTGTATCGCATTGTATTGCATCGTATTGCATCCTATTACCTTGTGTTGTAATGTCTTCATCGCCGCAAAGTTACGCAGTGTCATTTCTATCCACTTTTCCTTCTCATTACTGATCTGTTGGAAATGTTTTTAAAAATTCTTTTATATCAAGGATAATGGAATAAGCACTTATGTGCTTTTTTACATCCAGTCCCCGTGTGTGTATGCGGTTTTGTAAATTCTGTCATGTGTTCCCCACCAGCACACAATGGCCTACTCTTACGAAAAGCGGGACAGAATTTAACGCGTGCGCCAGATGTTCTGCGTGCGTTCGCACACCGGGCCTCGGTTTATAGTCTCATCTCATAGTCATTGCAATGTATTCAGAAAGTTGTTAATTTTCCAGCTATGGACTGTTAACCCTATGCGTGTAAGTCTAGCGTCAATGCACGAACAAATTCAGTTCTGGATATTTTTTATATCATAGCAGATCGATACGTAATAAGATAAAGAATATGTTTGCTGCTGTTGCTGCTGCTGCTGCTGCTGCTGCTGCTGCTGCTGCTGCTGGCTACTGCTGCAGCGGCGATGCTGGCCGATGTGCTGCTGCTCCACTACTCTCTATACTACTATCTACTACAAACTACTACAAGACTTAAGATTCACACTATGGCTCTAACTACTATAACTACTTCTACAAGACCAAGAACCAACATCACTACTATTTTAACTACAACTACTACTAACTACAAGACCAAGCCCTACATCAACTCTACTACTACTACTATTGCTGCTGGTGCTGCTATTACTACTACTATCACAGCTACCACCACCACCACCCCAACCACCACCACCACTATTACTACTACTACTGATACTACTACTGATACTACTACTGCTTCTACTTCTACTGCTGCTGCTGCTGCTGCTGCTGCTACTACTACTACTACTACTATTACTGCTGGTGCTGCTATTACTACTACTATCACAGCTACCACCGCCACCACTCCAACCACCACCACCACCCTATCTACCACACCACTATTACTACAAACACTACTCTACTTCTACTGCTGCTGCTGCTGCTGTACAACTATGACACTGAACGCTATGCTCTATACCTACTTCACAGCTACACACCACCACCACCACACACCTATCTACACAACTACACATACTACAATCTGCGCGCGAGCTGTAACATCACAACACACACTACACACACAACACACCACACACAACACCACACACACACACACAAACATCACACACACACACACACAACACACACAACACAACACACACACACACACACACACAGCACGAACATACACACACACACAACACGCACACACACACACAAACACACACACACACACACACACACACACCACACACACAACGCGCGCACACACACACACACTCACTCTCTCTCTCTCTCTCTCTCTTCTCTCTCTCTCTCTCTCTCTCCTCTCTCTCTCTCTCTCTCTCTCTCTCTCTCTCTCTCTCTCTCTCTCTCTCTCCTCAACACACACACATACACGCCCACACACACTCACTCATACACTCACTCACTTATATCGGTATCTACTATCAAATTTAAAGAAGCCATAACACTGTCTCCAGTTTCAATGTCTCACAGACATATTCGCCCCCGTAACTTACTTGAAGAAAGAAAGAAAGAAAGAAAGAAAAGAAAGAAAGAAAGAAAGAAACGAAACGAAAAAACAACAACCCCACACTCAGAAAATATATATAAAGAGAGAGAGAAATGGAGGAACTCAGAAATAGAGCAGACGAGTTGGCGTTGAAATAGCTATTTTTAATCTCTCACCTTCCTGGTGTCTCTGAATAACATACCGTTTATTTATAGGTTTTTCTTTTCTTTTTATATAGATAGTTTTTGGTCTTTCTTTTGTAACCCATCAGATTTTTGTTAATACGTTTATTCCTCTGAAGTGGTCTGACCCAGACTGTGAGACAGACAGACAGACAGACAGACAGACAGATAGATAGATAGATAGATAGATAGATAGATAGATAGATAGATAGATAGATAGATAGATAGATAGATAGATAGATAGATAGATAGAGAGGGAGGGAGAGGGATGGAGGGAGAGAGAGATATTAGATTATATAGATAGATAGATAGATAGATAGATAGATAGATAGATAGATAGATAGATAGATAGATAGATAGATAGATAGATAGATAGATAGATAGATAGATAGATAGATTAGAGTAGATTAGACTAGACTAGACTAGACAAGACAAGATCAGACAGACAGACAGACAGACAGACAGAGAGATAGATAGATAGATAGATAGATAGATAGATAGATAGATAGATAGATAGATAGATAGATAGATAGATAGATAGATAGATAGATAGATAGATAGATAGATAGATAGATAGATAGTAAAGGTAAAGAGTCCCATAACCTATAAGGTCGTAGGGGAGCGAGGCGTCAGAGACCTCACTTCTCTAGGGCCAGCATATTGAGGGCGGCGCCCATCTCCTCTCCCTCGCTGCTTTACCTTCCCTGACCCTAAAGAGGACAGGTACCCATTTACAGCTGGGTAAACTGGGGGAACTGTACTGAAGCCAAGGCGCGCAAACGGTCACCCATCCAACTGGTAACCACGCTCGACGCTGCTTAACTTGGCTGGGGGAAAGCGAGTGCTCCGACCACTGAACTATCCCGTCCCCTAGATAGATAGATGATAGATACCTGAATTTCACGCAGAGAAATCTGCTGTGACTGAATATTATGCACAGTACTACACAATTCAATTCAATTACTTTATTATCTCACAGACAGAGACGTTCGTGTTGGTTACAAGCCGTAAGCATAAAAATTTAACCAGGAAAACATTTACCACAGAACAAATAACACAGCACAGCATACGGCCATCACTTCGCGTGCACACATTACAAGACAATACCTTTACCAATACCAGCAATGCAATACAATACAACATAAGACAATACAACGCAACACAAAACATCCCAACACAAATCAAATCACCACAACAAACACAACACATCATAACACATGCACACACACACACACACAAAACCAATACCATACAAGCACGATGCAGATACAACAGAATGCATCATTATAGTAAAATTAATCATGTTACAAAAATTGGTTTGTCTGATCTTAACCTTGTTTCCTGGTTGATGACATTTCCACAGAAAGGACATCATTGCTTTTCAATGTTATCTCTCGATTTGCGAAAACAAGCTCCAAAGTCGGTCAGTTGGTTTGTGAAAAACACGGAAATTCCCGATAATGTTGTGGCTGATGCCACAGTCACATCCTCCTACCCCAAATGATCCAGAAATGGCTGTTTTCAACCAGTTATCAGACCAAACCAAGGCCGTTCACACACGCACACACACACGCGCGCGCGTATACACATACTCACACACGTGCACATACACACACATACATACACGTACACACGCACGCGAGTGCGCGCCACGCACGCACATACACACACATACACACAAGCACGCACGCGCGCGCGCGCACACACACATCACACACATCGCAACCACACACACATACACACGCACGACGACGCGCGCATACATACACATTACACACGCACGCACCACGCAAGCACATGCACACACGCACGCACACATACACACATATACACACATATACACATACATACACACATATACTCTCTCTCTCTTTTTCACACACACACACACAACACACATACACACACCGTGCACGCGCGCTCGCACACACCATGCACACACATACACACACCATGCACACACACACAGAGTCAATAGATGTTTATAACTGTTGTTTGGTATTGTTTTTGTGTCAAATAGGTCAACATGACTTTTATTGCAATCAAATATTCCGAATCTGAATCTGAATCTACACACACGCACCCGCGCAGGCATGCACAAATACACATACGCACGCACACACGCACACTTATGCACGTGCGGATGCACATACACACATACATACAGACATTATACACGCTCTCTCTCTCGTCTCTCTCTCTCTCTCTCTCTCTCTCTCTCTCTCTCTCTCTCTCTCTCTCTCTCTCTCTCTCTCACACACACCACACACACACACACACACACACACATACAAGCACACACACACACACACACACACACACACACACACACGCACCACACGCTGTATATCAAAACAATCAATGAATAAACGATATATATATATAACTCAAGAACTCACACACAGTTAATCTGCAATTATAATAGCAGGATACAAAAAGGTTAAATGGTGGTGGAGGGGGGGGAGGGGTGGGGTTTGTGGTTGTGCGTCGTTCTTTTGTGATGCTGTACAAATACTGAATAAATCATGTTTGAATTAAAGCAAAGGTGCTTAGAAAGGACTGGAACTGTGATCAGATCCAATAGCTCCCCAATGGGGGGGGGGGGGGGGGGGGGTAGGGGGCTGTCAGTATAAATACCAATCCCCCCCCACCTTCTGGGAAATTCTGTGCCAGGAATTCCCTCTTTTCTTATCCTTCTCTCTTTTTTGTTTCTTCCTTCTTCCTTTTAATTTCCTGTCACCTCCTCCTTCTTGTCGTATGTTTTCTGGCCTTCTGCGTCGTTCTCCTGCCGATGTTGGTTTTTTGTTGTTGTTGTTGTTGTTGTTGTTTTGGGGGGGTTCTCCTAGAAAGATTTAAAAGATATTCAGTTCTCTCCCCCTGCCGAACTCGCATGTGCTGGGTCTGCTGACTGGTCAGGAGCCTCATGGCAGCGCAACGCATTTTTTTTTTTGACTCATGCGACAGACAGCAATAGTTGCTGTCTAGAGAGCGGTTGGTTGTTTTTTTTAAATTTATTTATTTATTCTTTTATATCGAGGATAATGGAATAAGCTCTTATGTGGGTTTTTTTTTACATCCAGTCCCCGTGTGTATGCGGATTTGGGAATTCTGTCATCTGTTCCCCACCGGGCACACAATGGCCTACTCTTACGAAAAGCGGAACAGGATTTAACGTGTGCGCAAGATGCTCTGCGTGCGTTCGCACAGGGGGCCTCGGTTTATAGTCTCATCCGAAGGACTTCGATGAAGTTCGATGAAGAAGAAGAACAAGAGCAAGAAGAAGAAGAATTGCGAAGAAGAAGAAGAAGTATTGAGAAGAAGAAGAACTGTGAAGAAGAAGAGGAACTGTGAAGAAGAAGAAGAAGAAGAAGAAGAAGAAGAAGAAGAAGAAAGAAGAAGAAGAAGAAGAAGAAGAAGAACAAGAAGAAACAAGAAGAAGAACAACAAGAAGAAGAACAAGAACAAGAACAAGAACAGAAAGAAGAACAAGAACAACAACAAGAACAACAACAAGAACAACAACAAGAAGAAGATTCAGCAGTATGCCTTTATCTCATCTTTAGCTTTTAAGTAACATCCACATGACTCAGGACAAAACAGGGACTTTCTCTTGCAAAACTCTTATGTGCACAAAG
This sequence comes from Rapana venosa, assembly GCA_028751875.1. NCBI lineage: Eukaryota > Metazoa > Mollusca > Gastropoda > Neogastropoda > Muricidae > Rapana > Rapana venosa. The sequence continues at coordinate 29,767,892 of CM054158.1, forward strand.
TTTCTTTAGACTTCACTTTAGCCATTGTGTGCCGGTGGGAACGGATGACAAAATTTACACAAAAACTGCATACACACGGGAACTGAATTTTTTTTTAAAGCACGTGAGTACTTATTCCCTTATCTTCAAAATAAAAGAAAGAAAAATAAATTTAAAAAATTAAAGAAATAAAATATGAGTTGCCCAGGAAATATAGAAATCATAATTTCATTAACTACGTTTTAATTGCTTAAAAAACTAAATATTCAAAAAAATGATCTCTGCATTTGTTCTGCTATATTTTATCAGTCCATCATTTATTGTTTGATTTTCCCGTGCTTAGTGTCTCGTATAAAAGAAAAGGAATAGATTTCAGTTGGGTGTTTTTTTTAAAAGAGGACATATCCAAAGTGTTCTAGAATGATTCCAAGTTGCATGTTCCAGTATCAGCCGCAAAAATAGATTTGCCAGTCACCATTTAGGAGAGTGACTGTAAATAAATTAAATCTCTGGAGCTTATCAACATTCGCTATATATTCTTCACCTGTCCATCCTCCCACTCATCCAACTTTGTTTTGGTACATTCTTTAACGTGAATGTAAACTTGTCCCAATCACCTTGTAATGAACGGACATTAATCTGAGAAGAATGCGAAGAAGTAGTAGTAGTAAAGAAGAAGAGAAGAAGAAGAAGAAGAAGAAGAAGAAGAAGAAGAAGAAGAAGAAGAAGAAGAAGAAGAAGAAGAAGGAGGAGGAGGAGGAGGAGGAGAGAGAAGAAGAAGAAGAAGAAGAAGAGAAAAGAAGAAGAAGAAGAAGAAAAGAAGAAGAAGAAGAAGAACAACAACAACAACAACAACAACACAACAAACAGCAACAACAACAACACAACAACAACAACGAGAATGCGAAGAACAATGTGCAGAAGAATGCGTAGAAGAAGATTGCGAAGAAGAAGATTGCGAAGAAGATTGCAAAGAAGAAGAAGAAGGAGAACGAGAAGAAGAAGAAGAAGAAGAAGAAGAAACAACAACAACAACAAAACAACAAGAAAGCGAAGAAGAATGCGAAGAAGAAGAATGCGAAGAAGAAGAATGCGGAAGAATGCGAAGAAGAAGATGCGAAGAAGAAGAAGAATGCGAAGAAGAAGAATGCGAAGAAGAAGAAGAAGAAGAAGAAGAAAGAAGGAAGAAGAAGGGAAGAGAGGAGAGAGAGAGGAGGAGAGGAGGAGGAGGAGGGCAATAACAAGAATGCGAAGAAGAAGGAGAAGAACAAGGAGAAGAACAAGAACAACAAGAACAACAAGAACAAGAACAACAAGAACAACAACAAGGGACTTCCTCAACCCCCTCCCTCCCTCCCTTCCTTTACCATCTCCTTCATCCATATCCCCCCCACCCCTTTTATCCCCAGCAGACTACTACCACCTCCTCCCCTTCCCTCACCCATCCACTTTTTCTTTGTTTCTCCCCCCCACCCCCCACCACCACCCCCCACTCCCCTCCCAATGCTACAATTGCGCTTTATAATAATTCATAGATTCATTCTGAATCCATTCACTGACAATCATTTCTCTTGACTTTTTGGGGAAGTCGTGAAAGGAATCAGACAGTAAACCGAGGTCCCGTGTGTGGAATTGCACGCAGAACATCTTGCGCGCACGATAAAATCCCATTCCACCTTTCGGACGAGTAGGCCATTTCGTGCCCTGTACGAACAGATGACAATTGTTTGGGTGGGTTGTTTTTTTAATGCATGCATACGGGTATGGTGTGCGGACGCCATCCTCAAAGTCGGAATGCGGCTACCTTAATGGGGTGGGCAAAAATGGTCGCATTCGCAAAATCTTACAAGTGGTGAACTTAGGAGATCTGTTGAAGAAAAACAAAAATACATGGCCGACCCACCCCTGGATGAACAGGGGCACAGACAAAACAAACAGGGGGGGGGGAGGGGGGGGCACAGACAAAGAAGACAGTTCGTTAGCTAGAAAAACAGGCTATCATAATCGTGTATTTGAAACAGACAACTATCGAGACAGACAGACAGACATGAGACAGACTCCCGCACGTGTAAGGTACACACACACGCAAGCACGCGCGCGCGCGCGTGCACACACACACACACACACACACAGCACGCACACCACACACACAACACACACAAGCACGCACAGAGAGAGAGAGAGAGAGAGAGAGAAGAGAGAGACAGACTTCAGACCTTTGCCAGAATACTAAAGAATGATGGGCATGCAGAGTGGGCATATGACATAGGTGTTATAATCACATTATTATCAACGTGTGTGTAGATACATATATAGATATGTAGATATATATTTGTAGATATATATATATATATATGTATATATATATGTGTGTGTATATATATAAATATATATATATATATACATACATACATGAAATAAGAGAGACAGACGGACAGACAGACAGATAGATAGATAGATAGATAGATAGATAGAATAGATAGATAGAAGAAGATAGATAGATAGATAGATAGATAGATAGATAGACAGACAGACAGACAGAGACAGAGAGAGAGATAGATAGATAGATAGATAGATAGATAGACAGACAGACAGACAGACAACAGATAGATATAGACAGACAGGTAGATAGATAGACAGACAGAAAGATAGATAGATAGATAGATGATAGATAGATAGATAGATAGATAGATAGATAGATAGATAGAGACAGACAGACAGACAGACAGACAGACAGATAGATAGATAGACAGACAGACAGACAGACAGACAGACAGACAGACAGATACATAGACAGAGAGTGGCTCCTCGACTAAGTGATTACTGCCGTCACTACAGTGCCTATTAGGTGATGTCCTGCGTATGTCAGCTCAGAACAGGCACCACTGAACATCACCAAAGTGACCCAGCAGCAGTGCAGGGTCCCTCCAGCTGGTGGCCTGACGGCGGCCTGACATTGCTAAGCTCCCTGTGAACTTCCAACCCTGAGGATGCGACATAAAGAATCTGGGTATGGCTGGGGAAGAGATCGAGATGGACGACGTGGGAAGAACAGGGCAGGCACGTCAAAGAAGATGAGGCAGCAAAAACAAAACAAAAAAAGAAACCAGTTAAAGACACAGACAGACAGACAAGCAGACAGGCAGGAAGACAGACAGACCGACCGACAGACAGGCAGACAGGCAGGCAGGCAGACAGACAGACAGACAGACAGACAGAATAGTATGGGAATGTATTACTTTCACAAGAAAGATGGTGGGGAGGGCGATTTGAAAGCTCCTGTCCAGCAGGTGGACAAAAAACTCGAACAGTCTTAGGTTCAATTCCACCCCAACACTCTCTCTCTCTCTGTCTCTCTGTCTCTGTCTCTCTCTGTCTCTCTGTCTCTGTCTCTCTCTGTCTCTGTCTCTCTCTCTCTCTCTCTCTCTCTCTCTCTCTCTCTCTCTATATATATATATATATATATATATATATATATATATATATATATATATATATATATATATATATATATATATATATATATCCCTAAGGGCGGGGACTGGATGTAAAAAAGCAGATGGGTGCTTATTTATTATCCTCGAAATAAAAGAATTTGTCGTTGTCATTGTCATTGTCTTATCAATCTTTAAAATAAAATTAAAAACCCAAAGCATATGGACAATTTCTTTCTGACAACAGTAAAGCAACAGAAATTCACTTGACTTCTCTCTTAACTTCTTGAGCAGTTCTTGAGGCACAGCATGCACTCGGTTTGGTTTTTGTTTTTTCTTTTGTCAGGCAGTATGCCCTGTACAAGTTGAACTTGCGGAGTCCATCTTTCTTTTGGTGACAGGGTGCATGCTGGGTATAAAAAAATTGAATACAGGATAGTACCTCACCCCCCTCCACCACCACCACCACCAAACAACGACTTGTCAAAGAGGTTCTGGAGAAATCAAGTCAAGTCATCTCAGTCATGTCATGTTAAGTCATATTTGTCCTGTCATGTCGATTCGTGTCAAGTCATGTCAACTCAAATCATGAAGTCAGATCTTTTCTTTAATTCTTTCTTGTTTTTGTTGGTTTTTTAGGAGGGGGTGGTCAGATCTTTTCCTCTTTTCTTCTTTCTTCCTTTTATTCAGATCTTATCATTCTTTCTTTCTTGCTTTTAAAAAAATATCTTTTGTTTCTTTTTTGTTTGCTTTTAGCCATATCTTTTCCTTCTTTCTTTCTTGCTTTTTCAAATCTTATCACTCTTTCTTCGTTGCTTTTGTGCTAAGAATATATATTCTCAAAGGAAATTTTTGACTCTGTGGTTTCTGATTTTTAACGCGTTTTCTTAAATGTTTTTTCCCTAAACATTTTCTTTTCCCATGTCTGCCTGACAATGGGCACGATTTAAAAAAAATACTATTGTTTCTTTTTTAAAATTAATTGTCACACATTTCATTGCCATACACTGTCGCGTATTTCCATTGTCAAAACACTGTCAGAGGTTTCTCACTGTTATACACTGCTACAAATTTTGTTTATTGTCACTTTATCACACACTTTGAAATGTGATACATTGTCACCATTGCCGCATATTTTTATTACTATTTATTATCAGGCGGGTTCTTTTATTTTAATTCGCCGACTAGATTCACATATTACCTCATTGCTCGTTGATGTCACGTTGTTTTTATTTTCATGCATTTTTTTTACACATTTTTATTGCTCTGACTTATTATCTTTGTTACTATTCTTTCGAATTTTTTACCTATTCAGATGTTTGTAATTATCCTGTTACCAAACGTAGCCTGTGATTGCTTGCAAGAATTATTGTCTCTATCATCCAAATTCTGTAAAGTCCAACCTTTTGATATATACAAAACGTAAATCAAAACTTTTTAAACTAGCAAAATGTATCTTTATTCGATTTTTAAAATGTTCGTGATGAAATATAGTGTTAACATAAATCATTACTATAAAAGCAGACGAGTAAAAACACAAGTGTTAGGCAGAGCAAATTTTTGGTTTATTTAAAACCTTCTGCAGGCTAAAAGACTGGCCAACTGACAGTAAAAACCAGACACGAACCTATGATAAGCCTCAACCTATATAGGCATAAATCATTATTCATCATCATCATCATCATCATCATCATCATCATCATCATCAGTCCCGTGACCTTGGCGGTCGTGGAGGAGACATGAGAGACGATGCCGTGGTAAGCCTCCTCCATCCATCTCGGTCCTCGGCTCTGCGCAGTAGTGCCGAGTCATTCACATGTGTACTTATTTCTAATACTGTTATCTTTACTACCACATTGTAATATTATCATTACCACATTGTAATATTTTTACAGAATGACTTTTGTTGCTGTTATCAATCTGTGATTGACTGCCATGAGCATGGCTGTGTAAGTGTATTGACCTCCACCATACATTAATGTTTTCCTTAGCTTATAACCGCTTTACAGCCAAAACTTAAACCTAAACCTGGTTCAAAACTGCTGCTGTATCTTGACTTGTCCCTAACCTCTGTGAAAAATCATCAGGGCACTGCACGGTACTGATTTTCTTTTTTCAGGCAGTGTGTCTAAGGCAAGTTGAATCCAGCCAAGCCTCTCTCTCTCTCTTACCAGATTTTATATTGCATGCTAGGTATGTTTTTCTTTTCTTTTTATTTTATTTTATTCTTTTATATCGAGGATAATGGAATAGGCACTCATGTGCTTTTTTACATCCAGTCCCCGTATGTATGCGGTTTTGTCTATTCTGTCATCTGTTCCCACCGGCACACAATGGCCTACTCTTACGAAAAGTGGAACAGGATGTAAACGTGTGCGCAAGATGTTCTGCGCGCGTTCGCACACGGGGCCTCGGTTTAAAGTCTCATCCGAAGGACTTTTGGGGAGAGTGGAGTCTGGGCTGATGTTAACTGCAGGTGGAAAATTTCCCCTTATACGGGAATCGTTTGTTCGTGTGTTATCTATACCACCAGCCTCCCTGGCCTCCTGGTCTTCAAAAGACTGACAGTTTTTCAAAGCCTGCGCAACATACTATGCAGGCATGTAGCAAACTGGACGTACTTCAGTTGATATAGTCTCATCCGGCTCGAAGGGGCGGGATAGCCTAGTGGTTAGAGCGTTGCGCTCATGATCTGATGGCCCGGGATCAAGCCACCGCGGA
>CM054158.1:29779025-29786525 GCA_028751875.1 Rapana venosa
GGCTGTCAGTTTAAAAAGTATCCCGACCTTCTGGAAATTCTGTGCTAGCAATTCCCTCTTTTCTATCCTTCCTTCGCTCTCTCTCTCTCTCTCTCTCTCTCTCTCTCTCTCTCTCTCTCTCTCTCTCTCTCTCTCTCTCTCTCTCTCTCTCTCTCTCTCTCTGTCTCTCTCTCTCTCCTCTCTCTCTCTCTCTCTCTCTCTTCTCTCTCTCTCTCTCTCTCTCTCTCTCTCTCTCTCTCTCTCTCTCTCCTCTCTCTCTTCTGTCTGTCTGTCTGTTTCTGTCTTTTCCTGTACCTCCCCATCCCCTCTCACTCTTGCTTCTTAAGTCCTGCCTGCCTGCCTACCTATCTACCTACCTACCTACCTACCCCAGCCCATTTTCTTCCCGCCTTTAAGTTTTCAAACGACTCTGAATCTCTTTTTTTTGGTTTTTCTTGGGGCGGTATATATTTTTTTAATGAACTGCCCTGAAGTCATAATGTGACGGTTGAGGTCAGCTGGCACAGTCACTGCAGAGTGGCAAGCGTAGGAGAAAACCCAGTCTACCCAGATTTGGGAACACAGAAGAAAACAAGAAAGCAAACGCTGTCTCCATTTCCCCGGAGAAAGTCCTTAATTATTAATATTAATACTACTACTACTACTACTAACTTTTTTTAAACAAAAATAATAATAATGTATGGAATTTATATAGCGCTCAATCTTGTAAAGCAACAAATCAAAGCGCTCAGATGACTTTTAGTTTTTTTAAATATCGAGGATAATGGAATAAGCACTCATGTGCTTTTTTACATCCAGTCCCCGTGTGTATGCGGTTTTGTAAATTTTTGTCATCTGTTCCCACCGGCGCACAATGGCCTACTCTTTCGAAAAGTGGAACAGGATTTAACGTGTGCGCAAGATGTTCTGCATGTGTTCGCACACGGGGCCTCGGTTTATAGTCTCATCCGAAGGACCTTATTGCAGAACATCTTCCGTACAGGGTCAAAGTTTATCCACCCCTTTTTTGGCAGGAAAGTAAGCCATGTTGAATTGGGATTGTGTGTGTGTGGGGAAGGGGGGGGGGGGGCAGGGGGGATGTAGGGGTACGCGCAGTAAGGTGGGGATTTGAACCACAGACTTCTTGCAGCAAGAGAGAGAAGGGGACGGAGGGGGTAGAGAGGCAGACAGACAAAGATAGGCAGACAAAACAGAGACAGACAGACAGACAGACAGAAAGAGAGTGAGAGAGAGAGAGAGAGAGGGGAAAGGGACAGACAGAGGAGAGACAGAGAGACAGAGTGAGAGAGAGGAGAGAGGAGAGAGAGAGAGAGAGAGAGAGAGAGAGAGAGAGAGAGAGAGAGAGAGAGAGAGAGAGAGAGAGACATACATACAGAGAATCAGACAGAAAGAGACAGACAGACAGACAAAGACAGACAGACAGACATAGACAGACAGACAGACAGACAGAAACGCACAAAAACACAAAGGCATGGGGGAGGGAGGATGAGAGAAAGATAGACAGACAGACAGACAGACAGACAGAGAGGTCATGAAAAAGACAGAAACAGGCAGAAACAGAAAAAAAAGAAGGCGAGGGAAAAAACTAGAGTGCAATTTCGCTTCCAACATCAACCTCATCACCATTCGCCTCACCCTGCCACCCACTTTCACCACCACCACCACCACCACCACCGCCACCACCCATCACCCATCACCGCACAAGAAAACCGTAATAAACAAGCATAGCAAAATATTCAAGGTCTTCAAGTAATATATTCAAAACGCAGGTCAAATCACTATCACACATCCTTATGACAGCAAGCCATGAAATAAACAATCTCACGTACAAGTACGTAAAGACATCTTAACAATCTCATTCATTTGATTAATGTACAAGTTTGGGTTTTGGGGGTTGGTTTGTTTCTCAGCAAGAAACTCCCAAGTTCCACGTTGGTGATATTTTGCGTATGCGACCGTTTTTGCCCACCATGAAGGTAGCCGCATTCCGACTCCGGGGATATACATGCTGGGTATGTTCGATTTTTTTTCCCGAAACCCACCACCAAAACCCTGACATGAATGACGGGATCTTTAACATGTATATTTGATCTTCTGCATTTGTATTTAGATACAGAGATAGAGATACACACACACACACACACACACACACACACACACACACACACACACACACACACACATACACATGAAGGGAATTAAGGCAGTGACAAGCCTGCATTTGAAGCTGACCTGAGGCTTGCTTATGTTGTACGCATACTGAATAAATCGTATTTAATTAAGCCAAGATATGACCCGAGATACCGTAAAAAATCCCCACCCTTAATTCACCAGGCGCCGCTGCCGAGATTGGAACCCACGACTTCATGGACCCGTGGGATTGAAGTTGATTGGTCTTAACCACTCGACTACAGCCTCAGTCAAATGCACAAGTTAATATACACCCCCAATCTTTGCTGTGACATGTTTGACTCCCCCCTTATTATTTTTTTATTTTATTCTTTTATATCGAGGATAATGGAATAAGCACTCGCGTGCTTTTTTTACATCTAGTCCCCGTGTGTATGTAGTTTTGTCAATCTTGTCATCTTGTTTCCACCGGCACACAATAGCCTACTCTTACGAAAAGCGGAACAGGATTTAACGTGTGCGCAAGATGGTTTGCGTGCGTTCGCATACGGGGCCTCGGTTTATAGTCTCATCTGAAGGACTTTTGAACTCCAGGGGAAAACATCCCCTTGAACGGGAATCGAACCCGGGTGGTCAGATTGCGAGCGCAATGTTCTAACCACTAGGATATCCTGTCCCCCTTAAGTCCTTTAGAAGTTGTCGATTGATTGCATTGACTGAATTTTTTGTTAGGCAATGTGCTGTGAGCCAATCCAACCTAGCGGAGCCCATCACTCTCTAAGACAGCCGAGTGCATTCTAGGTATGTTCATACCATCCCTCCATTTACTGTAGCTGGCCTACTTTTCCTGTGGAAGATGTCAACATGGTTTGTGTCGTTGTTAAAACTGTCATGACCTATATTTTTCATGAGGAAGATATTAACGTGTTAGTGTTATGGCTAAACTGTCATGACCTACTTTTCACCTGGAAAATATCAATGCCTTTGTGTCAGTGCTAAACTGCCATGACCTATATCTTTCATGTGGAATGTGTTACCCTGTTTGTGTCATTGCTTAAACTGCCATGGCCCTGCTAAAACTGCAATGACCTTGCTAAAACTGCCATGGCCTTGCTAAAACTGTCATGGCCTTGCTAAAACTGCCATGGCCTTGCTAAAACTGTCATGATCTACTTTTCGTTGTAATGTGTTAACGCATTTGTGTGATGTTAAACTGGCATGACCTACTTTTCATCTGGAAGATGTTAATGCGTTTATATCATCCTTAAAATGTCAAAGCCTACTTTTCATGTAGAAGGTGTTACACATTCATGTCATGGCTAAACTGTCATGACCTATATTTTTTTCATGTGGAGGATATTAACAGCCTTCATCATCCCTAAACTGTCTGAACTACTTTACATGTGGAAGGTGTTATGCGTTTGTGTGGTCGTTAAACTGTCACGACCTACATTTCATGTACAAGACATTAACGCCTTTGTGTCATATTTTTTATGTAGAAGATGTTATGGGTTTGTGTGGTCACAAAACAGTCATGAATGTTGATGTGGGAACAGATGACAAAACTTACAAACCGCATTCACACAGGGGCTGGATGTATATATGTATATATATTTTTTAAATTGAAGCACATGAGTGCGTATTCCAGTTTCATTAAAATAGAAGGCTAAAAAATGTTTTAAAAATAAAATGTGGACAACCCTTTGTAGACGTGTTGAAGTATTCAATGAATGATGGCAAACACTTGCAACAGTTGCTCCACTCCTTAAAGACCAGACTTGTGAGATGAACATCGAATGGTCTAGTCCGAGTATAGTTTCTTTAAATCTTTCTTTTCATAGAATGTGGTTTATGAAACGTTTTGTTGTTGTGTCTTGTTGGATTTTCACCCACATTGTGAGTTTTGTTAGCTTTTGGGAATGTTCATTGAAAACTAACTAATTAACAGGAATTGAATTGTTTTTATCTCTTTTGTTGTTTTGCTTTTTTTTGGAGGGGGGAGCAGTGTTGTTTATTTACTTGGATTTGTTGCTTTTTTCTTTTGTTCTTTTCTCCCTTAAATCTCTAAGGAGTGTTAGTTCAAAATGTCCATAGCACCATTGAGTATTTTGATAAAATCATACTTCGTGAGTAATATAGAACATTAAAAAAACATAGAAGTTATGCCAGAAGATATACACAGCTTTTGTAAATATTTTGTTTTCCATGAATGGTGTGTCAGTCTTTAGATCAAAGATGCTATTTTCCGATTGCTTGATTGAATGATATTTACTGAATATTTGAAGGGCATGGCTTTTTTGTAATAACCAACAAACTTCCTTCGCTGATAATATCAAATTGCGTTAAGTAAAGTAAGGAAAGATCAATGCATTTGGCTATGTAATTATATCATACACTCTGTTCCAACATAATCAACAAGAGTACGAGGGTTAATGTCAGAGAAAAAACCCCATTCGACTCACATGATTATGCTGTTTTAGATTCAAGATAATTATTGGTTAACATGTATTGATTTTTTTCTGATTTTTTTTGTTCCATTCGTCTCAGTAAAAATGCAAGAAAGCTTAATTTTTTTCATTTCATTTAGAAGGCAAGGGGTTGCCAGAATTATACACAGCATTTGTTTTAGTGCAAACAGAAACATCTTGAGCTTGTTTCTAGCTGTCCAATGCTATGCTTTCTAAGATATGTCACACTACAAAAATAAGGTTTTTGACTAAATGTCAGTCTAGACCTCTTCAGTAATATGGACAAATTTACAGAAAAAGAAACAAGAACTTTACTCTAAGTTAAAGAATTTTCAAGAAACAAAAACTCCAGGCCCTTATTTTGCTTTTACCATATATCATTTGTGGATCTTTTCCAGCTTAAATCTGATGAATTTAGCCTGCATTTATTTTAAAATCGAATCATATCGCATGAAGAGAGTCTTTGCAGCTTTCAGAGGTTCTAAAATTGTTACAAATATTTAAATGAGTTTTGTCCATCAAAAATTGAAGTCCATTTGAAATCTTTTTCATGCACTTTGTCCATTAATTTTTCTGGAAAAAATATTTCTGCATATTTGAAGTTATGTGATTATTATTTTTTTAATCCAAGTAGTCAAACTGTATTGTTGTCAGCATATTGAGCTTGTTTGGTTGATGGAGAAAGAGAAATATGCAAATGACTTCACATTAAGCTGAATAACACGACTAAAAGTGGTAGCCATGTGGAATGCCCTTATCCATTTTCTTCCAGCTTAATAACCTCACCCGCCCTTGGTAACTATATCTTCCAACCAAACATGATTTCAGTCTTAAGCGTTGCTTAACACACCAGTTTGCTTTAACTTTTATAACAGGCCATTATGCCATATTCTGTCATAAGCTTTAGAAATGTCTAACTGAAAGAAATTTTTATTTAAATAACAACAAACCAGAAAGAAAAGCAATAACTTTTATTTTTCTTTCTCTTTTTCTTCTTTGTTTAAAAAATGTCTATATCATATAAGTTGTAAGATGTAATAGATTAATGACTGAGGATCTTTTTATTTCTCTAGAAACAAGCATACGTTGATAAAAGATTCATTTCTTTGCAGAAGTAGATCAGATTCTCAATAATAGACAATCACTGACTCTTCCACGCGGGAAGTCACCATAGTCGAAATGTAGCTCAAAATGTTGGTATTGTAGCATGTCCTGTGGTACAACGGGAGTTAGAATTGTGTTTTCCAAACACCCAAAATAGTCATACTCTCCCAACACTTTTGACATAAATCGTATGATATCATCAATCATTCTTCTGGTAAACAAGTTACTAGGAGAAGGTAGTGAAAATAAAAGGTGAAGAGAGAGGATGGGAGTGGTTTTTTCTTATTCTTCTGGACATACAAGCTTCTAAATGTATTTTCAGTTGTTATGTTTCTCAGTGCACAACAACAGAACGGATGGCAATTTACACAATTATTTATAGTCACAAGCATAATTATTCGAGGGAAAAACAGAAGTAGAGAAAATTCATGTGCTTATCAAAAATTTGCCTTTGCGTTTCAAATGCTGGTATCTCACACTTGCCTAGAGGTATTTTAGAAGGAAAAAAATATTTGTACTAGAAGGGTTGATGGAAAAACATAATCCAGACTGTATTGTGTTGTATTGTGTTGTTATCATTGTATTGGATAATATTGTATTTGTATCCTATCCTATTCTGTCCTATCCTGTCTTAACCTATCATATCGTATCCTATCGTGTTGGGTTGCATCCTATTGCATTGTAAAAAAAATCATATAGTAACGGTTGATTTTGTTTACATAAAATTTGGTCTACACTCAGGAAGAGGGAGGGGGGACATGTTGCAACAATATGATGCACATTCTTTCGCCTTTTTCCTGTCTGCTGTTGTATCTATTTCCCTATGAAAATGTTTTGTTAACATCATTATCTTTTTTTATTATTATAGAATACTGCCAAGACTAATTCTGTTATTTTTTCTAGAAATTATTTTACAAGCAATCTCTCTCTCTCTCTCTCTCTCTCCTCTCTCTCTCTTCTCTCTCTCTCTCTCTCTCTCTCCCTCTCGCTCCCTCGTCTTTTCTTTTCTTTTCTTTTAAAATCCATGCCCTGTCCGCAAAATAATTGGTGTGAATAATTATGATTGTAAACGTTCTGCATTGTAAACTAGTACACGGGGGTATTATGAATCGGTAATACTTTTACATCACCGTATAGAAAATGAATCACCAAAAACAGTTCGTTTGCATTGCTTTGAAAAGTATAATTATTTAAAATGTCATGTATTTGTAATGTGCGTATCATAATTATAGTGATGTGTGCTGTGTGGTCCATGTATTTTTACGAAGAAGAAGAAGAAGAAGAACAAGAACAAGAAACTGCTTGTGAAGAAAAAAAATGAATGCGTTTATTTATTCATTTATTTATTTATGTATTTATTCTTTTATATCGAGGATAATGGAATAAGCACTTATGTGCTTTTCTACATCTAGTCCCCGTGTGTATGCGGTTTTGTAAATTTTGTCATCCGTTCCCACCGGCACACAATGGCCTGCTCTTTCGAAAACCGGAACAGGATTTAACGTGTGCGCAAGATATTCTGCTTGCATTGGCACTTGGGAAGCTGGTTTCTAGTCCCATTTCAAAAGCTTGCACCCAGATCACAGATCACCTCAAAGCATCAAACACGGGAGGGGGTTGGGTGGAAATCTGCACCTAGTGAGGATTCAAACCACGAAAGCCCTTGCTGTTTCCTGGACAAGTGAATCCACCACTCTGTGGGACTTGACTTCTCTCCTTCGACTCTTTTTGAAAGGTCGATAGGCCACTGGACTGTCTCAGGAAGTGTTTCGTGAACAAACTCAACCTGGCGGAGCCC
>CM054158.1:29791525-29796525 GCA_028751875.1 Rapana venosa
GGCGCTTGATGTCGATGCTGGGAATATTTTTGGTCGGCTTGGGGAGTAAGAGGCTGGTTGGGGGGGAAGGAGGGAGGAGGGGAGGGGGAGGGAGGAGGCGGCGGGGATAAATAGAAGGGATGGCATCGCGGAGAGTTGAGAGGCTGTAGCGACGGAGACAATGGCGCGCGGTTGAGAATGTGCTGTGGAAGAGGTATGGGGGGTGGGGGGTGGGGTGGGAGGGGGGGGGGTGGAGAGAGAGAGGAGATAGAGAGAGAGAGAAGGGGAAAGCTTTTCTTTCCTTTCCCTCCCTTCGGGGATGGGGGGGGGGGGGGGGGGGAGACCCAATGCTGACAACAACCATTGTGGTGACGGTTACAGACTGACATATGTCTGGTTGGCTGCTTAGCTGTCGCTGTCGTCTGTGTCTACCTACCTAACCTAACCCACTGCCATGCCGAGCTGTTGTGGTGGAGGTAAAACTCACACCACACAACTCACTACACACACACACAACACAACACAGCACACACTCACACACACACACACACACACACACTCACACACACACTGGCACACCTTGAGGCTGTGGCTTTACGGGTAGATTGGGGGTTTAAACGAGCAGTAACGGTTCGGTTCGAGTCTTGCTTATGCAGTTTCCTTACAGCTGTGGGGAGGGGGGGGGGGGGGGGAGTGAGGGGGCAGAAACTTGGGCTCTTGATGCTTCCTGGACAAATGGGGTTATCTTCTCCTTGCTGTTGCGCAAGATGCTTGTGGGGTGGACGGTAGATGGCCAAAACTCCCATGTTGGTGTGGTTTAAAGAAGAGGCAGACGATTTACCTCCATGTTGTGAGTTACGGCTGTGTGGTCATAGCTGAGTAAACTGAGTAAAAATGTGTTTTATATATATGTATATAATGAACGAGACAAAAAGCGGGAATGCCAAGTAAGCACTAATGAGGATGACACGAAGAATTTCTGACGAAGACTTGTCGAAATGGGATTCTGTGTTTATAGACACTTTTTTTCAATCAAAATAGTAGTCAGGTTCCACTTTGTGTTTGGTGCCTATCCATCTTTAATCCATGCACATTAAATGGCTGTAAAGACCATGACTTAAAAGTCACAGGGCTTAAACATCTTCCTGTTTTGCAATAGAAGTGTCCAAATATTGCTAATTTATATTCTACTGTGTGTATGTGTTTGTGTGCGTGCGTGCGTGCGTGCGCGCGCACGCACGTGTGTGTATGTGTGTGTGTGCGCGCGCGCGCGCACGTGCATATGGTTACAGTCATCATTACATAGTATGTCATTATTGTTTATGATTATATACTTAAATATTCCAGGTATATATTTTATTAAGTAATGGTAATATCATTTTTTTAATTTAAAAATATACTGCCCAAGATATATTCTGTCATTATTGCTATAATCATTGTCGAATAGCGATGTGAATTTTTGCAAAAAGTGTGTATGTATTTATTTATCTATCATTTATTTATCTATTTATTTGTGTATTTATTTGTGTGGGATTTTTGTTAGTTCAGTTTTTATGATTTTTTAAAATATTTTGATAGGGGGTCATGATGCTGCTGCAGTTGATATATATATATATATATATCTATTACATATACACATATATACATATATATATATATGCTATATATACATATATTTATATATATGCTATATGCTATATATACATATATTTATATATGCTACTCTCTGTCAGTTTATTCTCTACTGTTTGGTTTTTTAAGATATTTTTATTATGTTATCTTTTGGGGGGTTTTAAACATCCTCCTACACGTTTTTTTATCTAATTTTTTTTATGTGTGCGTGTACGTGCACGTGATAAAATATAGTTATATTTTTGGTGTGTGTGTGTGTGTGTGTGTGCACGCGTGCTTGCTGTCTGTCTGTGTCAGTGTGTTTTTAAAATATGAAATGTTAACATAATTCATAGACTCTAAGGAAAATGTATAGTATAGTGTAGCTGTCAATCAGAGATTCTTTACCCCGAACGTTTTCATACCACAAACCCTATGCCACTATAATCCTTTGTTTCTGTTTTATTTCATTTTACATGCTTTATTATATTTTTGTTTTGTTTTATTCTATTCCATACTATTCATTGTATTTTATTTTATTTTTTCATTTCATTGTATTTTATATTATATTATTTAATTTTATTAATACTTTTTTTTCCATTTCATTTCCTACTAGTTTATTTCATTTCATCTCTCATGTAGTTCCTCTCATTTTAAGTTATCTTATTTCATCTTATGTTTAGCACCCATTTTTTTTCTGTATGGTAAGGACAACATGTTGCAACAGAATTGTGTTCTGTATGTCTGCAGTAAGCTGATTTCAGTACACCTTTGTACATTAGAGAAATAATGTTTCTTCTTCTGGTCTCACACAGGTTCAGACCCTAGGACGCCTGGCTGTTGCCGCTGCTGTTGCTGCTGTTGCTGCTGCTGCTGCTGTTTGCTGCTGTTGCGGCTGCTGCTTGTGTGTCTGCTGCTGCTGCTGCTGTTGCTGCTGCTTCTGCTGAATCTGCTGCTGTTTTGGGGTTGCCACGTGTGATGATAATGATACGGAAGATGATGGTGGTGGGGGTGATGCTTTTGCTCCTGCTTCTGCCCGTTTGTCCCTGCTTGCTGCTGCTGCTGCTGCTGCTGCTGCTGCTGCTGCTGCTGCTGCTGTGGCTCTTGCGGTGGCGTTGCTGCTGAGCTGTTGCTTCTGCTGCTAATTCTGTTGCTGCTTCTGTTGCTGCTTCTGTTGCTGCTGTGCTGCTCTTCCTTCTGCTCTTATTGCAATTGTTCATACCTCTTTTTCCGCTGCTGCTGTTTCTGTTGCTTCTTCTGCTGCTGCTGCTGCTGCTTCTGCTTCTCTTGTTGCTGCTGCTTCTCATGCTGCTGCTGCTGCTTCTCCTGCTGCTTCTCCTGTTGCTGCTGCTGCTGCTTCTCCATCTCTTTCTCCTTCTCCTGCTGCTTCTGCTGCTGCTGCTGCTGCTGCTGCTTCTCCTCCTCCCCCCCCCCTCCTCCTCCTTTTCCTCCTTCTCCTTCTCTTCCTTCTCCTCCTGAACCGTCTGCTCCTGCTGCTTTTTATTCTGGTGCTGGGTTACTGCATCCACAGTTGGTGATGGTCATTTTCTTGATGGATGTATTTCCAGTTGGACCTTCTTGATCTGTCCCTCCCCACCCCAGACATTTCTTTGACAACAAAGTTCATATGCTTTGAATAGCCATCAGTACAACATGAGCATATGTGTGATGAACAGAGGTCAGTTTTGGAACTCGCTAGCTATGATATTTGGACCTGAAAGGACTTGACTTTTCCATCTTTTCCTTGAAAAGGTGTTTGGGCACAGTACTGAATTTTCGGAAGGAGGAGTGGAGGGCGCGAAGAGGATTTCAAGTCGGTTTAGATGAGTGTTGTTGGTATTTTTGGAGAAGATACATTTTATTGCATTAAAAAAAAGTGGAGTTAGGCTACAGTGTGTGTGTGTGTTTGTGTGTGTGTGTGTGTGTGTGTGTGAGTGTTGTGTTGTGTGTGTGTGTGTGGTGTGTGTGTGGTGTGGTGTGTGTTTGTGTGTGTGTGTGTGTGTGTGTGAGTGAGTGTGAGTGTGTGTGCATGCTTCAAATTGGTCTTTTTTATGAGTAGAGGTTCAGAAATATGTTTTCCTCACACCAGTTTATTTTATTGTTTATTCTATTTTGTCATTCAGTCATTTATCTATGTATTTATTTTTCCATGCATTAAGTTGTAATCATGTTTACTCGTTTATATACCAATTCATTACGTAATTATCCATTTACTTTGTTTGTTTTTGTTGAGCTACTTTAAACTTTTTGTCCCTTTTAAAAAAAAAAAAAGAGTGAGTGTGTTCATTCGTTTTATTACACAGTTTGTGAGTTAATTGGCCAATAAATGCTTCACATACATACAACCTCTCTCTCTCTTTGTTGTTCAACATCTACTAAGTTACCCAGATTTGTACATTACTATTTAACTGCTGCCTTTCGTATTAATCTTACAATTTATCTGTTTTGGTTCATTTGTCAGTTTATTATCTATATTTTTATTTATCTCTGTATTTGTTTATTTGGCTGGTTATTTCTTTTTATATACTTTTTCTTATTGATCAACTTGCTTATTTATTTTTTGGCTTTACTTTCCTATTTTATTTTACTGATCAGTTGATTTACATTTTATCTTATATGTATACATTTCACAAATTATTTTGTTTGTCCATGAATTGACAAGTTAATTAATGAAACGGGTTTTTTTTTTGTAAATCACTTAGTTACTTTCTTGCTTGCTTACCTACATGTAAACATACATGTTTCATTTTTCTCTTCATTGGTTTGTATGTTATACATTTTTCTGTTTTTATCATATGCCTTTGTGTTTGTTTTTCTGTTCAGTATAGTATTGTCATCTGTTTCCATCAGTATGTAAATGTATACTAATACCTGTCTCTGGATTAAACCATGTATAAGGGAAAGGTCAATCCATATATGGAGCATTTATTACAGTTTTGTAAACACCAAGTTCTATGATTTAGCAAAGTAAGATTATTGTGAAGTATTATATATTTATATATATATATATACATATATATATATATATATATATATTTATATATATATATATATATATATATATATATATTATATATATATATAAGACAGAGAAAAAAGCTGAGAGAAAAATAGAAAGCTAGATAGATGGACAAATAAATATACAGATGGATGGAGAGATAATGAATAGATTTATAGACATATACATAGATAGAAAGACAGATAGATAATGTTTTCAAACCACACACACACACACACACACACACACCTTGTCTGTCTGTATGTTTGTTTGTTTGTCTATCTGTCTGTCCTTATACATGCATATATATATATATATATTATATATATATATATATATATATATATATATATTATATGCATATATATATATATATGTATATATACACATATATATGCATGTTTAAGGACAG
>CM054158.1:29801525-29816525 GCA_028751875.1 Rapana venosa
AAAATAGAAGATGCATCAACAAGTATGACCTAGAAATGTTTACATGCTACAAACTACAGAATAGATGCTTCTTGTTACCTAGGTAAGAACATGTCTGGAACAAATCTTGTTTAAATATTATTTGATACACACAAGCAAAATATCAACAACAACAACAACAAAGCCTGGCAATGCTTATATATCATAAAATACAAATTTTTCATAGTTCAAGAGAGCGAACTGTGCTTCTAGAAAATATGTTATGTAATATTATTTTTATGCTCACATGGAACGAATGGCAACAAATTAATGGGGTTATATATGCATTATGAAAGAAAGAAAGATACTTTTTGTATATTAAGCGAAAACAGAACTGTACTCCTACAATACGCATATTGAATAGCATTTGATAATATACAAAGAGAACTAATGTCAGTAAATATGATATATCAAATCTTTTTGCACAAAGAAGAGACAGATATTTTTTCCATATCCTGAGCAAGAATAAAACGTGCTATTTAAATGAGCTTTTTTTTTATTTTTTTTAATTCCTATGCACAAAAAAGGAATTAACAAATAAAACATGATAAAGCTAATATGTTACAAACTAAAAGTGCAACATTTTATACCTGAAATGATAACAAAAGCTGTCAGGAATAATCTTATCAATATTCAATGTACACAAATAGAGAAAGTATCAGCAAAACTAATGCAGTAAACCTTAACTGTTACAAAATAATCGAAATACATTTCATACCACAGACAAAAACAAAGAGTTTGTCTGAAACAGTTTTATTTCATATCATTTCATTTTCATAAACAGAGCAAATAACAACAAATATAATGTTAGAAATCTTTATCTATTACAAAGTAGGAAAACTTTTATATCATAAGCATAAAATCTGCTTTTGGAATACATCTTGTTTTGAGTATATCATTCAATATAAACAAACATGACAACCATCAATAGACATGTCCAGCAATCCTTACATATTACAAACTTAAAAAGGATATTACCATTTCAAATCCTAAGCAAGAACAAAGAGTATGTATGGCATGCATCTTGTTTAGAATTATCTAGTATACTCATATGGAACAAATATTAGCAAATGTAACCAAAAACATGCTTACATATTACAAAAAAGGCATTTTCAAATCTCAACTGACATAAAACCCTGCTTCTGGAATATTTCCATTTTTGTGGTTTGTTTTATTAAAGTCCCAGCGCATCTATCATATTCAGGGACTGAACCATCACCAATCATCACTGACTATGTATAGAAATATTTCCTTTTTAAAATCAGATGACGTGCATGAACAGAGCACATGCAACAACTATAATCTAGCAATGCTTATGAATTATGAAATACAGAGAAAGACTTTTCGTATTCTAAGCAAGAACAAAGACTGCTTCAGAAATAGTTTTGTCTAGTATTATTAAATGTACACAAATCAAACCATATCGACAGATATCAGCTGTCAAAGTTTATGTGTCACATACTAAAACAAAAAGGATGTTTATTTCAGATTATAATCTAAAACAAGGGCTGTGTTCGGAAAATATTATCTAATCATACTTGATATGCACAAAAAGAATAAATGTTAACAAAAATAAGATAGCAATGCTTTATAGATTGTTCGTATCCAAAGCAAGAGAAATCCTGCTCTGTGTTGCTGTTTTTGTTGTATGTTTACAGTCTTTTCACATTTAGTGATAATTGCTGAAAAGGTACACATGGAGGGGTAGAGAAGGATTACACGAAAGCATAAAAAGAGGGGGAAGAAGGGAGAAGATGGATTACGATAAAATTATTAACAGGAGATCAACAAATAATCCTAGCTATGTCCAAGAAGTCTGATTTACAAACAAGTATATTAACAGATTCGTCTGCCAGAATCTCAATACCATATTTTTCATGCATAGAATTTCAGACAGGGCACTAAAAAAAATACATTTGTGAGACAATGGTTGCAGGGAAGCGCATGCTACATTCTGGTAGTATTTGATTTTCCAACAATTTAAGTGCAATTTGAAGATAAAGAGTTGAAATATATCTGGGACACGTGACCATTTTATTTTTATCTGGAGGAAAAGTCTTATGCAATGCTCTTTATTTTTATCTGGAGGAAAAGTCTTGTGCAGTGCACACAAGTTTCTGATATTGCATTTAGCTCATGGTTATCCAATTTTAAGCTACTTTTGGGTTTTTGTCTCATTGTCCCTTGTTTTTCTCTAGTTCAGCTGCTATTTTTTTCCAGTAAAAATCACTGTGAGAAGAAACCCAGAAAAATACCATTGAATACCTTTGGTCACAATACCATTTATATAACATTTTCTTTAAAAGACAAGTCTTTTATTGAGTTTTGAATCCCAGTCTCAAAAATTTGTACACTTTGATATTAGCCAAAAGGCCCAGAAGCGAAAGTTGTGTAGTACATAAGTTGAATCTACACAAAACACTTACCAAAGAAAGCACTGCTGTCAAAAAGAATAACCAGCCCCATAGGCAGGGATTGAAAATTGCTGATGAATGTAGAAAAATTATTCTCACTGTAATAATTTATTACTTTCTAGTTTTTAAAGCAAGGATACCAAAAATCCAGGTCCTGCATTAAACAATATTTGCATTCACATATGTGTTTGAATGGTGTGACCAACCTCAAATTCATCTTTATTTTGCTCCCATTGAGGTATCTCGGACTCACCTGGCGCGGCAGATATTGATGAAATGTTGATATTACATGATTTGAATCGGTCTTTTACATTATCTCCAATTCGTTGACAGAGGGAAATTTGTTGAGCTCCTCTGGGATAGTCATTAACCGAATCTGAAAATACTATAACAGACTGCTTCTAGACTACGTCCTATCTATTATCATTCAATATACAGAAATAGAACAAATATCAACCAATATAATCTAAAAATGTTTGCATATTACAAGCAATAATGATCAGTATATCTGGATTACATCTTGCTTGATTGTATTGGAAATATAAAGAATAAAACAAATATCACAAGTGTAACCTAGCATTGCTTGCACATCACAAAATAAAGATAGAGTATTTGATGTCATAAGCAAGGACAAATATTGTTTCTGGGCTACATTTTAATTGATGTTATTTGGTGTATGTAGATTATTCAAATGTCCAACAAATATATCGTGGCAAACTTTTATCTATAACAAGACAAAGCCAAACATTTTTATAATATTATTCTAAGCAAGAACAAAGAGTTCTTTAAAGTGCTTTTGTTTGATGCCATTTGATTTACACAAATAGATCAAACATGGGCAGATATAACGTAACAAAGGTTGTTGGGTTTTTTTACAAGATTTATTTTTAAAAATTTAAACAAGTAAGAACAAAAAGTGCTTCTGCAATACATGTGCACATCTCCCAGAAAGACTTTCCATTCATATAAATTTGAATCTTCAGTGATATACATATATATATATATATATATATATATATATATATATATATATATATATATATATGTATACAGGCGTATTAAAATACTCTTTTGATATCCTTTGTATTTAAAGAAATATTGAAAAAGCTGTATTACAGCACCTGTATTTTTATTTGTTGAAATCCTTTGAAGAATCATTTTCAAACTTTAAAAAAAATCAACTTAAACTTATCTTTTCAATTGTACACAATGTGTAATATCTAAACATTATGTGTCTTACATTTACTAAATGTTATCAGTGAACACATATGCTCAAAGTATGTTTGAATATTCAAGGGATGTACTATATCCCAACACTGGTCAGTTGGTCTACTTTTTAGTGTACTACAAAAATAATATAAGTGTTGAATTGTTATGCAAGAGTTTGGCTGTCTTCATCGGTATATGCAGTAGATTTATTTCGAAATAAAATTGAATGACACTGTATTTTAGAGTGCATGTTTCTTTATTTTTTACAGACACTGTAAAGGTCACTATAGACTACACTCCATTTTTTGTGAACTGGCTCCTACAGCAAGTTCTTGTAAAAAATCACTCTAATCTTGTCCTTGTCAATCTGTATTCAGTTGATACAAATTTTTAACTTTGCACATGAAAAATGATTTTTTTTTAAAACTTTTAAGCAAAGTTTTGAGCATATTTGCCTAAACTTCTTTCACGAAGTAGAGGTGTTTATTATCATATCATGTTCTGTTATCAATTCCTTGGGATTTTGTTTTACCTTTAACCAAAAATGTGTTGCCTATTCCAAGAAAATTAATCATTTCTATTTTGTTTCTATTAGTTTAATGTCTGTTCACTTTTAGATGATATAGATATAAAGTTTTAAACGTTTTTCAATAACAATATTATGAATAATAGTAATGAAAATAATACAAATACGGTAATAATAGTAATGGTGGTGATAATGAAAAGCTCTAAGGCAGGATTCGGTAGAAAACATATTTCTCTCTTGTTGATGTCAAAGGTGGGAATGTAGAAAAAAATCAACACAGTGACAATAACAACGACTTTTTCAGCCATGGATTTTAAAATAACTTTTCGCAGATGACAGTAGTTTTATTTTATTTTGAAACACGTTCATTTCCTTAGAATATACCATTTGGTCAATCAAGTCCTTGAAAGAAGAAAATAATATGTTCCCTCTGTGAAAATCTAATCTGCATGGATTTTTTTTAAATTGTAGATTCCTTCAACATCTCTACAGTTTCTGAACACCAATGCCTTTGCTATAAACCAGTGTATTCCTTTAAGTAATGGTACGCAAAAATAGCCGTTTTTATGGCACTTCGTTGCTCACTGATTGTATTTGAAAGCATTGTTTTCCACTTTGGAAGGCAACAATCTTTTTTTTTTCCTTTTTTTCCTTCCCTCCTCCCCCCCCCCCCTCCCCCATTCCCAGTCTGTATCTCTGAGGCCCACCAGTGGTAAGATTTTGCATATTTGATCCTTTGCCCACTATTAATCTTTTACATTCTGTGTGAAACGTTCCCTACCTTTCTGCATTTTTAAAAATTGGGAATAGCTGTT
Organism: Rapana venosa; assembly: GCA_028751875.1. Classification (NCBI taxonomy): domain Eukaryota; kingdom Metazoa; phylum Mollusca; class Gastropoda; order Neogastropoda; family Muricidae; genus Rapana; species Rapana venosa. The sequence continues at coordinate 29,806,508 of CM054158.1, forward strand.
ACACATTTGAATACTGACGATTGAATATTCTCATTTTGATTTTTTTATCACATTGAATTAATTAGTCTAAACTGTTGAATAAAAGTACTGAAAAAAGTGGGCAAGGGAATAAATGCATATAAAAACACTAGGGCGTTTGTATTTATTTGATTAAGCATCCCCCACCCAAGAAAAAATAAAAATCTGATCATAATCATTGTCAATGTAACTATTGTTGGTTTGTTATCATTTTTATTCTCACTATTATCGTCACCATCACCATCATCATCATCATCATCATCATCATCATCAATTTTTAAAAAATTATTATTATTGTTGTTGATATCATCATCATCATTATCATTATTATTATTAGCATTATTATGCTTGTTGTTGTTACTGTTTTTCTTCTTTTTTTCTTCTTCTTCTTATTGATATTGGGTTTTTGTATTATCATCATCATCATCATCATCATTATTATTATCATTATTATTATTATTATTACCATCATTATTATTACCATCATTATTATCATTATTGCTATCATCATCATTATCATTATTATTATTTATTTATCTATTATTTATTATTATAATAAATATTATTACTATTTATCATTATTAGTGTTATCACTATTGTTATTATTACTGTTGTTGTTGTTATCATCATTATCATTATTAAATGTTTAAATTTCGACACAAGCAAACCTTTTTGAATATTTTTTTCCAGAACCTATCAGTGTAGTATTATCTATCATCATCTTGGTCCAACATCTGTTTCATTAAAAAAACAAAAGCAACAACAATATGTAACCACCTTTCTAACTAACACCTGTCCTACCAAACTTGCTTTGACCTTCCAGGTGAAATAAGTGTAAGCATGCTGCGGAAGCAACACTAGGGCAACAATAAACCCAGACAACTTCTTAGTATGCAGCTCAGGTAAAGCCACAGAATGCACACTGGCAACTCAACACTGAAGTAGTGGTTGCTACATGCAATAGGTAAGATAAGAGTGAGAGGTAGTTGTTTGCATATATATATTACAGTGTGTGTATGTGTGTGAAGAATATTTTTAGACTATTTTTTAAATGATAAAATGAAGTAAAATAACGTTTTAGAAAGGTATAAGCATGATCTTCAGCAGACTACAATAAAACGTCCCCTATCACTTTATATGTAGAAGAACGTAGAATTGAAGAATACTGCTAGTACTACTCCATTAGAATAATTTTCTTATCCCACATTGCCTGCCTACCTTGACATTTTCAGTTTCTAGTTCATATCAGGCAATAAGATAAAAAGAAAATAATAAATCAAGAAGTAGAATATTAATTTTGTTTGGTCATTTGATTGCTTGATCCGGGTTTTCTTTTCCCTTTAGTGCTGGAGTTTTGTTGTTGTTGTTGTTGTTTTGGGTTGTTGCTTTTTTTTTTTGGGGGGGGGGTGATTGTTTTGTTTTCGCTGTAGTTAGGGGGTTGCTTTGTTTGTTTGTTTGTTTTATCGGTTGTTTGGCTGCAAATCTTTTTCAAGACTTTGGTCAAATTCAGGAAGTACTCAACTTATTTTGGGGATCTTTTATGAAAGGATTTTTTTTCCAAAAAGGTAGAAATAGCACATTTTTGTCATTTTTGGGAAGATGTCAGACGTACACTCTGGTTACTATGTTCTGAGGAAATGTTTTACAGTAATTATGTGCGAGAAGCGTCCCCTGCCCTCTCCTCTTTCCCACAGAGAGAGAGAGGAGGGAGAGAGAGTGTGTGTATTTTTTGCCTGGAAAAATAAACAAATAATAGGGAAATGTATTCAAAATTTCTTGCAACACCAAATGAAATGAAGAACAAATCAAGCTTACCTGTAAATCATTCTTCTGTGCTATCACGAAATCTGTTAATCTTGTGTCGAGTACAATGGAAACCCATTTTAAAAGAAAAATATTTTGCCTGTCTGTCTGTCTATCTATATATCTATCTATTTATCTATCTATCTATCTATTTATCTGCATACACAGGTGGACTGGATGTTTAAAAAAAAAAATTTTAAGCACACGAGTGTTTATTCCATTATCCTCGAAATAAAACAATCAACCAATCAATCAGTCAATCAATCAGTTAATCTATCTATCTATCTCTCTATCTGTCCGTCTGTCATCTGAATGTCTGTCTACTTACCTACCTCTCTATCTATCTTTCCTCTTGTCTGTCTGTGTGTCTGTCTATTGGTGCTTACCAGATCAGAGGCTTTAAAGGGCAGAACAAAATATCGTTTAGTCGAATGATAGATATCATGTTAGAGAACACTTGCAATATTGAAAGATTGTCAAATAAGAAAATACTTATTCACTCATTCACCCCGAACCAGTTTCAGCAGTGAACTATGAAAAAGAACCCAGACTACTGTCCTGTAAACATGCATGTAAAATGCTTTCTTTCCCCAAAAGATCATCTCTTTCGCATGGATATTACCTCAGCAATAACAATTCAAAAAGAAAATAAAGATTTAAAACTGTCTAGAAAAAAGAATAATTTTTAAAATATTCGGAATGTAAAGAATTGACATGATTGTGGTGGTAAAATGATAGATAGTCTCTACAGTGTTTTTTTGTTACGGATTCTGGTTTTCCCCATTTGATTCTTGCTTCAAGAAATGATAAACTGCAATCCAGAAAAATACGAAAAGCAGAACAAAATGCTAGCTTATTGTACTAACTACTTTGGCCCAGCGTTTACCAAATAGAGTTGTTAGTTAGAAGGACCAGATCTGACCCCCATGTTCGTAGTATTCTTCAGGTTCAGGCCTGCTTTTAATCGAGGCTGAAAATGCCATGGATTCGTGGAAAAGACAATGACCACGTAGCCAAACATCATGCACTGTTACAGATACAAGTATGACCTGCAGACCACTGTAACTCTTGGGCTTGGCTGACTCAAGAAAATTCCATGAGACCAAACCTGAGCTCAGTGTAATCACATACAAATAATCTTATATTCCGTTCCTTTAGTGCTGTCATCCCCATCGAAGTCCATCACCGTGCAGTTAAAACTTAAGTCCTAGTTTGGGTAACTGAACTTTTATTCTATTTTGTCATCCTTCTCATTCTGATCTAAGTCAGTTACCTTTTTTTAATATTCTATTCATTTGTGCTCTGATTTCAGGGTAGCTCAATTTTTGAAAAATATTTGTTCTGGATATACAAAGACACCCCCATTACCCCCCCCCCCCCTTCCCCTCCAAATAAACAAGCCATAATATAGAATAAAATACTGAGACAGCTGTCATTGACTGACAAAGATAAGAGGATACCCTCTGACAAGTCACAAGGAAACTGGAAATTCGGCTACCACCTTCCCCTTTTCCCCATCTGTACACAAATAATGATATACGTTAATACATCCATATATATATATATATATATATATATATATATATATATATATATATATATATATATATTATATGTAGATAGATAGATAGATAGATAGATAGATAGATAGATAGATAGATAGATAGATAGATAGATAGATAGATAGATAGATAGATAGATAGATAGATAGATCACATTTTTTAAGTCACTGTAACTGTCACGATCAAAATTTTGAAAATGTGGAAAAAGATCTTACCCAGAGACAACAAGAAAAAAATAACTTCTCTTCAACTCCTTGAGGAGCCGTTAGGACGCTGTGTGATTTTTTTTCTGGCCAGTGTAGTCCTGCTGGGTAAGTAGAAGCTAGCGGAACACAGCCATCTGCACATACTAGGGTGGACGATGGGCTTGCTCATGTCATCCACCCCAACAACCACTGTTGCCATGCTCCTCAACCAAAAATATGGATGGATTTTTAATCGTAATGGGTGCCAAATGTTCTGCGTGCGTTTGCACACATTATACATGTTTGTCCGTCGCGTTCGACGATGACCTCCAAAACAGCAGAGGATTTAGCTGCTGTTTCGGAAACTGGGCAGAAAGTTGATTATAGTGGAGGTGCCTTGTCCACAGTACATCCCCACTCTCTCGGCCAAGAGGGCATAAGGACAGTAAGCGTTGGAGATGTTCTCCAAAGGCCAACTTGCCCCCAGAGCTGCAGCACATAAGGACTGTGCCAGTCAAGCCTCCTAGTCAGAGTCATAGTCGAGAACACTTGTTATTTATTCTTATTTTATTATTCCCCCCCCCCCCAAAAAAAAAAAGTGTATGGTTTACTAGATAAGTGTTACACTCTATTTTGACCTCGCACAAAAAAGAAGAAGGAAAAACGCTCCACAAAAGTAAAATGGATGGATGTCCAGTAAAAAAAAATGTGGCCGTGGACTAGAATATATATTTCTGAAAGTTGATTGTATTCAGGTTTGGCCATTTTGATCACCAGAACTTGGTAGACATGTGTTGCTACTTTGAGACAGTTTGAAAAAAAATTGTTTCATTGTTTAAAGTTTTTCCTGGGGTTTTTTTCCTAAAGCGAATTTTTTTTATGCATAGCCAAGTCATTAAGCTTTTATAAACCTCCTTCTCTTGTCTGTCTGTCTGTTTGTCTCTCTCTCTCTCTCTCTCTCTCTCTCTCTCTCTCTCTCTCTCTCTCTCTCTCTCTCTCTCTCTCTCTCTCTCTTCTCTCTCTCCTCTGCTTTCTCTTTCTTTTCTTAATTTATTTCATTTGTTTGTTTGTTTGTCTATTGTATTCAATTATCTACCTACCTACCTAACTATCTCTCTATCTATTATCTATCTGTCCATCTCTCTGTCTATCTATGTAACTATCTATCTGCATGTCTGTCTTTCTACCTATCTATGTGTCTGTCTATAGATGCCTATGTGTCTATCTATCTATCTATGTTCGTTTTCTTTGTTTTCAACCACTCCCTTTTCCCTGATTCTTTGGGGCTATATATTAATGTTAAATCATTTTATTTTATTTACAGCTTAGACTCATTAACCTGTATGGATAGACGCTGAACGCTTGGTGGATCGGTGGTCTAGAGGTAACACGCCTGTCTAGAAAGTTAAAAGTCCGGGTCGGAAATGTGCGGTGGTTCGAATCCCGTTTGGACCCGAAACTTTTCCCCTATCCATTAGACCATGAGTGGTGGTCTGGGCGCTAGGCTTTCGGATGAGACGATAAACCAAGGTCCTGTGTATTACACATGATTATTTAGCACACATAAAAGAACCCACGGCAACAAGAGAGTTGTCCCTGGTAAAATCCTGTAGAAAAAGCCACTCTGATAGGAAAACATAGTTTCAGACAGGAAAAAAAAGTAATGGGTGGCGCTGCTCTTATGGCGACGCGCTCTCCCTGGGGGAGAGCAGCCCGAATTTCATGCAGAGAAATCTGCCGTGACTTAAAGTGGTATAAATAAATAAAATAAAATAAAATAAAATATACCAACGAATGATCTTAATGTATTTTACAAACTATCTATTCGTCTTCATGCTCTTTGGGATCAGCTCCTTTTTTGGTGTTAAAGTGTTGACCCTCACAGACCTTTCATTTGAAGTCTCACCAATGGCGTTCTTGATCCGATTTGATTTCTCCCTCAGGGGCGGGATAGCCTAGTGGTTAGAGCGTTGCGCTCCTGATCTAGCGGCCCAGGTTCAAGCCTTCACCGAGGCACCCGTTCAAGGGGATTTCGTTCCCTGAAGTTAACGTCACTACTGTCTGCATTTCCCGCCGAAAATCTTTTGAGTGAGACTGTAAACACCGAGATCCCGTGTGCTAACACACACATAAACATCTTGCGCACACGTTAAAACCCGTTCTGCCTTTCGAAAGAGTAGGTCATTGCGTGCTGGCATGAGTGGATGGATTTTTTTTGTTTTTAAAAAAGGCATGCATACTGGTGTCGTCTTTAGACATCATCCCCGAAGTTGGAATAAGGCTACCTTCATGGTGGATCAAAATAAAAGGGGGGTTGGGGTGGGGTAGCGGTGGCATAGTTACTACTACTAATAATAATGTATGGAATTGATATAGCGCTGAATCTTGTAAAGCAACAAATCAAAGCGCTCAGATACTTTTTTTTATATATATCGAGGATAATGGAATAAGCACTCATGTGCTTTTTTACATCCAGTCCCCGTGTGTATGCGGTTTTGTAAATTTTGTCATCTGTTCCCACCGGCACACAATGGCCTACTCTTTCGAAAAACGGAACAGGGTTTAACGAGTGCGCAAGATGTTCTGCATGCGTTTGCACACGGGGCCTCTCATCCGAAGGACTTTGACATTCAGTTCGATTTGTTTGTCAAACTGGGAAGAAAGGGCGAGGCTGGGAATCGAACCCAGAACCTCACGGTTTACTTGTTGGCAGGCGAGTGTCTTAACCATCCTGCCACCTTCCTTCCTTCAAAAACATCCCACCATTGGTAAAGCAAGGAGCTCTGGCCGAGGAACGAAAAAAGACAGAAACAGTTACCGTTAAATGAGAGATGCCACACTCTGGCATCCAGGTCCTTCTGCCCTGAAATGATGGATTTTGTTGTTGTTGGTTTTTTGTTTTGTTTCGTTTCGTTTCGTTTTGTTTAATGTTCATTCACTACTTGGTGATATAGACAGACCCTCACTCAAACCAACACCTCCCCCCCTCTCCTCTCTCTTCTCCCCTCTCTCTCTCTCTCTCTCTCTCTCTCTCTCTCTCTCTCTCTCTCTCGCTCTCTCTCTCCCTCTCTGTCTCTCTCCCTCCCTCTCTCTCTCTCTCTTTTCTCTCTCTCTCTCTCTCTCTATGTATATATATATATATATATATATATATTTTTATACATATATGAGATAATAGATAGATAGATATGATAGATAGATGATAGATAGATAGATAGATAGATCGATCGATCGATCGATCGATAGATAGATAGATAGATAGATAGATAGATAGATAGATAGATAGATAGATAGATAGATAGATAGATAGATAGATAGATAGATAGATAGATAGAGACAGACAGACAGACAGACAGGCAGACAGACAGACAGACAGACAGACAGACAGACAGAGAGAGCATCAACAAGCCGAAAGCTCAGCAGCAATAATATACACTTCCCCTTGAGTTAATACTACATAACTTCACTCCCCACAACCATTCTTTGGATGAGACTGTCAGCCCAGCCGTTCTGTGCGGGAACGCAGACAGAACATATCGCGCACACATAAAAACTCAACCCTCCTTTCGAGGAAGAGTTAGTTCAGCCAGGACCGGTAGGATGATGGATGTTCGAGCATATGCCCAGCATGCGGCCTGTAAAATGGTGAGAGGTGGACTCCACAAGGCTCAACATGTTCACAACACTATGCTTGAAATATGCAATTCGGGCCTGGCCACTTCACGCGTCACGCTGCCGTTAAGCACCTGACAAGTCAGGCCCAGCGCATCCGACTTTGGCATAAGAGAGAATTGTTATCTTTTAAGTCTTTCTTGGGGAAAAAAAGCAGGATAATTTTTTAATTTTTTTAAATGTTCATTCTTTTATATAGAGGATAATGGAATACGCCCTTATGTGCTTTTTTACGTCTAGTCCCCGTGTGTATGGACTAAGAAGGCAGAAAATAGACAAAAAGGAGGTGACAGATAAGAAAAGGAACACGGCAGAAACAAAGAGAGTGATAGAAAAGAGGAAATTTCTAGCACAGACTTTCGAGAAGGTGGGGGGATGCTGTTTATACTGACGAGTCCCCCGGCACCCCCACAGAGGAGTCAGGTCAAATGAAGTCGAGATTACCTGTCGGTCACCTGTATGTAATGTGTGGTATTGTATTGTATTATGTTGTATTGAATTGTATACCACTTCAAGTCACGGCAGAGTTCTCTGCGTGAAATTTCGGGCTGCTCTGCCCGGGGAAATGGCATCGCCATAAAAGTTGTGCCACCCTTTTTTTTTTCTTTTCCTGTCTGCATGTGTAATTGTTTCCCTTTGATAGCTGGCGAGTAGCGTAATCCGCTAGGGCATAAGGTTAAGCCCCTTTGCATATTTTGAAAGTTATTTTCTTATTATTTTTTAAAACTATTTTAGGTATATTCTTTCTTTTCTTTTGTCTTTTTAAACAAAATGTGTTTATAACCAATGAACTACCCAACATGATCAATATAGATCGATTAAAAATAGTTACTTTTTTTCCCAAGTCATGACACAATTATAAGTATAAACTTGTTCTTGTATGATCTGCTAAATTAAAAAATATAACTTGCCAATGAATGACCAAACGTAATCAAAATGACATATAATTTTTCTAAGGGGTAATAAAAGCCACAAGACAATAATTATAAGAATCAATTCGTTCTTATAAAATTAGTTATAGAAAGTACGTTTACACTAATAAGTTTATAAATGTAATCAATATGAAACATAGCACATCAAAAAATTAATGGTAATGAAAAAGTGGTAAAACATAACATAAGAATTTTTTCTTCTTCTAAGGTTTACATTTCAAAACATATTAATACCAATGAACTATCAAAATTAATATAATTAACATGAAACGCAATTGTGATATTCGTTCTTGTAAGATTTGCTATTGAAAACATATCAACACCAATAACCTACTAAAATCAATATAATTAACATGAAACGCAGTGATTATATTTGTTCTTGTAAGATTTACATTTGAAAACATATGAATACCAATGAAATACCAATATTAGTTTCATCAACAATAAACGCAATGTTTAAAAATTTTTAGAAAGGAAATTAAAAGCCTAAAAACAATATAAACTTTGCTACTAAAAACGTAATCACACCGTTGAATCGCCGAATTAGCTAATAAGAAGTGTAATTAGCAAATGGTTGTGAGTGAGTGAGTGAGTGGGTGAATGAGAGAGAGAGAGATAGTGTGTGTGTGTGTGTGTGTGTGAGAGAGAGAGAGAGAGAGAGAGAGAGAGAGAGAGAGAGAGAGAGAGAGAGAGAGAGAGAGAGAGAGAGAGAGAATTTAAAATTGTTTATTCTGTTTGTGAACGGTCTCATACGCGAGAATGATTCGAATGCAAGCACTTTGATTTGTTTGCTATTCAAGATTCAGTGGTATGGAAGTTCTATTTATTATTATCATCATCATCATCATTGTTGTTGTTGTTATGATGATGAATGATGATGATGATGATGATGATGATGATGATGATGATGATGATGATATTATATTATTATTATTATCAACATCGCTATGTCAGTATTGTTGTTGTTATTATCATCATCATCATTATTATCATTATTATCAGAAAGTCTAATATAAACCCACATTCGCACCATTAACCACGTACTGCCAATTGAATCAATGGGACACCTAAGCTAATCCATCGAAAAGGGGGAGGGGAGGGGGGAAACACTAACACAGTATAACAATAAATTTGTTCATGAAAGATTTGTCTCTACTCAGGGTGTTTGGTTTGGGATTTTTGTTTGGGGTTTGTTTGTTGTTGGTTGGTGTGTGTGTGTGGTTGTTGTTGTTGTTGTTTGTTTTTTGGGGGGCGTTGTTGGTGTTTTTTTGGTTTTGTTTTGGGGGTTTTGCTGTTGTTGGGTGCTGTTTTTTGTTGTTGTTGTGTTGTTGTTGTTTTTTTTGGGGGGTCAATAATGATGACTACGTTGCATCTTTGACTTAAACAATTATATTCCTTCTCTCTCTCCCTCCTCTCCTCTCTCTCTCTCTCTCTCTCTCTCTCTCTCTCTCTCCTCTCTCTCTCTCTCTCTCTCTCTCTGTACCTCTCTCTCTGTGATATTTTGATTTGAAGTTATCTTGGAATATCTATTTAACCAAAATGAAATGTAGCTTTCTTATTTCTTTTTATGATTATGATTCATTTAAAAAAGTGCCTGTCAGTATTGTAATTGCCCTTCATGGGATGATCAAAGCGTTTTTGACTTGACTTTGACTTGACTTGACAGAAAGGTTTTGTCGATTCAATGCCTTCATCCAGTCCTCGTTTTCTTTCATTATCATCAAACTCGCCTATCTCACTAAGTTCCACTTTGATTCCTGATTTGTGTTGTATTGTATTTGTATTTCTATTGTACTGTATTGTACATATTGTATTGTAGTGTGTTTATTGTAGTACATTTATATTT
>CM054158.1:29834025-29856525 GCA_028751875.1 Rapana venosa
AACAACACACAACCACTCTCTCTCTCTCTCTCTCTCTCTCTCTCACTCTCTCTCTCTCTCTCTCTCTCTCTCTCTCTCTCTCTCTCTCTTCTCTCTCTCTCTCTCTTTCTCTCTCTCTCTCTCATATCAATGCCGTGGTTTCCATGTCATGTAATTGCGTCGTGCTGCAACGCTTCCCTGCTGTATGAGCATGAGCTTATCAGCTTAACGGCAATAACATTTTGTTATCGTTATCGTTTTCTCTCTCTCTCCTCTCTCTCTCTCTCCTCCTCTCTCTCTCTCTCTCTCTCTCTCTCTCTCTCTCTCTCTCTCTCTCTCTCTCTCTCTCTCTCTCTCTCTTCTGTCTGTCTGTCTGTCTGTCTTTTCTGTCTCTCTCTCTCTCTCTCTCTCTCTCTCTCTCTCTCTCTCTCTCTCTCTCTCTCTCTCTTCTCTCTCTCTCTCTCTCTCTCTGGTTTTTTTCCCTCCGTTGTTTTGGTTTTTTGTTGTTCTTTTGTTTTGTTTTGGGGTTTTTTGTTTATTTGTGTGTTTGGGTTTGGTTTGTATCCTTTTTTCTCTCTCTCTCTTTTTCTCTTTTTTTTTCTTTTTTTCTTCCTTTTTTTTGGGGGGGGAGGGAGGTAGGGGGAATTTGAGTTATCAGCACTTTGTTGAGGTGATAAATGTGGTGGTTGTGGTGGTGGTGGTGGTGGTGGTGGTGGTGGGTGGTGGTGGTGGTGGGTATTGTTGTTGTTGTTTTGCTGCTGCTGCTGCCTCTGATGATGATGATGATGATGATGATGATGATGATGATGATGATGATGATGATGGGGAGGAGGAGGATGTTGTGCTGATGTTTCTGTTCAATTTTGTTTGTTTGCTTGTTTGTTTATTTGTTTATTTGCTTGTTTGTTTATTTGTTTGTTTGCTTTAGTTGGCTGATTCAGGGAGTATGGGGTAGCTGTCGTTTTTAATTTTCATTTTGATTTGATTTTGAGGGTTTTATAAGCGGGGGGAGGGGTTGTTTGTTGGGGGTAGATTTGTTCTGGCCTTTTTAGTTTTGTTGTTTTTGGTTGGGTTTTATTGGGGAGGGGGGGGGGGTGGGCGTTGGGGTGTTGTGTTTGATGAGAATGGGGTGAGGTGATCTTTTGTTATATATTTTTTAATTCGAAATTGTTTCTTGTTTGGCAAAGAAGAGTGGTTGACCATTGTATGGTGTTGTATTGTGCTGTGGTGCTTTGCATGGTATTGCATTATCTATCCATCTATCTATATATCTATCTATCTATCTCTCTGTTTGTCTGTCTTTCTATCTATCTTTCCCTCTGTCTGTCTGTCTATCTATCTATCCATCCATTCGTCTATCTATCTATCTGTCTATCTATCTATCTACCCATCTATCTATCTACCCATCTATCTATCCATCTATCCATCTACCCATCAATATATCTATATAGCTAGCTAGTTAGCTATCCATCTATCTATATATCTATATGTCTATCTGTCTATCAATTTGTCTATCTCTCTACCTGTCTGTCTATTATATAGCTAGCTAGCTAGCTATCCATATCTCTGTCTATCTATCTATCTACATATATATATTTAATATTGTGTTATACCATTATTATACGATAGCATACCATACTATACTATACTATACTATACTATACTATACTATACTATACTATGCTATCTATCTATCTATCTGTCCCGTAGTCTGACGACCGTGGGGGCACCCTCAAAGACTCAGCAACCAGTTCCCTCCATTCCTCTCTCTGTTCTGCCTTTCTCAGGGTTTTGTTGAGTTCTAGGCCTGTCCATTCACTGATGTTATCCTCCCAGCTCTTCCTTGGTCTGCCTCTTCTTCTTCCTCCTTGGACAGTGCCTTGCAAAACTGTCTTTTTAATTCCTTGGGATCTTGTGACATGCCATTAACCACTTAAGTTTACGCTTTTTCACGATCGTTAGAAGGTTCTCATAGGGTCCAATGGTTTGCTGGATTCTGTTATGCACGCTTTCGTTGCTTATGTGGTCTTTGTAGGAGATGCCAAGGAGTCTCCGAAAGCATCTCATCTCCACTGCCTGTACTCTTCTCTCCAAATCTGCAGTCAGGGTCCATGATTCACAGGCATACAGAAATATGGATATGACAAGGGAGCGCATTAGTCTGATCTTGGAGATAAGTGAGATATTCTTATCTCTCCATCTGGAGAGATACTATGCTATACTATATGATATTATATGATATATTATACTATATTATATGATATGATGTTATTTTACGTTACGATATATATTATATTATATTATATTATATTATATTATATTTTATTATATCATATCATATTATATTATATTATATTACATTACATGTTAATCTACCTCTCTATGTATCTACCCTGTCTTAATCATATTGTGACATATAGAACCACACATTAATGATTGGTCAAGGGTCATTCAAGATGATATTTGTTGATACCATTACAAACTCTGCCATCGCTAAAACCAAACATTTTGTGTCGGATTAAGCAACTCATTTGATGTCCTTTATCTATTCCATGGTTTTTGGTGTAACACATGGAAACAATATTCATCGTTGTAGAAATTTTTGTTTAGTCACCTAAGCATTTCGTGATACACTATTTTCTTTCCACATTATATATATATATATATATATATATATATATATATAATATAATATATATATATATATATATATATATAATGGAACTTATATAGCGCTATATCTTGCAAAGACAAATCACAGCGCATGCATTCAACCTAATCTTACACAGTCATACAACCAATGACAAATAATCAATAGTTCAAACAGATATTACAAACATGGTATGCTGCAGACCAAATCTGTGAAATAAAATTGCAATAGTCAAATGTGACATGCTTTCTTCCGTTTTTTTCGATAAAAAATATGTATTTTTTTTTTGTAAAATGTTGTAGAAGATGTTTTTTTCCTTTCATGACATCACATTTTTGTGCTCTGTAAAACTGAAAATGTCGTGATCATATGTGTTGCTCACACTAGCGCGTCACAGTAAATGTTTTTGGTATAAATTTGATATTTTCAGATAGACTAAATTACTCAGGGTATTTTTTTTTTTTTGGGGGGGGGGGTATACAACTAAACATTTTATCACATACTTTCTTCCTTCCTTTTTTATTTCTTGATAAAATTGGACATTTTGTGACAAATGCTGCTGCTTGTGTTTTACCACTAGACTTACTTCAGTAAAACTTAACATTTTGTGTGACAAATGGTATCTCTTACATTACAACGTGATTCTTGTTTTCAGTAAAACTGATTATTTTGGACGGATAATATATATTTCTTATATTATTTAATTAATGACTTATGACCTCAATAAAAACGAAGTATTTAACAAAAGAATATTTTTTTCGCACATTTCATGACACATTTATGTCCCCTGCAGAACTCTACTTTTGTGATGGATTGTGTGTCACTCATTACAGTCCCCATTAGTTGTTCTTGATAGAACTAACACAACCCACCACCCCCCCCCCCCCCCCCCCCCACCACCACCACCACCACCACCACCATGCTTAAGACACTTGCAAAAAATTCTGAAATAACTGCTGAGTTGCTTACTTGTAATACTTTCTTTCATAATTGTTTGTCTAGTTTATAAATTACGTCATATGTGTGGGGGGGGGGTATCTTTCTTTCTTGCTTTTATTTTTGATACTATGTTGTTTTTTGTTTGGTTTTTTCTTTGTTTTTGTATTTATTTATTCATTTATTTATTCTCTTATTTGAGGAAAATGGAATAAGCACTCATGTGCTTTTTTTTTTTTTTTTACATCCACACCCCCCCTCCCCCCACCCCCACCCCCACCCCCCTGTGTGTATGCAGTTTTTTTGTCAATTCTGTCATCTATTCTTACCGGCACACAACAATGCCCTACTCTTCCTAAAAGCGGAACGGGTTTTAACCCCGTACAATATATACATGTATGTGTGCAGGCCTCCCTTTGTTTTGTGTCTGGTATCCGGAGGCTCTTCAGCTTCAGCAAGAAAGAGTCCCTGTGACCGCTGGGCGCAGTTTTTCGCACATACAGACTGTATGTTGTTGTGCGTGAGACAGCGACCACTTGGTCCAGGGGCGTGTCCTCATTTTGCCCTGCAGTGCCTACCAGGACTCCAGACGGGAAGACACACGCTCATGTGTGTGTGTGTGTGTGTGATGATTTTTTTTTTATTCTTTTATATCGAGGATAATGTGTGTGTGTGTGTGTGTGTGTGTGTGTGTGTGTGTGTGTGTGTGTGTTTTGTGTGTGTGTGTGTGTGTGTGTGTGTGTGTGTGTGTTTTTTTTTATGTATTCTTTACATCGAGGATAATGGTGTGTGTGTGTGGTTGGTGGTGTGTGTGGTGTGTGTTTTGTGTGTGTGTGTGTGTGTGTGTGTGTGTGTGTGTGTGTGAGGATAATGTGTGTGTGTGTGTGTTGGTGTGTGTTTTGTGTGTGTGTGTGTGTGTGTGTTGTGTGTTTTGTGTGTGGTTGTTTGTGTGTGTTTGTGTATGTTGTGTGATGATTTTTTTTTAATATATTCTTTTATATCGAGGATAATGTGTTGTGTGTGTGTGTGTGTGTGTGTTGTGTGTGTTGTGTGTGTGTGTTGTGGTGTGTGTGTGTAGTGTGTGATGGGTTTTTTATTTCTTTTATATCGAGGATAATGTGTGTGTCAAGACATTGAAGAGAACATCAAGAAAAGCAATAGCAAGAAAGCATATCAGCTGGTGAAAGACCTGACTAGCACGAAACAGAGAAAAGGTTTAACAATCCAAGACAAAAATGGGAAGTGTCTCACTGCGGCCCAGGAATTCTGAACAGATGGACAGAATACGCTCCGACCTGTATAACTATAGAACCGCAGGATACCCAGAAGTCCTTAATGTACCCGAAAGCAAAGACACAGACAGTCACCCTATCCTCCGAGAAGAAGTGGAAACAGCAGTCAGATCGCTGAAAAGGGGGAAATCAGCAGGGGCTGACAACATTCCAGCTGAGTTGGTCCAGCTGGAGGGGAAGCCTGATCAGCGCCCTACTAAGAATCTGCAACAAGATTGGCAGACGGAAAATGGCCAACACCATGGACGCAGTCGCTCATCAAACACCCTCCCCCAAGAAAGGAAATCTACAACAATGCCATAATTACCGCACAATCAGCCTCATATGTCACCCAAGCAAGGTCATGCTGCAGATAATATTGAATAGACTGAAGCCACAAGCAGGAGACCATCATTGCTGAGGAACAAGCAGGTTTCAGAGCAGGGCGCAGCACAACAGAACAGTATTCAACCTCAGAATACTATGTGAGCGGTACCTTCAAAAATCAACAAGACCTATACCACGTATTTATCGATTTTAAGAAGGCATTTGACAGGGTGGGGGCATGCACTTTGTGGGCAACCATGAACTTGTACAGCTCAATGCAAACCTGATCAGAGTCATCAACAGCTGTACAGCGAGGCCACCAGTGCAGTGTACTACAACAACAACATTGGGGGAAAAGGTTTCGAACAAAAGTTGGAGTAAGGCAGGGCTGTCTACTCTCACCACCCTTTTCAAAAAATCTTCCTTGAGAAGAATCATGGCTGATGCACTGGAACATCATGAAGGATCAGTCAGCATTGGGGGCAGAACGATCACAAACCTCCGCTTCGCAGATGACATTGATGGAATAGCAGGATCAGAAAAAAAGCTTGCCAGCCTAACAGAACACTTGGATAAGGCCTCCAAAACATTACGGCATGGAAATCAGTGCAGAGAAGACCAAACTGATGACTAATAACACCAACGGCATTAGCACTGATATCAGGGTTAATGACCAGAAGCTAGAAACAGTTCAAAGCTTCAAGTACCTGGAGCCATTGTATCCGACCAGGATCCAAGCCAGAAGTAGTATGCAGGACTGCACAGACAATAACAGCTTTGTCAAAACTAAACACCATCTGGAGAGATAAGAATATCTCACTTATCTCCAAGATCAGACTAATGCGCTCCCTTGTCATATCCATATTTCTGTATGCCTGTGAATCATGGACCCTGACTGCAGATTTGGAGAGGAGAGTACAGGCAGTGGAGATGAGATGCTTTCGGAGACTCCTTGGCATCTCCTACAAAGACCACATAAGCAACGAAAGCGTGCATAACAGAATCCAGCAAACCATTGGACCCTATGAGAACCTTCTAACGATCGTGAAAAAGCGTAAACTTAAGTGGTATGGGCATGTCACAAGATCCCAAGGAATTACAAAGACAGTTTTGCAAGGCACTGTTCAAGGAGGAAGAAGAAGAGGCAGACCAAGGAAGAGCTGGGAGGATAACATCAGTGAATGGACAGGCCTAGAACTCAACAAAACCCTGAGAAAGGCAGAACAGAGAGAAGAATGGAGGGAACTGGTTGCTGAGTCTTTGAGGGTGCCCCCACGGTCGTCAGACTACGGGACAGATAGATAGATAGATAGAATGTGTGTGTGAGTGGGGGGGGGGAGGAGGAAGGGAGACAGAGAGAGAGAGAGGGAGGGGGGGGGAGGAAGGGAGACAGAGAAGAATAGAAAAGAGAGAGAAGGAAGGGACGGAAGGGGAGGGAGACAGAGGATACAGAGAGAGGGAGTGAGAGATGGGGGAGGGGGATGGAGAAAGGGAGAGAGAAAAGAAAAGGATACAGAGAGAAGGGGGTAGGAGGTGGGGGATAAGGGATGGATAGAGAGAGAGGAGAGAGGGAGAGAGAAAGGGAGACAGGGGTGGAAAGGTAGAGAGACAGAGACAGAGAGATATACAGAGACAGAGAGAGACAGTGTGTGTGTGTGTGTGTGTGTGTTGTGAGTGTTTGTGTGTGTGTGTGTGTGTGTGTGTGTGTGTGTGTGTGTGTGTGTGTGTGTGTGTGTGTGTGTGTGTGTGTGTGTGTGTGTGTGTGTGTGTGTGTGTGTGTATGTATGTGTGTGTGTGTGTATGCCTGCCTGTCTGTCTATCTGTCTACATGTTATCGTTATTGTTGTTGTTGATAGTATTGCCGTTGTTGCCTGTATATGTTCGTATTGTAACCCAAAAACAAAACAAGACACACATACAAAGTTAATATCAACCTTTTGATTAAGAATAGTAGTGAGACCTGGTACCAAAGCCATTTACACATCACAATCTGATTTGCAGGACTCAAACCACTCATGGCTAGATATATATACTGGTTACTTAACCACAGCATATGATGACACCCTCAGTGATTGGCCTACAAGCTATTTTAATATTCACTAATCTTGACCTGCTACAGTGTGATCATAGCTACTTTGGGGAGGAGGGTGTCAGAGACCTCAGCCTCTCTAGGGGGTTAACAAGGAAGTGCAAAAAATAGTTATCCTTCTAGAATAGGTGAAATGTGCACCTGTCTATTCTTGGTTTTTTTACCATACCCTTTTCTGGCTGCCAGGGTAACTTATTTCTGCCCAGAAGAACCACAAACCTTCTTTTGGACTCAAACTATCACCTAGGACAAGACAATTATAGTGACACTATTTTTGAACAAGAGAGAGAGAGACAATGACAATGACAATGACAATGACAAATTCTTTTATTTCGAGGATAATGAATAAGCACACATGTGCTTTTTTACATCCAGTCCCCACCCGTTAGGGATACATACAGAGAGAGACAATGACAATGACAAATTCTTTTAGAGAGAGAGAGAGAGAGAGAGAGAGAGAGAGAGAGAGAGAGAGAGAGACAGTTTAACATCCTGATTAGCTTTAAGAATCAAGAATCAATGTAACATTGAAGGTAAAGGTAAAATGGTAAAGGTGTTCCTATAACCTATGTGGTGGTAAGAGAGCGAGGCGTCAGAGACCTCACTTCTCTAGGGGCCAGCAGTTTGAGGGCGGCGCCCATCTCCTCTCCCTCACTGCTTTACCTTCCCTGACCCTAAAGAGTGCAGGTACCCATTTACAGCTGGGTGAATTGGGGAAACTGTAATGAAGCTAAGGTGCACAAACAGTCACTCATCCAAGAGATAACCACCCTCAAGGCTGCTTAACATTAGCTTGGGGAGAGCAGTGCTCTGACCACTAAGCTATCCCACCCCCTAGCTTGTTATATACCTCTCCCCTCTCACCTACAGTAGAGGTGATTGTAAGGTCTGCACATACAGCATAGTACAGCCTCCCCCCCCCCACCCCCCACCCCCACACACACACACACACACCCAGTTCACCCAGCTGTAAATGGGTACCTGCCCTCTTTAGAGTCAGGGAAGGTAAAGCAGTGTGGGAGAGGAGACAGGCTTGGCCCTTTTATATGCTGGCCCCTGGAGAAGCTGAGATCTCTGACGCCTCGCTCCCCTATGACCACATAGGTTATGGGGACACCTTTACCTTTTTTACCTTTACCTTTAATGTTATATTGACTCTTGATTCTTAAAGCCAGTCAGGATGTTAATCTCTCTCTCTCCCTCTCTCTCTCTCTCTTCTCTCTCTCTCTCTCTCTCTCTCCTCTCTCTCTCCCTCTCTCTCATTGTGGCTGCTTGATGTGCTGTTCTTTTGATTATGTTATATGCATTGACTTCGTGTTTTGCTTTCAAGTTTTATGGTCTTATTGTTTTGGTTAATTGGATAATTTTCTTGGTGTGATGCCACCAGGAGAGTTGGCTTAGGTGGAAAATGTAACATCTCTTTTTGCATTTTGTTTCCTTCACTTGCCTTTTTGCCTTGCCCACTATATGTATTGTGGCCAAAGGCCAATGTACATTAAACCTGTTCAGTGTTCTCTTCTCTCTCTCTCTCTCTCTCTCTCTCTCTCTCTCTCTCTCTCTCTAGTTCAAAAACTGTCACATTATAATCCTCTTTGTCCTAGCTTACAGCTTGAGTCTGCTAAGGTAAACTCCTACACATAGGGTTGATGGTTCTCCTTGGCAGAAATAAGTTACCCTAGCCCTGACAAAAAAAAGGTATGGTCAAAACCAAAAATAGACAGGTATATATTTAATACCTTTTATAAGGATAATCTGTGAACTAGATGTGTTACTTGCTATATGTGGGCAGGGTTAAAAAGTAAGTACATGCGTGAGTCATTAGTACATGGTGATTCATTGGTTGTTGGTTCTTTTACCACATAGTATTGTTTTATTTCCTATCTTCAGGTGTGTGGGTTTGGGGTGAGGTGTTTTTTTATTACCTGTGGTCGTTTGGTGTAGAGCTTAATTGCCATTGTTGGTGACAGTTTTTTTCCCCTCATTATTTCGGGTGTGGGGGGTTTTTGTGTTTTTTTCTTAGTCATGTTTTATGACATGGTTGAAATGGGGGCTGTCTTAGTGTTGTTGAGTCAGTGAGAGTGAGTAAGTAAGTGAGTGTGCGTGTGTGTTTTATTTCAATTTTTCTATTGTATTCTTTTATTTTGAGGATAAAGGAATAGGCACACTTGTGCTTTTATTCACATACAGTCTCCGCGTCCATGCAGTTTTATCAGATTAATTAGTCATCTGCTTCCAGCCCCCAGAAATGGCCCACAATTCTTAAAGGTGGATCATTTTTCTAACGTGTATTGTGCGAGATGTTCTGGGTGTATTTGCACACAGGACCTCAGTTTATAGTCTCTTCCCCAGGATGCGTGTTTGTGTGTGTGTGTGTGTTCATTTTTGTTTATTTATTTATTATTTAATTTCAAGGATAATGGAATAAGCACTCGTGTGCTTTTTTACATTCAGTCCCCGTGGTGCGTATGCAGTTTTGTCAATTTTGTCATCCGTTCCAACCGGCACACAATGGCCTACTCTTCCATAAAGCGAAACAGGTTTTAAGTGTGCTCAACGCGCCTTTGCGCTTGTGCGGGAGTGTGTGTGTGTGTGTGTGTGTGTGTGTGTGTGTGTGTGTGTGTGTGTGTGTGTGTGTGTGTGTGTGTGTGTGTGTGTGTGTGTGTGTGTGTGTGTGTGTTCAAACCCCGACAACCATCCCCCCTGTAATGATAGCAAGGGATGGTGGTGCTGGTGTTAGTCCTAGCCCTTTCAAAACATCGGTGCCAAAATCCTTTCCACGCCTCAGTCGGATGCGCTGGGCCTGACTTGTCAGGCGCTTAACGGCAGCACATTTCGCTCATATGACAGACAAAAATAGTTGCTGTCTGAGCGTTTGAAGAAGAAGAAGAAGAAGAAGAAGAAGAATTAATTAATTAATTAAAATTAATTAATGGAATTTATATAGCACTATATCTTGCGAAAACAAATCAAAGCGCTTGCATACAACACACCCATACACATGCAACCAATGTCAATAAACAGAGTGGACAAATTCAAATGTACACACACACACACACACTTACACACACACACACACACACACACAAACACACACACACAACACACACACACACACACACACACACACACAACACACACAAAGAAGAAGAAATCCTGTCCCTGTAGTTCGATGTGATGGGATTTTAGTCATTTATTGGTTTCTATGTCAATTCTTTTTTTTCGGGGGTTTTTTTTTGGGGGGTGGGGGGGCTTGTTTGTTTGTTTTGAAGGTTGGGATTTTTTTCTTTTGGTTAAGTTCTTTGTTCATTCTATACACAACTGGTTTGTGGTCTGCATTTACGAGAAGAAGAAGAAGAACAACAACAACAACAACAACAACAACAACAATAACAACAACAACAACAAACAACAACAACACACACATACATACATACATAAATACATACATACATACATACATACATACACATACACATACATAGGATAGATGGCTTGATGAAAAAAAGCAAATGCACTGCTTATTCAATGTACCATCGGAAAATAAAAGTTTGACTTTGACTTTGACTTTGACATACACAAACACACACACATACATACGCAAACACATACACATACACACACACACACACACACACACACACACACACACACACACACACACACAACATTCTTCCTGCAGGTGTGTCAACTGTGCGCTCTAGCTCCTAAACATTGTTTGTTGTTTGTTTAAACTGTTTGTTGATGTTGCTGGTTTGTTGTACTTGCTTATTTCCTTGGTTTATTTGTTCATTTGTTTGTGTATTTGGTTGACTTTTGTTTCTCTATATGGTTTTGTCCTGTGTTTGCTTGTAGTATTCGTTTATCTATCTGCTTGTTTCTTTGTTTGATTGATTAATTCATTCATTCTTTCATTCACAGCAGCAAAAAAAAAAAAACAGCAAAAGTTATTTCAACACAAAAAGCCAAAGAGATTATCATCAAGAGCCTCATCATCACCCATCATCATCATATTCATATTCACAACGAGTTTAATATTAAAACATTTTTATATCCTGTACGATAACCGGTATTATTATTATTATTATTATTATTATTGTTGGTATTATTATTATTTTGTTGGTATTATTATTATTGTTGTTATTATTATTATCATCGTCGTCATCATCATCGTCATTGTTGTCGTCATCATCATCATCATCACTACCATTATTATCATTATCATCATCATCACTACTACTACTACTACTACTGCTGCTGCTGCTGCTGCTGCTGCTGTTGTTTTTGTTGTTGTTATTACCATTACTGTTATTATTGTTGTTGTTGTTTTTGTTTTTGTTGCTATCGTCATTGTTGTTGTTGTTGCTGTTGTTTTGTGCTGTTGCTGTTTATGTTGTTGTTCTTCTTCTTCTTCCTACTAGTATTATCATTATTATTATTATCGTCATCATCACTATCACAATTATTATTATTATTATTATTATTATTACTGTTGTTTTTATTAGTAGTAGTAGTAGTAGTATCATTTTCATTATTATTATTATTATTATTATATTACAACTATTACTACTCCTCACATTTTTATTGTTGTTGCTGTTATTGTTGCTGTAATAGTTTGTATTAGTGCTAATATTACCATCATTGTTGTTGTTGTTGTAGTAGTAGTAGTAGTAGTAGTAGTAGTAGTAGTAGTAGTAGTAGTAGTAAGTAGTAGTAGTAGTAGTAGTATATGATGATGGTGGTGGTAATGCCGCCAAGGTGTTGACTGCTTTCCTCACGTGCAATCCCACCGCTCACTTTATACCTGTTATGTGAAACTTTTAACTTTTTTTCTCTCCACTTTTTTGCGTTATATTTGGTAAGCAGAGTTTTTATTTATTTTTATTTTTTTATTTTATTCTTTTATTTCGAGGATAATGCAATAAGCACTCATGTGCTTTTTTTTTCATCCAGTCCCCGTGTGTATGTAATTTTGTCAATTTTGTCATCCGTTCCCACCTGCACACAATGGCCTACTCTTCCGAAAAGTGGAACGGGTTTTAACGTGTGTGCAAGATTTTTGCGAGCGTTCGTACACGGTTTATAGCTGTTGTTGTTGTTGTTGAGAGGGGGGTATTTTCATTGGTTTGTTTATTCGAATTTGGGGGGTTTGGGGAGGGGAAGGTGTTGTTTGGAGTTTTTTGTTGTTTAATTTTCTTATGGAGAAGGTTTAATAGCTGGTAGGAATATGGGTGGTATGGGTGTGTGTGTAGGGGGGTATGGGTGGGTGGGTGAGTGTGTGTGTGTGTTTGTGTGCGCATGATTGTGTGTGTGTGTTTGGGTGTGTGTGTGTGTCTGTCTGTCTATGTCTGTCTGTCTGTCTATGTGTCTATGTCTGTCTATGTGTCTGTCTGTCTGTCTACATGTATGTGAGTATGTGTGTGTGTTTGCATGTGTGTATATGCATGTACGTGTGTGTGTATACATGTGTGTATGTGTATGTGCATAATGTGTGTGTATGCGTGTGTGTATGTGTGTGTGCACGTGTGTGTGTGTGCACGAGTGTGCGTATATGAATGCGTGTGCTGGGAAGGGGGGTGGGGGGGTGCTACATACATGTTTCACGCTGAACCTCGGCTTACAATCTCACCGAAAGACTAGCACCCAGACCCCTACTCACGGTCCAGTGGATGAAGGAAAAGTCCTGCTTCGAAGGGGATTCAAACTAGGACCCTTCCTTACTTAACAGGTATGGTACCACTAGGCCAAGCGTGTGAGGGTGCATGTGTGTATGTCCGTGAGGATGAAATGGGACGTTGTGTGTGTGTGTGTGTGTGTGTGTGTTGTGTGTGTGTGTGTGTGTGTGTGTGTGTGTGTGTGTGTGTGTGTGTGTGTGTGTGTGTGTGTGTGTGTGTGTGAGTGTGTGGTGTGTGTGTGTGTGTGTGGTGTGTGTGTGTGTGTGTGTGTGAGTGTGTGTGTGTGTGAGAGAGAGAGTGTGTGAGTGTGTAGGTGTGTGTGTGTGTGTGTGTGTGTGTGTGTGTGTGTGTGTGTGTGTTGTGTGTGTGTGTGTGTGGAGAGAGAGAGTGAGAGGTGTGTGTGTGTGTGTGTGTGTGTGTGTGGAGTGTGTGGAGTGTGTGTGTGTGTGTGTGTGTTGTGTGTGTATGTGTGTGTGTGTGTGTGTGTGTGTGTTGTGGTGTGTGAGTGTGTGTGTGTGTGTGTGTGTAGGTGTGTGTGTGTGTTCCTGCGTGTGGTGTGTGAGAGTGTGTGTGTGTGTGTATGTGTGTGCTCGTGCGTGTGGTGTGTGAGTGTGTGTGTGTGTGTGTGTGTGTGTGTGTGTGTGTGTGTGTGTGTGTTTGTGGTTTGTGAGAGTGTGGTGTGTGTAGGTGTGTGTGTGTGTTCCTGCGTGTGGTGTGTGAGTGTGTGTGCATGTGTGTGTGTGCGTGCATGCAATGTATGTGCACGTATGTCTGTCTGTCTCTCTATCGTTCTGTGGGTGGGAGGGGGTGTGCGTTGATGGGAGGAGCATGTATGTATACATGCATGCATGCATTGTGTGTCTGTGTGTCTCTCTGTCTGCCTATCTCTGTCTGTGTGTGTGTCTGTCTGTGTGAATGTGTGTATATGTGTGTATGTGTGAGTGAGTGTGTGTATGTGTGTGTTTGTGCATGCGCGTGTGTGTATGTGTGTGTGTATACGTGCGTGTGTGTGTGTGTGTGTGTTTGTGTGTGTGTGTGTGCATGCATGTATGTTTGTGTTTGTGTGTCGGTCTGTCTGTCTGTCTGTCTATCTATCTATGTATATTTTTCTATGTGTGTGGAGGGTGGTGTGCGCGGGTGGGGGATGGATGTGTGTATGTATGCGTGTATGCATCGTGTGTCTGTGTGCCTCTCTGTCTGCCTTATATGTCTCTGTGCGTCTGTGTGTGTGTCTGTCTATCTATCTGTGGGTGTGTGAATGTGATTAGGTGGGTGTGGGTGCCTGTGCATATGAGTACGTACATGTAGTGTGTGTGTGTGTGCGTGCGTTTATGTGTTTTGCGTGTGTCAAAGTCAAAGTCAAAGTCAAACTTTTATTTCCAGATGGTACATTGAATACTTAGCAAAACTACTTGGTTTGTTGTTGTAGTGTGTGTGTGTGTGTGTGTGTGTGTGTGTGTGTGTGTGTGTGTGTGTGTGTGTGTGTGTGTGTGTGTGTGGATCGATAGTAACAGTAGTAGAAGTAGTAGAGGAGTAGTCTTCAATGTTACGTCTTTATGTGTTTCTGAGATGTTCTATTTCTTGTGATTAATGTTTTCCTATTTAGTAGTTTTATACAATGGTTTGTAATCCACATAACTCTCTCTCCGTCCTCTCTCTCTCTCTCTTACTCTCTGTCCCTCCTCTCTCTCTCTCTCTCTCCCTCTCTCTCTCTCTCTCTCTCTCTCTCTCTGTCTTCCTCTCTCTCTATCTCTCTCCCCCCCTCTCTATCTATCTATCTATCTATCTGTCTGTCTGTCTGTCTGTCTGTCTGTCTGTCTGTCTCTGCACAAAATAGCAAAATGAAAGTAAAACACAAACACAAACAAAAGCAGACAGGAATTGAAGCGAAAACTAACCAAGGCTCTCTCTCTGTCTCCCTATGTCTCCCTCTGTCTCTGTCTCTCTCTCATTTCTCCTCACCTCTCCTCCCCCCCCCCTCTCTCTCTCTCTCTCTCTCTCTGCTCTGCTCTCCTTCTCCTCTCTCTCTCTCTCTCTCTCTCTCTCTCTCTCTCTCAAACAGGCGACAGTGTGTTTCAATAGCTACGTCCACATCCACACTAAAACCCATTCATTATGGAGTACCACAGGGATCCATCTTAGGACCAATTCTCTTTTCATTATACATAAATGACCTTCCTCTACATATCAAATCTAAATGAGAACTTTTTGCTGACGACACAACCATACATACAAGCCATACTGACATTAACTCTCTTGCAAAGACATTGCAAAATAGCACTGATGATCTTGTCAAATGGACTGAACTAAATCACATGCCTATACACCCCCAAAAAACAAAATGCATGCTTATCACTACCAGACAAATGCGACAAAATCTATCTCATAAATTTTCTCCAATCCATATTGAAAAGGAAACAATCGAACAAGCTTCTCGTCACAAAGTTCTAGGAGTGACAATTGATGAAAATCTCAGCTGGTACCATCACATATCCCATCTGTGCAAATACATGTCTCAAAGAGTATACCAATTGACTAAAATCAAACATTTTCTTGACTTTCATTCAAGAAAACTATTCTTTCAAGCTTGTATACAATCTTCAATAGATTATGCTTCAACCCTGTGGGATTCTACTAGTGCAAACACTATGAAATCATTATTAAGTCTGTATAAACGCGCTCTTAAACTGGTTCTTCTGAAGAAGACTACACTACTAGAAGTGGATTATACTCAGTTAAATATTCTTCCCCTACACCAAAGACTAAGATTTGTTACAAAGGCATCATGATGTTTAAGATAATGACAGGAACTTTTCCCTCATCCTTAAAAGACAAGTTCCCAATGAATCACTCCAGAAATACTGCAAAGCCGAGTGTCCCAATCCCAAGCATAGAAAATCTAGCTTACTCTACTCAGGCCCTGTGCTGTGGAACTCCCTTCCTGACTCATTTAGACAACACCAATAATTAACAATCTTCAAAAGTCATTTTTTTCATCCACTTGATGCATCAAAAATAAAAATCCACACTTGATCTGTTGGAAACAAAGTAAATATATCCTCCCTTACATTATACCAAATTATCCCCCCCATCTCTCTCTCTCTCTCTCTCTCTCTCTCTCTCCCTCCTCTCTCTCTCTCTCTCTCTCCTCTCTCTCTCTCTCTCTCTCTCTCTCTCTCCTCCTCCCTCTCTCTCTCTCTCTCTCTCTGTATAATTGTGAATGTTTTACTTGTATATCGCTATTGTGTTATTGAAAAATGACTTTTACGTGGTTTGTTCTCCTTTATTTTATGGAGGTTCTGCTTTTTTGGTTGTCTTGGTTTGGGTTTGGGGTTGTTGTTGTTGTTTCTTGTTGTTGCTGTTGTTGTTGTTGTTGTTGTTGAGGGGGAACTACTCGGTGTTACCTCTTCCCTTGTTGTTGTTGCCGTTTTGTTTTGCTCTGGGTCTTGCTATTTTTTCGGTTGTTTCTGTGCTTTCTGTTTTGCTTTCTTCCTTACTTGTTACTACTTTTTTTTTCTCTTCGGTGATTTTTGTGGGGATTTTTGTGTAGAATTTTTTCCCGTATACTGTGTACGTGTATTGCTATAGGCTTTATTTTATTTTATTATCATATATATCCTTAAGGGCGGGGACTGGATGTAAAAAAGCACATGGGTGCTTATTCATTATCCTCGAAATACAAGAATTTGTCATTGTCAATTTGTCTGTCTGTCTGTCTGTCTGTCTTCTCTCTCTCTCTCTCTCTCTCTCTCTCTCTCTCTCTCTCTCTCTCGCTCTCTCTCTCACTCTCCTCTCCTCTCTCCTCACCCCCCCTCACCCCCCCCCCCCCCCCCCCACAAACATAAAAGATACACTGAGTCATTCACTCACTCACTCACTCACTGACGGGCGTACCCGGTGTCTTCTCTGCCTGTCTTTGAACCCCTTCTTTCTCTGGCATCCTTGTTCCTAAACATACACGGCTTGCACCAAAGGTCCTTGGTTTCTGACGAAAATAAGCCACCACGCTCCGTCCGCTGCTACCAAAGGGGCATGGCAGAGGCCCAGAATAGAATGAGTAATAATCTCTCTTTCTCTTCCCCCCCCCCACTACTCTTCCCCCCACCCCCCACCCCTTACCCCTCTCCCTCTCTTCCCCACCCCCCACCCCGGTTCTTGTGTGGGGGTGAGTTACGTTTTGCTCTCTGACGCAAAAGGGGGTGGAGAGATAAGTATGTGAACGGTTGTGGTGACTCATATGTTTCCAGATGCTTCCAGAGATGTAACTTGCAGTTATCTTTTTTTATTATTATTTTAGTTGTTGTTGTTTTGTTGTTGTTTTGGGTTGTTGTTTTTCTAGTTCGTGCCCACTATCAGTGTAATAACTGGGACGTTTTGGAACTTTGCTTTTGGCTTTCTTTTGACTAAAGATTGACCAAACACTATAGAACTGTATCAAGGCCCCATCCCCCCTCCCCCTTCCCCCCACCCCCCATCGCCGCCCCCCAAGCACCTCACAAACAAGAAACATCAAAACAAAAATAAAGAAACGCAAATTAAAACAACAACAACAACAAAAACAATCCAAGTACACACACAGGCACGCATGAGCACACACACACACACACACACACACACACACACATCCCCTCAACAACAACAAAATCAAAATTTAAAAACAAAAACCGAGACCATGTTTAAGTATAGATTCACATCCTAGGCCTTCTTAAAAATTAAACAAAAACAAGGAGAAAATACCAACAAAAAACAGAAAGAAAGAAAGAAAGAAAAAGAAAGAAAGAAAGAAGGAAAAAGACCAACTAACCAACCAGCCAACTAATAAGCAAGTGAGCACAAAAATAACCAAAACCAATCAACGAAACAAAACCATCTAAACCAAACAACAAATCCCATTTTTACCGGACCAAAAAAAAATGTTTTTAAGACCTCTTTAAACAATAAGGGGACGGGATAGCTCAGTGATCAGAGCAATCACTTTCCCCCAGCTAAGCTTAAGCAGTATGAGCATGGTTACCAAGTGGATGGGTGACCATTTGCACGCCTTGGCTGTAGTACAGTTCCCCCAGTTCACCCAACTGTAAATGGGTACCTGCCCTCTTTAGGGTCAGGGAAGGTAAAGCAGCGAGGGAGAGGAGATGGGTGCCGCCCTCAATATGCTGGCCCTAGAGAAGTTGAGGTCTCTGACGCCTCGCTCCCCTATGGCCACATAGGTTATGGAACACTTTTACCGTTACCTTCTTAAAACAATATACGAAGCAAGGCTCTATCGCCTCCCTTCTCCCTTGTAGAGAAATACAAAAATAAAGAAACAAGGGGATGGGGCGGTAGAGGAAAAAAGACAAGGAAAAAAATTGTACCTTGAATGTACAAGTATACTGCCATTCTTCCCAAAGAATTAAAAAAAACTTATCACAAGCATTTTGAAAGGACTTTTACTCGCGCCCATAAACACACACATATGTGTGTGGGCATACACACACCACACACACACTCGCTCACACACACACATACACACACACTCGCTCTCGCTCACACACACACATACACACACACTCGCTCACACACACACACACATACAAACATGTCTGGAAGAACCAAAGCACTCTTAATGTTCATCGGTTGAGATATGCTGTTAGAAGAAAACTTGAGGACATGTATAAAACATTTTGGATCTACCAAAAGAAAGAATTTGCAAAACTAAAATTTTATGATTTTGCTACCAAAGAATACAGATTGGAACCATACTTAGTAAACTATGAAAACAAAACTCATAAGAAGACATATTGTAAATTTCGCACAAGCTGTCACAATTTAATGATAGAGAAAGGGAGACACCAAAATATATCCAGAGAGGACAGAAAATGTAGACACTGTAACAAAATTGAAGATGAATTTCATTTACTTGATGAATGCATTTTATATGATGAACTCAGAAATAATTTGTTATTAAAAATCAAAACGAAAGACAAAGAACGCAAAAACTGTGTACATAAATTAAGTGACATAATCACAGTTGATATATATCAAGCAGATATCATCAGATATGTGTATGAGTGTTTTGAAAAGAGAGAAAAAGAGAAGTAAAATACAACATGTTTTTAGTGTACATCACTTTTAGCCAAAATAGATAATAATTATAGTTGATGTTTTTGTTGTGTCAAATAAGTCTACATGATTTAAATGGCAATAAAATATTCTGAATCTGAATCTGAATCTGAATCTGAATCACACTCGCACACACACACATACACACACACACACCCTATCTTGCGTTGTTGTTGTTTTATTTGTTGTTGTTGTTGTTTTTAATTATTACTTAGCCCCCACCCCCACCCCCACCCCACCCCTATTTTCTTCTTTATGTTTGTATTTCAAAGCTTTTCTTCTTGGCATATATTGTTCTTTTAATTCAAAACATCGACCAAAAAATACCTTTACCCTTTTTGAAAGAAACAAACATCCCTTAAGTCGGAATGTGGCTACCTTCAAGGTAAGTTAAAAACCGTCACATAGGCAAAATCACACCATTGGTAAACTAGGAGGGGGGATGGGGAGGGCACTAACCTATGAACGAAAAAAAATCGTACATTTTTTAAAAATTCAAAACCACAAACTAGCCAACTAACCAACCAGCCAGGCACGCAACAAGTCAACCAACCCACCAACCAACTTACACGCCAGCCAGCCAACCAACCAACCAACAAACAAACAAATAAACAAGCAATGAAAAAAGAAAAAGCACACTCTAAACCAAACTACAAACTCCTTTATAGTATCACAAAGAAGGAAAGGAATGCTTACAAAGAAATAAATAGGTTTGATCCTGTACCAACAACCGCTAAACTAGACCCATACGTTTAAATATCGAATGAAATAAAAGAGAAGAGAAGAAAAAAAAGGAAAGAACAGACAGACGGGAAAAACAGCGCCTACTAACTACATACAACGACAACAACAATACTATAATAACAATAATGATACTTACGAGTATGTGGATAAGAAGAAGAAAGAGAAGAAGAAGGAGAAGCAGAAGAAGAAGGAGAAGGAGTACAAGGAGGAGGAGGAGGAGGAGGAGGAGGAGGAGGAAGAAGAAGAAGAAGAAGAAGAACAACAACAACAACAACAACAAATAGCAAAAACAGCAGCAGCAACAACACCAGCAAACAAACAACAACAAATAGCAAAAACAGCAACAACAACAAACAAACAACAACAAAACTCTTCACTATCCTATCCATATTTTTTTTTTCTTCTTTGTGTTTTTGTTCTGGTTTACCCACAACATTTCTCCTTCCCTCACCCCCCCCCCCCCCTTCGCCACCCCTCTGATCCCTCCCTCACCCCCACCCCACCCCACCCACCCCTAGTTCCTACAGCAGTCACCACCACCTTCTTCCGCCACACAAGTCTACCCCACTCTCACCCTCCTCCACACCCCTCTTCCACCCCTTTTCTCCTTCCACCCCTTCCCTACGTAAAAATGTATTAAAAAAAAAAGCACAGGACTGCCTGTTCCAATATCCACGAAATAAAATAATAATAAATAATCATTTTTTAAATCTCTTTACACACACACACACACATTTACTTATCTGTAACCCTTGGAAATAAAGATTATCAATCAATCAATCAATCAATCCCTCTCTCTCTCTCTCTCCACACACACACACACACACACACACGCACGCACGCACGCACTATTTTTTTTCCCTTTTTTCTTCTTTTTTGGCTCTGTCTGTAGACCACAATCTATCCGACCAAGAGCTCTCTCTCTCTCTCTCTCTCTCTCTCTCTCTCTCTCTCTCTCTCTCTCTCTCTCTCTCTCTCCCTCCGCTCTCTCTCTCTATCTCTCTCCCTCTCTCTCTCTCTCTCTCTCTCTCTCTCTCTCTCTCTCTCTCTCTCTCTCTCTCTCTCTTTCTCTCCCTCTCTCTCCTACACACACACACACACAACACACACACACACACACACACACACACACACACTCACCCACTCACCTACTCACTCACACACCAAACCCCAACGTCTGATTTGGAAGGTTGTTAAGGGGTGTCCCGACTGCCGTGTGAGGGGGGTATTTTTAATCTCGGAATGACGTCAGAGGCAGAGAAGAGTACGCACGTTTGCGCGTGGTTGGGAGGGGGGGGGTGGAGGGGGGATGGGGGGGGGGGGCAAGTGGAGGCTGCTGCATTCCCTTCGTCTGTGCTTGTTGGATCATAGCTGGAATATATGGCCCCCTCCTCTGTTACCTGGAATAGAAATTACCTTCCTCCTCCTCCTCCTTCCCCTCCTTTCTCCTCCCTCCCTCCCTCTACCCTTCCCTCACCCTTCCTCCCTTCCTCGACTCCCCCAGAATGGTAAAAAAATATATATATGTATGTATTAGTATGGTTGCTTTCAATCCGATCGTCACAATGTTCGTGTGCATGTGTCTGGAGATATAATAATGTTCATAAACATGTGTACTTTGATGATTGTTTGGTTTATGATTGTTGTTGTTGTTGTCGCTGCTATTGTTGTTGTTGTTGTTGTCGCTGCTGTTGTTGTTGCTACTGTTTTTTATTGTTGTTGTCGCTGCTGTTGTTGTTTCTGTTGCTGCTTTTGTTGTTGTTGTTGTTTCTTCTGCTGATGTTGTAGAGTTGGTTGTACACCCTGTTTTAAATCTGTGTACAGTGACACATTTATAATCTGAGATTTTACAAGTTGACGAGGTGACAGCCCTGGTATGGATTCTGTGGTTGGCGGGGCTATAAACAACAGGATTGGATTGGATTGAATTGCTGCTGTTGCTGCTGCTATTGTTATAAACTTATGCCCCCCACCCCCCCCTAAGTTTGATATATTCAAGTATGTTTTGCGTGGCAATTGCAATGTGTGGTGTCAGTCATACCCTCACCCGACCCGCTACATGACTCTTTGGAAGAAATCAAAAGCCCACAACGGGGTGCCCCGTCCTGGGTTTGACCCTTTATGGTTGGCCAGGGCGTTGATCGCTACAAGGAAGGACAGTATGTTTGTCCGTCGTGTCCGACGATGACCTCCAAAACAGCAGAGGAGGCAGCTACTGTTTCGGAAATTGGGCAGAAATTTGATTATAGTGGAGATGCCTTGCCCACAGTACATCCCCACTCTCTCGGCCAAGTGGGCATAAGGACAGTCAGCGTTGGAGATGTTCTCCAAAGGCCAACTAGCCCCCAGGGCTGCAGCACATAAGGACTGTGCGAGTCAAGCCTCCTAGTCAGAGATCATAGTCGATCACTAAAGACTAAGCTGTAAAGTGGAATTCCATGAGTGGGAAAGCCACTGGTCATACAGCCTCTCACTTTGCTGTTGCCCCCAGCGTCAATGGTTTAATCAAGAACTGTGATAAAGCCCAGGCGCTGACGGCACAGGAAGGACAGTAGTGTTGGTTTTTTATACCCTGTTTTAATCTGTATAATAGTTCACTGTTCACTGTTCACTGGTCCCGTAACCCGCCAGGGTCGTAGGGGCGCTGCATGGTGGACGAACGGTGGACCAGCTGGCTCCACTTAGCGGGGTCGTGGGCGAGTGCCTGGGTGACACTGAAGCCCTCTC
>CM054158.1:29859025-29866525 GCA_028751875.1 Rapana venosa
TGAAAATGTCTTGCTGTAAGGTACGACCGTGGGTGAATCTTCAATCACTGCCGGAACCTCTGACCAAGGCTCATTCAACAGCTCAAACTTGAGTTAGGTCAGTCCAAAGATATGGTCCTTACAGACAAGACAAATACCTAACAACTATCATTTTAAGATACCATTTTCTTGGTGGTGGGGGGTGGAGGGTGAGGATTTGATTGCCTATTTATGTATCTTAATCAAAATATTAGATAAATCATTTCCAAAATGATCGAGAAGTTGGAACTGGTTCCCTGCATTTGTTTTCCTCTATTTTTATATTAATTTTCTGAATAACATAATTGTTTGGTCAAGGGGGGGAATAGTATGTCTTGTAGATCCAAGTGTGGGTCCATTTATTATCACTTTTTTTTTTCGCCAACTTCTCTTGCGTGTGCTAGCACCATAAGTGTATGGCAATGTGTGGGTTATCACCTTGCTAAGACTGACCTATTTGGCCGGATACAAACCTTATGATCTCCCTTTAAGTAGGATTCCCAAACATTAAGGCAGATGGAATACGTGGGGGGGGGGGGGGGGGGGAGGAAGGGGGGGGGGGGATTGTCTTTTATACATATATATTTTGAGAACAAGCTTTGTTTCTCTTTTTATCATTATTTTTCGAAGACAGGTTTGTTGTTGTTGTTTGTTTTGTTTGGGGGGGTTTGAGGGGTTGTTGTTGGTTGGTTGGTTGGTTGGTTGTTGTTGGTTTGTTTTGTGGTGTTTTTTGTTGTTGTTTTTTTTTGGGGGGATTCACCTGCGAAGATGAGATACTAATCCACATTATCAATTATATAATTGAGAAAATATACTGGAAGGCAACAAAAAACACATGTATTCAATGAAAAACTCATCATAAAATTGATCTATCCAAAAAAAAAATCAAGAAAAATCCGTTGTGACATAAACTGCATTTGAGGATATATCGAGTAAGGACCATACCTTTATTATAATATATAGATAATATAGAAGATAGAAGAGAGAGATAGAAGATAGAAGAAGAAGATAGATGAAGATAGAGAGAAGAGAAGAATGAGAGATAGATAGACAATCAGTGGAGGGGATAGATCTATCACTGGTGAGGTAAAGATCCCCACACTGCTATCCTCACTGCCATAGCACAAAGCTTTTGTTTGCTTCATGGAGCAAAAGTTAACTGCCAAATATTTTATCTTCCTCAAAACAAGTGTGTGTGTAGTGTCCTTAAATGGTTTTTCTTGTCCCAAACTGGATTAACATGTTCAACTGGGCAAACCCGGTCAAAACGTAACTGGATTTTAAAAGAAAACAAACTGCTTAGCATATAGGGGTGTGTTTTTTTAACCAACACTCAGGAAAACATGACCCAAAATAACGACAATAAAATGTTACGATACATAATAACTTAGTGGAGTGTTCCAAAGAAAAAAAAAAGTTCTCCCTTTTTATTTGGAGGGGGGTGAGCTTCACACCCTCACAAAATACTATAGGAATATACCAGATTAGGAATCGTTAGTCCTTGCTTTTTTGCAGTGTGTCTGGTGAAGTAAAAGGAGAAGGTTAAATTTCCAAAAGAAGTTACCAGACCCCTGGAAGAAGTTTTTTGTTTTGTTGAGCTTGTCTCCTTTAAGACACAATGCACGTTTGATAACCTGGTGGTTAGGGCCAGAATTTATGATCCAAGGATTACTTGAGGGCGTGGGTTTGTGTCTCTGCCGAGATGACTGTTAAAGGGGATTTTCCCACAAGGGATGATTTTTTCCTTTTTTTTCTTTTTCTTTTCTTTACTTGGCTGCAGCTCCAAGGTTCACCAAACTGTGAGATTTTTGCGTAAGCGACTGTTTTTTGCCCACCATTAAGGTACTAGAATTCCGACTTCGAGGATGATGTATAAAAAGGACACCAGTGTGCATGTGGGTTGTTGTTTTTTTATTGTGTCATCTGTTCCTACCGGCACGTAATGGCCTACTCTTCCAAAAAAGGCAGAACAGGTTTGTAACATGTGTGCATAAGATGTTCTGCATGCGTTTTGCACATGGGGTCTCTGTTTATAGTCTCATCCGAAGAACTTTCAAGGAAGTGAAATCCAAACTGATGTTCACTCCAGAGAAAAAATCCCCTTGAACAGGTGTCTCTTTGGTGGCTCGAACCCAGGCTCCATCAGACTGTCAAGCCATGAGGGCAAAGCTCTAACCACAATGCTATCCCTTACCCTCATCCCACCCACCACCCACCCCAGAATTAAAAGTGGTACTGACTCCACTTTCCTGAAATCTTTTGGATGAGGCTATAACTGTATCCCTCTGGGAAGTTAGTTTCTGACCACTCCCTCCCAGCCTTTGTTCATTTGTCTGTGTATATGCCTTTGTATATATCTGTGTCAGTTTTTGTCTGTCTGTCTGTCCTGTCTGTCTGTCTGTCTGTCTGTCTCTCTCTCTCTCTCTCTCTCTCTCTCTCTCTCTCTCTCTCTCTCTCTCTCTCTCTCTCTCACCTGAAAACAACATGTAGTACAAATCCTAAAAAGAAATTCTCTAACCCCAAAAAAGAACTGTTTTTAAAATCAAAGCCCCCAAAACATAGAAAACCCACAAACCATTCAAACTAAACTCTTCAAAGAAACCCTCTAAAAGTTAAACAAAAATTGATAGTCTACTCCTTAAAACCTTTGAACAAAAACAGTCCTACAGGGCAGAATACCCCCACAACCTATTTTTCAAACAAACAAACAAAAACAAAAAGGCTAAACACAGACAGTCCTAATCTACCAATTTGTTTGTTTTCGTTTCTCAGCTTCAACTCCAAGATTCACTGACTGTGACAATTTTTCCTATGCAGCCACTTTTTGCCCACCATGAAGGTAGCTGTATTTCAACTGCAGAGATTCAACTATGAAACATACCCCTACATACTATTCCCTCAAAAAAAAAAAAGGGCTAGGTAAACAGGGTAACAATGTACAAGTCAAAGACCTTTACCCAGAAGTATCAACACAGAACACTTACATGCTGCACAGCCTTTTGTGTGGGAAGACCCACAAGTTTAGTGTTTTTTTAACTAGTACACTTTGTCAACAAGGGGTGGGGGTGGGATTTCTGCCATTCTTGTGCAAGCAATTAGCAATCCTCTACGCAGGAGGTTACCACCACTCCTCTTCTTTGTTGTTGTTCAGATTTGGTCTCTCTCTGTCTCTCTCTCTCTGTCTCTCTCGTCTCTCTCTCGTCTCGTCTCTCTCTCTGTCTCTCTCTTCTCTCTCTGTCTCTTCTCTCTCTCTCTCTCTCTCTCTCTCTCTCTCTCTCTCTCTCTCTCTCTCTCTCTCTCTGTCTGTACCATTTGACAATGTGTAGATGTTTATCTTTATGACTTATTAAGTTTGGTTGTGTTATTTTTCTTGGTTTTGTTGTTGTTCTTGTTGTTGTTTGTTTTTCTCTTTTTTTCTTTTTTTCTTCTTTTGTTGGTTTGGTTTTTCTTTCTCTTTTGTTTGTTTGTTTTGGTGAGGGTTTTTTGGGGGTGGGGGTGGGGGGGGTGTTTTTAGGGTTTTCTTTTATTTGCTTGCTTTTGGGGGAAGAGGGGGGGTGTTGCTGTTTTGAAAAGGGTTATTTCCCCTTGTTTCTACTGTGAGACTGTATAAGTGTTGGGTTATTATTAAGATGTATCCCTACGGGCGGGGACTGGATGTAAAAAAGCATATGAGTGCTTATTCATTATCCTCGAAATAAAAGAATTTGTCATTGTCATTGTCATTGTCCCCAACCTCACAATAAAATACACAGGCACACATTCCTGGAAAGAAACACATGTAGTACAAACTATAAAAAGAAACTCTCAACAACCTCCACCCCACCCCCACCCACCCACCTAAAAAATTATAAAATCAAAGACACCAAAACATAGGAAACCCACAAACCATTCACTAAATTAGAAACTATCTAGAGGTATTTAAAAAGAACACCCTGAAATGTAAACAGCACAGTACAACATTAATAGCCTACTCCCTAAAAAATCTTTGAACAGAAACAGTGCTATGCTCTCAATAGGGCACAGGCTTAAAAAAAAACATTTTTCTTAAGGCTAAACACAGACAGTTCTAATCTACCAACTTTTTTTTTGGGGGGGGGGAGGGGGTTTGTTTCTCAGCTACTGCTCCTATATTCACCAGTGTTGATATTTGACCTCTGCAGCCATTTGTTTTTCCCCACCAACAAGAAGGTAAGCCATATTAGGACTTAAGAGATTTAACTTTTGAACAATAGGGGTAGTACAGACTACCCTTGACAAAGAGGCTAGCTAAAAGGGGTAACAATGTACAAGTCAAGGACCCCTAACCCAGAAGTTTCAACAACAGAACACCGACATGCT
Source organism: Rapana venosa (assembly GCA_028751875.1). Classification (NCBI taxonomy): domain Eukaryota; kingdom Metazoa; phylum Mollusca; class Gastropoda; order Neogastropoda; family Muricidae; genus Rapana; species Rapana venosa. Next base: position 29,863,382 of record CM054158.1, read on the forward strand.
GCACAGTGTTTTGTGTGGGAAGACCCACAAGTTTGGTTGGTTTGGGTTTTTTTTAACTAGTACACTTTGTCAACAAGGGGTGGGGTGGGGGTGGGGGTTGGGCATTTTCTGCCATTCTTGTGCAAGCAATTAGCAATCCTCTAAGCAAGAGGTTACCACCACTCCTCTTCTTTGTTGTTGTTCAGATTTGGTCCTCTCTTCTCTCCTCTCTCTCTCTCTCTCTCTCCTCTCTCTCTCTCTCTCTCTCTCTCTCTCTCTCTCACACACAACACTACACACACAAACCATCCAACAGACACACACACACACATTCTCTCTCTCTCTCTCTCTCTCTCTCTCTCTCTCTCTCTCTCTCTCTCTCTCTCTCTCTCTCTGTCTGTCTGTCTGTCTGTCTGTCTCACACACACTTACACACACACACACACACACACACATATATATATATATATATATATATTATATATATAGATATAATGTTATATATATATATATGTTAATATATGTTTATATATATACATTATATAATATTATATTAGATATATGTAGTATGTATATATATAACAGCACAGCACACCCATGCATGCACTCACGCAAGAACACACTACCAAAAACACACACACACACACACACACACACACAACACTTTCCATTCAAACAGCAACTATTACAACAACAACAACAACAACCCAAGATCAGAAATGACAACCCTCGAGTCAAAGACCCCCCACATGTACAAACAACATCAACAACAACAACAACAACACACCAGAAAATACTGCCTGGAATCCTAGCGTGGGTTTTTCTTCCTGAAGAACTACAACTTAACCAGCTTTTCAAACATTTCGTCATCGGTTGTAAGGAGTTACTCGCCCCTCTTGTAACTAATTTAGACCCCACAGCAACAAAACACACACACACACACACACACACACCACACACAGAGCCACTCCTAATCATTGCTCAAGACTTAGATTTGGTGCTGTTGTTTTCCGGTCCTAAATATACCGATAACCAAAATGGACTCCAGTCATAGGTCCGATATTTGTAACCCATTCTCGAGAGAGAGAGAGAGAGAGAGAGGTGGAGGAGGAGGGAGAGAAAGTGAGAGGCGTGTTTTTATTTACACCCATACTTCCTCCCATTCTTTTTTTTTCTTTGGCTTCCGAAAGAGCTACTGGGGTTTATTTTGTTTTAGAAACTACGGCTGACCTTATTTTCTAAGACGTAGGTGTGTAAGATTTTATTTGTTTTGTTGTTGTTGTTGTTGTTTTAAAGATGGACGCCTAGGTTATCGGAAATACCAAAGGTGAATCGGTTTGAGCATCAAGTCTCGGCTAACTACACTACACTGCACTGCACTACACTGCACTGCACTACACTACACTGAACTGCACTGCGCAACACTGCATTGCACTGCACTGCGCGACAGACACACCACACCACACTACACTACACTACACTACACACTAAGAATAGTATACTAAAATTAATACTACACTAACACTACACTACACAACACTAGTCCCCTAAATCGAGAATGGTCATAAAAAATTTTATCTGTGACATTACGCGCTAAGAATCTTACTTATAGTAATGTGTGATGTAGATCTAAATACTGCTACTTGTATTTGTGTAAATAATTATACAGGTATATATTTACCTCTCTCTCTCTCTCTCTCTCTCTCTCTCTCTCTCTCTCTCTCTCATTCACACACACACACACAGGGGATTTTCCAAGGAGCCTTTCAACACATGACGCTCATAGTTTGATGACCCATAGATTGATGATGTAATTTTATCCTTGTCAGAAAATGAAATCATTACTTTAGTTTGCATAAAGTATGTTTCCGTGTGGATAACATTCCTTCCTATTCTGTGGGAGGAGGTGGGGGGGGGGGGGAAGAGAAGGCTCTAGTTATTGTTTTTGTTTGTTGTTGTTGTGCTGCTGCTGCTGCTGCTGCTGCTGCTGCTGCTTGGGTTGTTTTCTTGTTTGGTGGGAGGTTGTTGTTGTTAATTGTAGCACCGTATAACTGTAGATATTGAAGTAAGGATACCAGCAATTGAGATTATATTCAGTCCCAAACTTTTTGGTATATCGTACAGGGATCACATTACTAACGGGGAAAAACAACTGAAAACGCCATTGGGCCATATGAGGAGCTCCTGACTTCAATAAAAAGAAATAACAACCAAAAACCAAAACAAAACAAAACAAAAACGAAGTGGCACGGGCACGCCACACGAACATCTGGACTGGCCAAGACTGTCCTACATGGAACAGTACAAGGAGGGAGACGAAGAGGCAGGACAGAGAAAACGATGGGAAGACAACATCAGAGAGTGGACTGGCTTACTACTATGGGAAAGCGTATGGGTATTCATTTTGATATTCTTTTATTTCCAGGATAACTGAATAAGCACTGGTGTGTTTTTTTATATATACAAACCCCAGTGTGCATGGGGCTTGTGCAAAATTGTGTCATCTATTCATTCCCCCAGGCAAACAATGGCCAAAGGCATATTGTTGTTGGGAAAGCATACAGAACATCTTAAACTTTCACCTTCACTTATCCCGTGACCTTGTAGACCGTCGGGGCACCACTGAAAATGTGAAACCAACTTCCTCCACTCCTCGTGGTCCTCAGCTTTCTGTGGCAAATCGTTCCACTCAAGGCCAGTCCACTCTCTGATGTCGTCTTCCCATCGTTTTCCCTGTCTGCCTCTGCGTCTCCCTTCTTGTACTGTTCCCTGTAGGACAGTCTTGGCCAGTCCAGCTGTTCGTGTGACGTGCCTGTACCACTTCAGTTGACGGTTTTGTTTTGTTTTGTTTGGGTTGGCTTGTTGGGTTTGTTTGGGGGGCTTTCTTAACTGAAATCAGGACCTCTTCATAATGATGGTCCAATGCCGTTTTTAATTTGGTTTTCACTTCCTCATTAGCGATGTGTGTATCTGTGTATGAGATACCAAGATGTTTGCGAAAGCATTTCATCTCCATTGAATGTATCATTCTTTCCTTCTTTCAATGTCCATGTTTCACATGCATATAATAATAATAATAATAATAATAATAATAATAATAATAATAATAATAATAATAATAATAATAATATATGGAATTTATATAGCGCTGAATTCTTGTATAAA
>CM054158.1:29881525-29896525 GCA_028751875.1 Rapana venosa
GGGGACAGCAGGAGAAGAACATAAAAGATCAGGCAGCAAAAAAAACCCTTCAACTCAGACTGAGTTTACTATGGGTTCTTTCGGAAGACTAGGTCCACACAGCTGAGTTTCATCCACGTTAAAAACGTTGCTCCAATTACTTGACCAACACTGCAGGTGTCAGTATATCTCTGGCCCAGTATATACGCGGGGATACATTATGACAGAGTACATCTCTGTCAAGAAGTCTCAAAGCACGTGCACTTCCTTAACATCATCATTGCATCATCATCATCATCACCATCAATCATCATGCAAATAAAAAATGCATTATTTCTGATTCAGTGGACCCTATTTCTCTGGTCTCCTGATGATCTCAGCTTCGGGTTCCCATACTTTTCCACGCCTGTGGTGAGTTGATGTCGACGAAGTCTTAATGATTGGAGATAAGGGAAGAAGGTCGTTGGAGGGACGTTGTGGTGGTCATTACCCAGGATGGGCATCTCTCTCAGTATGGCTCTGCGACCGAGCAATTACTGACGTCGGTAAGAGGCTAAGTAGGAGGTGGTGGCCCTGAGCATGTTAGCTCAGAACAGGCATCACTGAACGCCACTGCAGTGACCAAGCAACACTCCAGGTCGGTGGTCTTGAAGTGGTCTTACATCTGCTGGAATTCCGAGGTTCACCAATGGTGACACTCTGCGTATGTGACCGTTTTGGCCCACCATGAATATAGCCGCGTTATGACTGTGGGGGAAAATGTGTAGGAAAAGCAATCTATATCATGGCACGGTGCAAAGTAAGATGTGATAAGAGCAAGATGTGATAGGAGCAAGATGTGATAGGAGCAAGATGTGATAGGAGCAAGATGTGATAGGAGCAAGATGTGATAGGAGCAAGATGTCATAGGAGCAAGATCTCATAGGAGCAAGATGTGATAGGAGTAAGATATGATAGGAGCAAGATGTCATAGGAGTAAGATGTGATAGGAGCAAGATGTCATAGGAGCAAGATGTCATAGGAGCAAGATGTTATAAGAGCAGGATGTAATAGGAGCAAGATGTGATAGGAGCAAGATGTCATAGGAGCAAGATGTCATAGGAGCAAGATGTGATATGAGCAAGATGTGATAGGAGCAGGATGTAATAGGAGGAAGATTTCTTAGGAGTAAGATGTGATAGGAACAAGATGTGATAGGAGTAAAATGTGATAGGAGCAAGATGTGATACGGGCAAGATGTGATAGGGGCAAGATGTGATATGGGCAAGATGTAATAGGGGCAAGATGTGATAGGAGCAAGATGTGATAGGAGCAAGATGTGATATGGGCAAGATGTGATAGGGGCAAGATGTGATAAGAGCAAGTTGTGATAGGAGCAAGATGTGATAGGAGCAAGATGTGATAGTGGAAAGATGTGATAGGAGCAAGATGTGATAGGAGCAAGATGTATTAGAAGCAAGATGTGATAGGAGCAAGATGTGATAGGAGCAAGATGTGATGGGAGCAAGATGTAATACATTTAGGAGTAAGATGTCATAGGAGCAAGATGTGTTAGGAGCAAGATGTGTTAGGAGCAAGATGTGATGGGAGCAAGATGGAATACATTTAGGAGTAAGATGTCATAGGAGTAAGATGTCATAGGAGCAAGATGTGTTAGGAGCAAGATGTGATAGGAGCAAGATGTGATAGGAGTAAGATGTGATAGGAGCGAGGTGCAATAGGAGCAGGGTGTGATAGGAGCAAGATGTGTTAGGAGCAAGATGTGTTAGGAGCAAGATGTGAAAAGGAGCAAATTTATAGAGCAAGATGTGTATAAGAATAAGTTGTGATAGGAGCAGGGATGTGATAGGAGCAAGGTGTGATAGGAGCAAGATAGAAGCAAGATGTGATAGGAACAAGATGTGATAGGAGTAAGATGTGATAGGAGCAAGATATGTATCAAAAATCAATCTCCAGCAATGGCGTGGTGCAAGATGTGTATTAAAAACAACCTCCTTTAATGGCACAGTGCAAAGATAGGAGCAAGATGTGTATCAAAAACAATCTCCATCAACAGCACGGTGCAAGATGTGCATCAAAAACAATCTCCATCAACAGCATGGAGCAAGATGTGTATCAAAAACAATCTCCATCTGTGGCACGGTGCAAGATGTGTATCAAAAAACAATCTCCATCAACAGCACGGTGCAAGATATGTATCAAAAACAATCTCCATCTATGGCACAGTGCAAAGATAGGAGCAAGATGTGCATCAAAAACAATCTCCATCAACAGCATGGAGCAAGATGTGTATCAAAAACAATCTCCATCAACAGCACGGTGCAAGATGTGTATCAAAAACAATCTCCATCAACAGCACGGTGCAAGATGTGTATCAAAAACAATCTCCATCAACAGCACGGTGCAAGATGTGTATCAAAAACAATCTCCATCAACAGCACGGTGCAAGATGTGTATCAAAAACAATCTCCATCAACAGCACGGTGCAAAGGTAGGAGAAAGATGTGCATCAAACAAATCTTCATTTTAATGCCATGGTGCAAATATAGGAGTAAGATGCATAGGATAAACAATCTTCATAAAAGATGTGTTATCAAAAAACAAGATGTGTATCAAAACCAATCTCCATCAATGGCAGGTGCAAACATAGGAGCAAGGTGTAGCTGTGTATAAAACAAAATCTCCATTTTAATGGTATGGTGCAAAAATAAGAGCAAAATGTGCATCATCAAAAACAATCTCCATCAAAGATACGCTATCAAAAAACAACGTGCGTTGTCACATCCAACTTTAATCAATGGCACAGTGCAAAGATAGGAGCAAGAAGTGTATCAAAAACAATCTCCATCAAAGATGTGTTATCAAAAACAACGTGTGTTGTCAAAAGCAATCTCCATCAATGGCACGGTGCAAAGATAGAAGCAAGATGTGCATCAAAAAAAATCCTCATTAGTGCATCAAAAACAATCTCCATTTTAAAAGGGATAGGAGTAAGATGTGTATATAAAAAAAAAAAAACAATCTCCATCAATGGTATGCTGCAAAGACAAAAAAAGCAAGATGTATATCAAAAATAAGAGCAAGATGTGTATCCAAAAATAATCTTTATTAGTGCATCAAAAACAATCTCCATCAATAGACATGGTGCACAGGATATAACACAGGTGACTCAAACTCTCTTTTTTCTCTCTCCAAAATTGGCTTTTTCTCTATTGAAATGCATTTCAGCCTACAGCAAGAGACAGTGAAAATTGTCAAGCAAGGCAAGGCAAGGATGCTGATTCAGATGGTCCTCCTGCTGTTGCTGCTGCTGCTGCTGCTGCTGCCCATGCTGGTCATGAATGAACAGAGGACAGAGAAGAGGTGAATGAACTCTGTGGATTCATGAATGGACAAACACTGAATGACTCGTTTTACAGAGATGGGGAGGGGAGAGAAGGGAAATGGGTGTAGGGGGGGTCGGACGGTGCTAGAGAAAAGATGCTGAGGAGTTTGAGCAGAAAAGGAACAGGAGGGAGTTGCTGGAAGAGCTAGCAGAATGGCTGAGGTTAAGGTGAGAGTGAGGATGAGGACGAGAGGGGGGAGGTATCTTCGCGAGATAATGGGAAAGAGGGTTGAGATTTTGTCCCTTTGAAAAGAGTTTGTTTTACCTCCCACCCACCCCACCCCCCTTCCCTCTCCCCCTCCACCACCCTTTTTTTTCACAAGAGCTGGACGAAAATAGCTGTGCCCTTCTCTGAGTCTGTTGTGAGTATTGGGTAACACACAGAAAGAAAATGAACCTACTTAACATTTTATTTTCGAGTTTCATTCCTTATTTGGTGCGTTGTTGTTGTTGTTGTTGTTGTTGTTTTGTTTTTTGGTTTGGTTTGGTTAAAGATATTCTATTTGTCATCAACAAGGACGCTTATAATTATAAACTGAATTTTTTTTTAATGTCATAGATGATTCGCAATGTAAGTGACTTTCTTCAGTTTGAAAGAGTGATTCATCCCTTTTTGAAGAAAAAAATCCATAAATGGATATATATATAGTTTATTCACTCGTTTGTTTGTTTGTTTGTTTGTTCTACATTGTATGATGCACACGCACACACACACACACACACACACACACACACTAAATATATATATATATATATATATATATATATATATATATATATATATATATATATATATATATATATATATATAATTCCTGCTGCATGCAGCCTCCAGCATAAATTATGCTCATCATTTTCCAGACTTTTCGCTATCTGTTTAAGTATGCAAGGGTGATCTTTGACTTTTTTTCTTCTTCCTCCCTATTTTGCTGCAGCCTTTTTATTTTATTTTACCAACGATGCTCAGTGTCTTACCATCAGATCACGTGGCCAGTGTATGAAGCAGCGAAGACAGGAGCAGAGAAGAAAGACAGAAGGAGAAGAAACAAGGAAGGAGGAGGGTGTGTGGGGTTGTGTGTGTGTGTGTGTGTGTGTGGAGCGGAGGAAGGAAGAATTCTCAGCAGCAAAATCCTCAAGGTCGTCAACCCTCAGTTCACGTGAGAGGTCAATGACCGACCATGACCCAGTTCTTTCCATTGACGTAGGCGGTTGCTATATTTGGCTCTTCGGAGGTCAACAACCTCGCAGTTTGCTAATAAAGTGGAAATTTGATTTTGTCTCCTCTTTTTAGCACATCTACACTCTCCCATCCTCCCTCCCCTTCCCTTCCATCCTCCTTCCCCTTCCCTCCCTCCCTCCCTCCCTCCTCCCTCCTTCCCTTCTCCTCGATTCCCTCCTTAACCTTTACCTCTCTCCTCCTTTTAAAATTGAGAGACAGAGAGAGATGGGGAAGGGGGGAAAGACAAGAGAGAGACGGAGACACGGGCGCTGATAGAGACAGACAGAAAGACAGAAAGAGAGAGACAGAGAAAGAGAGAGAGATCCATCTCTGCTTTCTTCAACATGTCAGTGAGACAGAGAGATAGAGAGTCAGACAGAGACAGAGAGACAGACAGACAGAGAGAGATCTGCTTTCTTCAACATGTGTTGTCAGAGTTAGAGAGAGACAGACACAGACATAGACAGACAGAGATAGATAGAAGACAGACAAAGACAGAGAGGAGAGAGAGAGAGAGAGAGAGACAGAGAGAGAGAGAGAGAGAGAGAAGAGAGAGAGATCATCTCTGCTTCTTCAACATGGAGAGACAGACAGACGAGAAGCACAAAACAGGACGAAGACAGATCAATAGATAGATAAGATAGATAGATAGATAGATAGATAGATAGATAGATAGATATAGATAGATAGATAGATAGATAGATAGATAGATAGAGAAGAGAGTTAGGTAGGTGGGTGTTGGTGTGTGGGGATGGCAGGAGGATAGATGATGATGATGGAGGAGATGAGAAGGATGGACAGGAATGTGATAGATAGAAGAAAGATAGATAGATAGATAGATAGATAGATAGATAGATAGATAGATAGTAGATAGATAGATAGAGAAGAGAAGATGAGAGAGATACAGAGACACAGAGAGACAGAGAGATCCATCTCTGCTTTTTCAACATAGGAGAGACAGACAGACAGATAGATAGAAGACAGAGACAGACAGAGAGAGTACAGAGAAACAGACAGAGAGATCCATCTCTGCTTTCTTCAACATGAGAGACAGACAGATAGATAGACAGACAGATAGATAGATAGATAGATAGATAGACAGACAGACAGACAGAAGACAGACAGATAGATAATACGACAGACAGAGACAGAGACAGATAGAAGATAGATAGATAGATAGATAGATAGATAGATAGAAGTAGATAGATAGAAATAGATAGATATAATAGATAGATTAATGAGATATAGGCAGACAGAAGAAGATACAGAGAGACAGAGAGACAGAGAGATCCATCTCTGCTTTCTTCAACATGAGACAGACAGACAGACAGACAGACAGATAGATAGATAGACAGATAGGCAGTCAGAGAGATACAGAGACACACAGAGAGACATCCATCTCTGCTTTCTTCACTGTGTGTCTTCTGTCAGTGTACTTTCTCCTACCGGCCATTTTGGAAAATAAGGGCATTGGGATTATTTCTCCTTGAGGGTCGCCTTTGGAAAAAAAACAAAAAAAAACAGCGTGCATAGTTGAGTGTCTTACAAAATCCCCCTTCAGGAAAAAAAAACTCCCTAAATATTCTCAAGTCAAGTCAAGTCAAACTGTTATTTCCAGATGGTACATTGAATAAGCAATGCATTTGCTGTTTTTTCATCGAGCGATCTATCTAAGAACAAATTTCTTAATGATTATACTGAAATACTACATTATTGCATTATTTACCATTAAATTAAACCAGTAAAAAGAGGAAAATCGATAAGATAATACATTGAAAAATACACAAATTACACACATAACACGCACACACATACTCATACACACCTGCGCGCGTGCGCGCTCACGTACACAACCACTCACAACCACATCACACAACACAAGCAGACTTATCAAGAATGTTTTAAGAATTAAATAAAAAAAAATCATAAAACGTCAGGACAAACAAATTACTTCACCTACTGTTTCATAACATCTTTTCTGATTTGCATATCTATACTTACGTTCTCACATTGTGTGTGTGTGTGTGTGTGTGTGTGTGTGTGTGTGTGGTGTGTGTGTGTGTGTGTGTGTGTGTGTGTGTGTGTGTGTGTGTGTGTGTGTGTGTGTGTGTGTGTGTGGTGTGAATGAAAAATCTGGAGTAAGAACAACAGCGAGATACTTGTGTTGAAACAGTCTCTTTACCTTTTTGTTTAAAGCTATAAAGCTTGCAGTGAGGTGTCTCAGAAAGCTTTCAGGAAACAATAAAAAGAAAAAGAAATCCCATGAATCTGCCTTTGTGGAAATAAAATGGTAGGTCGCGAGGGGACAGGGGTGGGGTGGGAGTCACTGCTACAGGACAACATTTAGATCAAAGTCTTGGGGTCCCGGGTTCGAATCCCTTTCAGGAAATTTTTCGCCTGGAGTTAACATCAGTGCCGACTCCACTCTCCCCCCCCCCCCTCCCCCCCTACCCCCCCTACCCCCACCCCAAAGTTCCTTCCAATGAGACTATAAACCGAGGTCCAGTGTACGAACGCACGCAGAACATCTTGCGCACACGTTAAAATCCTGTTCCGCTTTTCGTAAGAGTAGGCCATTGTGTGCCGGTGGGAACAGATGACAGAATTTACAAAACCGCATACACACAAGGACTTGGATATAAAAGAGCACATAAGTGCTTATTCCATTATCATCGATATAAAAGAATAAAGTTTAAATAAATTAAATAAATAAAGGGGGGACAGGTTTTAATGTGTAAACGAGATGATCTGCGTGCATTTGCACACGGGACCTCGGTTTATAGTCTCATCCGAAGGACTTTGGGGAGAGTGGAGTCTGCACTGATGTTAACTCCAGGTAAGAATGGGGGGGGGGGGGGGGGAATTCCCTCGAACGGATGCCTCTGAGGTGGCTCGAGCCCAGGCCATCAGATCACGAGCGCAATGCTCTAACCACTAGGCTATCCCGTCCCCCAAAGACTGTTTTTACAAGTGATAGGTAAATGCTCAAATCAGAAAACAAGAGACCATGTGGTATTGTATTGTATTCTATTGCATTACATCGTACTGTACTGTATAGTATTGTATTGTGTTATACTGTATTGTATTGTACTGTACTGTATTGTATTGTATTGTACTGTAAAGGTAAAGGTGTCCCATAACCTGTAAGATCGTAAGGGAGCGAGGCGTCAGAGACCTCACTTCTCTAAGGGCCAGCATATTGAGGGCGGCGCCCATCTCTCCTCTCCCTCGCTGCTTTACCTTCCCTGACCCTAAAGAGGGCAAGGTACCCATTCACACTTGGGGAACTGTACTGAAGCCAAGGCGCGCGAACGGTCACCCATCCAACTGGTAACCACGCTCGATGCTGCTTAACCTTGGCTGGGGGAAAGTGAGTGCTCTGACCACTGAGCTATCCCCTCCCACAGCTGATAATCATATCAGCGTGAAATTCGTGCTGCTCCCCCTGCGGAGAGCACGTCGCCACAAAAGTAGCGCCACCCATTTTTTTCCCTGTCTTCACGCGTATATGTTTTCCCGTTCAGAGAGGTTTTTTCAACAGAATTTTACCAGGGATAACTCTCTTCTCACTTACAATGTATGATTAAACACAAGACCTCCATTTATCGTCTCTTCCGAAAGACTAGCATCCACAATGTATGTACTAATGGATAGAGGAAAGTTTTAATTCATATAGGCCTCGAACCTGACAACTTTTCCATTTATAGATATATATGTGTGTGCTACGGAAAGCAGAGGATTGCGAGGAGTGGAGGAAGCTGGTTACAAAATCTTTAGTGATGCCCCTCGATCTGCAGGACTACGGGAGATAAAACAAAGCTGTGGAAACACTTATTATCTTTGCTTCTATTTTTTCTGCTAAAGACTCTCGGCTAGAGCTGAGAGATTCAATCACCAATGGTGAGATATTGTGCATACCACCGTTTCTTCTACCCACCATTAAAGGAAGCCGCATTATTACGACTTCAGAGAGGATAGCTCAACACACGACACCAGTTTGCTGACTTAAGGGCCTACACTCCCGAAAGGCAGAGCGGGGCTTTGAACGTGTAAGCAAGATATTCCGCTATAGTCTCATCATCGGGAAGGACTTTCTGTGGGGAGTAGTAGAGTCGCTCGGTACTGATGTTAACTCCAAGGGAAAAAGTCCCCTTTGACGGTGATGACTTGATCCCAGGCCTTCACATCACGAGCACATCCCTAACCTCCAGGCTGCCACCCCCCCCCCCACCCCCACCCTACCCACTACCCCCATGTTCCAGAGTGACAGCACAGACCAATAAAATGATGGTGTTCGTTACCCAAAGTTCCAAAGCCAAACGAAGTATTGACTGCATGGCTGATGAGAATATAGACAGAAGGAGGTTTGTCCAGTTGCCGTGGAACTGATTGGCGATGATGGTACTAGTGGTGAAGGTGAAGGTGTTCATGATGGTGATGATGATGATGGATGTAGTGGTGGTGGTGGTGATGATGATGATGAGGGAGGAGGAGGAGGGTGGTGGTGGAGGTATTCATGATGGTGATGATGATGATGGATGTAGTGTTGGTGGTGATGATGATGGATGTAGTGTTGGTGGTGATGATGATGGATGTAGTGTTGGTGGTGATGATGATGAGGAGGAGGAGGAGGAAGAGGAGGAGGGTGGTGGTGGTGGTGGTGGTGGTGTGTGGTGGTGGTGGTGGTGGTGGTGGGGGTGGGTGGTGGTGGTGAGGAGGAGGAGGGAGGAGGAGGAGAAGTAGGAGGGTGGTGGTGGTGGTGGTGGTGGTGGTGGTGGTGGTGGTGGTGGTGGTGGTGGTGGATGATGATGATGATGATGATGATGATATGATGATGAGATGATGATGATGATGATGATGATCGTGATCATGATCATGATGAAGGAGTTGAGGTGGTGTTGGTGGTGGTGCTGCTGCTGTTGCTATAACTGTTGCTGCTACTAATGGTGGTGGTGGTGGTGGTGGTGGTGGTGGTGGTGGTGGTGGTGGTGGTGTGCTGCTGCTGCTGCTGCTGCTGCTGCTGCTGCTGCTGTTGCTATAACTGTTGCTGCTACTAATGGTGGTGGTGGTGATGGTGGTGGTGGTGGTGGTGATGGTGGTGGTGGTGATGGTGATGGTGGTGACGACAATGCTGCTACTGCTGCTGCTACTCATGATGATGATGATGATGATGATGATGATGATGATGATGATGATGATGATGATGATGATGATGATGATGATGATGATGGCTGTTGGTGATTCAACACTTCGTTTCCCTGGAGTTAACATCAGTGCCGACTCCTCTCTCCCCAAAAGGTCTTTCGGATGAGACTATAAACCGAGGTCCCGTGTGCGAACGCATGCAGACCATCTTGCACACACGTTAAAACCTGTTCCGCTATTCGGAAGAGTAGGCCATTTTGTGCCGGTGGGAACGGATGACAACATTTACAAAACTGCATACACACGGGGACTGGATGTTAAAAAAGCACATGAATGCTTATTCCATTATCAAAAAGCACACGAGTGGTTTATTCCATTATCCTCGAAATAAAAGAATAAAATAAACTCATAATGAATGGCTGTCTCCAGTCGCGAGAGAGTCGTAGTATAAACTGGTGGATCGGTGGTGTAGAGGTAACGCGCCTGTCTAGAATGCGAAAAGTCCGGGTCGGAAGTGTCCGGTGGTTCGAATCCCGTTTGGGCCCGAAACTTTTCCCCCATCCATTAGACCATGAGTGGTGGTCTGGGCGCTAGTCTTTCGGATGAGACGATAAACCGAGGTCCCGTGTGTTACACAAAATTTTCAGCGCACGTAAAAGAACCCACGGCAACAAGAGAGTTGTCCCTGGCAAAATTCTTAGAAAAAAAGTCACTCTTATAGGGAAACAAATACAGCTGCAGACCAAAAAAAAAAGTGTGGCGCTACTCTTGTGGCGACGCGCTCTTCCCGGGGAGAGCAGCCCGAATTTCACGCAGAGAAATCTCGTGACTTAAAGTGGTATAAATAAATAAATAAACTGAGTTTTGCAATAGCTGGTGGTCATCTGTTACACCCACGTGTACTGTGGTCACAGTTTGTTTGGGGGGCTCTGTATATGGTCAGTAAGTAAGGATGTTTTGCGATCCTAACTTTACTAACTAGGGACGGGATAACTCAGTGGTCAGAGCACTCGTTTTTCCCCCAACCCAATGTTAAGCAACGTCGAGCTTGGTTACCAAGTGGATGGATGACCGTTTGCGCGCCTTGGCTTCAGTACAGTCCCCCAGTTCACCCAGCTGTGAATGGGAACCTGCTCTCTCTAGGGTCAGGGAAGGTAAAAAGCAGCGAGGGAGAGGAGATGGGCACTGCCTTCAATAATCTGGCCCCTAGAAAAGCCCCAACGACCTCAAAAGTTATAGGTACACCTTTAGGCCTACCTGGTTTTTGTTTATTTGTATTTACTAAAAATTGTACTGGTAAAGGGGATAAAGCTCGCTTACCTATGTTAGGCACTCATGGGGCCATCAGTTAGAGAGGCCCTGCACTGCTACTGGGTCACTTTGGTAGTGTTCGGTGATATCTGCTCGATCCCAGTCTTTCTAATAAGCCCATAGCAAACTCACTCGTGGTAGAAAGAAGCTGGCCGGATTATTTATTTTTAAATGGAAAAAGAAAAAAAAAGAAAAATCTCTATGACTTTAAATATTCTTCTTCGAACACTCACACAGCAACTATTGCTGTCTGTCATCTGAGCAAAAAAATGCGTTGCGCTGCTGTTAAGCGCCTGACAAGTCAGGCCCAGCACATCCGACTTCGGCATAGGAGAGAATTGATATCTTTTAAGTAGCTCTGGAGAGAAAAAAAAGGCAGGAGAATGGACCAAGAAGGCAGAAAATAGACGAGAAGGAGGTGACAAGAGGATAAGGAACAAGGCAGAAACAAAGAGAGGGATAGAAAAGAGGGACTTCCTACCACAGAATTTTGTTTATTTTGACAGGCCCCCGGCATCCCCGCAGGAAGCTTAAAAGGATTCGAACCTTAAAAAATGTCCAGGAAGTAACTCAACGCACTATCCACTGTGCCATGGTATGTGATACGTTTCATTCTTTTTCATTATTTCAATTTCCTTTTTCTTATTATGCTTTGTTTTTATGGGTGTGGGTTTTTTTCTTTTTCGTGTTAATGTTGTTGTTTTTTTTGTTGGTTCGATTTTGCTTGGGGTGGGGTGGGGATGGGGGATATCATATTTTCTGTTGATTTTTTTCTTTTTGCTTTCTTTAAGTAGGGGCTCTATTTCTTTACTTTCTTGTGGTATTGTTGTTGATTTTTGTGTGTTCGTTTTTGTATTGGAAGGGGGTATTATCTGTTTTTTTCTTGTTGAATGTTTCTCTTTTTTTTTCAGTTTTGTTGGGGTTTTTTGTGGTGGAGGGGGAGGGGGTTGTTGGTTTTTCTTTCTTTCTTTCTCGTGTTATTGTTGTTGATTATTTTTATTTGTTCGTTATTTTTTGCTTTTTGGGGGAGGTGGTTTGAGTGCGGGGTGGGGGAGGGGAGAAAGTGGTTTTATTATCTCATATTTCGTTTTGATTTTTTTGTTAGCTTTCTTATAGTATGAGCTTTTTCCTTTTTTTCTGTGTGTTATTTTTGTTATTGAATTTTTGTGTTTATTTATGGCTTTTTTGTTTGGGTGTAGGGGTTTTTTTTCTCGTTCTTCACCTTTTTTATATTTTTGTGGTCATCCACACCAGTAGCGGCAGACTTAATCAGAAGACACAAATCAAGGGCTTCCTACACTGAATACCACTGGCCCCCAAAGGGCTCTTCTATTTTCAATTGACGTTCGACCGATTTCGCCCAGTAAACTAGGATGACACACGACAGAGAGATAACTACAACAACAACAAAAAGAAAGAAAAGAAAAATAGACAAGAAATCAAACGAAACAAGGCCGGGAGAGAGAGAGGGAGGAGAAGGAGGAGGGAGATAACAAAGCACAGAGAGAGAGAGGAGAACAAAGCAGTGAGAGATAGAGAGGAGAACAAAGCAGAGAGAGAGAGATGAGAGAGAGAGGAGAACAAAGCAGTGAGAGATAGAGAGGAGAACAAAGCAGAGAGAGAGAGATGAGAGAGAGAGGAGAACAAAGCAGTGAGAGGGAAAAGAGAGGGAGAACAAAGCAGAGAGAGAGAGATGAGAGAGAGAGGAGAACAAAGCAAGAGAGAGAGAGCAGAGCACAGAGAGAGAGAGTGAGAGAGAGAGAGAATAAGAAAGATAGAGAGGAGAACAAAGCATAGAGAGAGAGGAGGAGGAAAACAAAGCACAGAGAGAGAGGAGGAGGAGAGGAGAACAAAGCACAGAGAGAGGAGGAGGGGGAGAACAAAGCACAGAGAGAGAGGAGGACGAGAACAAAGCACAGAGAGAGAGGAGGAGTAGAACAAAGCACAGAGAGAGGATGAGTAGAACAAAGCAGAGAGAGAGAGAGAGGAGGAGTAGAACAAAGCACAGAGAGAGAGGAGGAGTAGAACAAAGCACAGAGAGAGAGGAGGAGGAGAACAAAGCACAGAGAGAGAGGAGGAGGAGAACAAAGCACAGAGAGAGAGGAGGAGGAGAACAAAGCAGAGAGAGAGAGGAGGAGGAGAACAAAGCAGAGAGAGAGAGGAGGAGGAGAACAAAGCAGAGAGAGAGAGGAGGAGTAGAACAAAGCACACAGAGAGAGGAGGAGGATAACAAAGCACAGAGAGAGAGAAGGAGTAGAACAAAGCACAGAGAGAGAGGAGGAGTAGAACAAAGCACAGAGAGAGAGGAGGAGGAGGGGAGAACAAAGCACACAGAGAGAGGAGGACGAGAAGCAGAGAGAGAGGAGGAGTAGAACAAAGCACACAGAGAGGAGGAGAACAAAGCACAGAGAGAGAGGAGGAGAGGAGAACAAAGCACAGAGAGAGAGGAGGACGAGAACAAAGCACAGAGAGAGAGGAGGAGGAAAACAAAGCTCAGAGAGAGAGGAGGAGAGGAGAACAAAGCACAGAGAGAGAGGAGGACGAGAACAAAGCACAGAGAGAGAGAGAGGAGGAGTAGAACAAAGCACAGAGAGAGAGGAGGAGTAGAACAAAGCAGAGAGAGAGAGGAGGAGGAGAACAAAGCACAGAGAGAGAGAGGAGGAGTAGAAAAAAAGCAGAGAGAGAGAGGAGGAGTAGAACAAAGCAGAGAGAGAGAGGAGGAGTAGAACAAAGCACAGAGAGAGAGAGGAGGAGGAGAACAAAGCAGAGAGAGAGAGAGAGAGTAGAACAAAGCACAGAGAGAGAGAGGAGGAGTAGAACAAGCACAGAGAGAGAGGAGGAGGGGAGAACAAAGCACAGAGAGAGAGGAGGAGTAGAACAAAGCACAGAGAGAGAGGAGGAGAGAACAAAGCACAGAGAGAGAGGAGGAGTAGAACAAAGCACAGAGAGAGAGGAGGAGTAGAACAAAGCACAGAGAGAGAGGAGGAGTAGAACAAAGCACAGAGAGAGAGGAGGAGAAAACAAAGCACAGAGAAGAGGAGGAGGAGAGAGAACAAAGCACAGAGAGAGAGGAGGAGTAAACAAAGCACAGAGAGAGAGGAGGAGAGAACAAAGCACAGAGAGAGAGGAGGAGTAGAACAAAGCACAGAGAGAGAGGAGGAGTAGAACAAAGCACAAGAGAGAGTGAAAGGGAGGAGGGAGAACAAAGCACAGAGAGAGAGGAGGAGAAAGAAGAGGAGAGGAGGGAACAAAGCAGAGAGAGAGAGGGGATGAGAGGAGAACAAAGCACAGAGAGAGAGGAGGAGGAGAACAAAGCACAGAGAGAGAAGAGGAGGAGAACAAAGCAGAGAGAGAGAGGGAGGAGAGGAGAACAAAGCACAGCGAGAGAGGAGAGGGAGAACAAAGCAGAGAGAGAGAGGGGAGGAGAGGAGAACAAATCACAGAGAGAAAGAGTGAGAGAGAGGAGGAGGAGGGGGAGAACAAAGCACAGAGAGAAAGAGTGAGAGAGAGGAGGAGGAGGGGAGAAACAAAGCACAGAGAGAAAGAGTGAGAGAGAGGAGGAGGAGGGGGAGAACAAAGCACATAGAGAGAGGAGGAGGAGGGGGAGAACAAAGCACACACAGAGTGAGAGAGAGAGAGTGGGGGGGGACTAAGCACACAGAGAGAGAGGGGGGGGGGGGGGTATGAAGAAATCAAAAGAGAGCAATGTGGAGAGAGGAGAGAGAGAGAGAGAGAGAGAGAGAGGAGAGAGAGAGAGAGAGAGAGAGAGAAGAGAGAGAGAGAGAAATAGACGGAGGAGGAGGAGGGGTACCAAATCACAGAGAGAGAGTGAATGAATGAATGAAGGAAGGAAGGAAGGAAGGAAGGAATCTATAATCTATATTTTTCAAGGGTAACAGAATAAGCATGTGCATACTTTTTTTCATCCGGCCCTTGCCCTGATTAGGGACTATCAACAAAA
>CM054158.1:29901525-29906525 GCA_028751875.1 Rapana venosa
CCCGTCCCCCCTTATGTTATGTACCAGTTGTGTGTTTGTGTTGTTGTTTTGTTGTGGGGGTTTTGGGCCTTCCAGTGGTATATGTGTGTTCTTGAGGCAGGGGGAGGGGGAGGAAGGGGAAGGGGAGAGGGCAAGGGAGGCTGTGTGTGTGTGTGTTATGTGGCACAATGTAGCAAAGGCCATTGTATTGTACTGTATTGTATTGCATTGCATTGTAATGTATTGTGTTTATGGTATTGTATTGTATCTCACTTTCAACATGACAGACTCCTCTGTATGAAATCTGGGGTATTTTCCCACTGATGGGTTGCTACCAGAGCAACACCACTCTTTTTTTTTAAACAATTTTTTTCCCATTTGTGTAACTATTACGCTATGAAGGTGGCTTATTTTGTGTACAGACTTATGCAGAAGACAACTCTCTTGTTGCTATGAGGTTGCTGCTGCTGTTGTTGTTGTTGTTATTGTTTGACGTGCGCTCCTTCTTCATATTAACTAAATTCAACAGTGAACGGCTCCTATAAGCAGTAACTTTATCATGGGAGACAACCTCTGTAAACAACAAACCCAGAAATTACCTCCCAGTAAGAATTTGTCATTGAATGGGGCTTTTTTGTTGGTTGGTGTGGTGGTGGGAGGCTGGTGTGGTTGGGGAGAAGGGTTGGGTTTTTTATGCCCCCACCCCACCCCTTATTCCTGTGCCCTGTGTCTTACAGGCTTACAGTTTGTAAGGAATACAAAATATCAACACTTTCTCTGTGTGTGTTTGTTTGTTGTTGTTGTTTTTTTAATTTTCTGTAGTCTAGTTTTCAAGTTTAATGCTCATGATGGTCTGGCCCCAGCCTGGGTTTTCTATAAAAAAAAAAGGACATATCAGTTGTATAATTATTTGGTTGAAAAAAAAACTTTTTTTTAAAAATTAATCAAACAGCTTCGAACAGGGAGCTAACAAACCCACCATGTAGGCAGAAGTGGATAAGTAACCATGTACCAGGAAAATTAATTCAGGTCTCTGCTAAATATCATAGTTAATTTTTTTTATGCCACTTTAAGTCACCACTGTTTTCTCTGACTGAAATTCGGGCTGTTCTCCCCCCAGGGAGAGCCCCTCGCACCACAATACCAGCCCCATCCATTTATCTTTTTTTTTCGTTTCCTGTACCCCAACTGTATTTGTTTCCCTATCAGAGAAGCTTTTTTTTCGACAGAATTTTCGCCAGGGACAACTCTCTTGTTGCCGTGGGGTTCTTTTACGTGGGCTTAAATATGTGTAACACACGAAACCTCGGTTTATCGTCTCATCCGAAAGACTAGCACCCAGACAACAACTCATAGTCTAATGGATGCAGAGGAGGTGGTGGGGGGGATGAAGTGTCGGGGCCCAAACAGGGATCAAACCACCGCACACACTTCCGACCCAGACTTTTCGCTTTCTAGGCAGGTGCGTTACCTCTAGACCACGGATCCAGATACATACATCAAGAATAAATCTGCAGCCTTAAGGAGAAACAAACACTATTTTGAGCTTGCTCTAGTTCGTGTATGCTGATTTGGGGGAAAAAAACACACACTTCCTCTTACTATGTCGAGATTTAAATGAAAACTCGAGAAGAAACCAGCTATTTTAACTCTCTGTATTCTCTCTGAGCTGAAGAGAGAGAGAGAGAGAGAGAGAGAGACAGACAGACAGACAGACAGAGACAGGCAGACAGAGACAGAGAGAGATATTGCATGTATAACGATTGCACAAAGAGAATCGATATACCCCCTTTCTGCATAATATGAGGGAGGAGGCCAAAATGAAACGGTCATGTGACTTGAAATTTAATCGCTGAATGTTGATTGGTCCATTTGTTGTGTGTGTGTGTGTGTGGCGTGAAAATCAACAAGGAAGAAGTTTGCCCTAGAGTTCACAAGGTAGCCTTGTTACCCAAGAATTGGGGGGGGGGAGGTTCTTGGGGGTGGGGGTAGGGTTTCCTTTTCTGTTGGGTTGCTTGTTTGTTGTTTGGTGGTGGGGGGGGGGGGTTCTTTACGAGGTCAAATGTATGAAGGGTGTTGTTTTTTTATTTGGGCCACTCTGAAATCTGGGACACTGAAAATGTACCCGTGTTCTAAAAATATTGGATGACATGAAAAAGGTATGGTGATTTATAGTGATTGAAGGGTGTGTGTGTATGTGTGTTGTCTGTGTGTGTGTGTGTGCGTGTGTGTGTATGTGTGTGTGTGTGTTGCGTGTGTGTGTGTGCGTGTGTGTGGTGGTGTGTGTGTGTGTGTGTGTTGCGTGTGTGTTGTGTGTGTGTGTGTGTGTTGTGTGTGTGTGTGTGTGTGCTCCTGTTGTAGTGCAAACCCCTTCTTCATTCTCTATCCTACCCCTTTCCTTTTCCTGACCCTGGTTCGAATCTTGTTCAAGGGGATATTTTTCCCCTGGAGTTAACATCAGTGCCGACTCCACTCTCCCCAAAAGTCCTTCAGATGAGACTATAAACCGACGCCCCGGTGCAAACCCACGCAGAACATCTTTCGCACACGTTAAAACCCGTTCTGCTTTTTGGAAGAGTAGGTCATTGTGCGCCGGTGGGAAAGGATGACAAAAATGACAAAACTGCATACCCAAAGTAACTGGATGTAAAAAAAAAAAAAAAGCACAAGAGTGCTTATTCCATTATTCTCGAAATCAAATAATAAAATGAATAAATAAATATCTGTAACAGTGGTGCAGTCCGAGTTAGGATCGAAAACAATCTGAATACCTTCTGTAAAGAACTTCTTCCTGGTTTCTTTTTTTTTAAAGAAAATGTATGGATACAAATCCTGGCTATAGTACCAGAATTCAAATTGTACCCCTGCTGTATTTAAGCTGGACAATGTTGTCAGTTCTTCTAGTGGGTTGACGGCTTGTATCTTGTAATCTGTATGTAAAAGTGCACATGAGTGCTTATTCCATTATCCTCGACATAAAAGAATAAATTAAATAAAATAACCTAACGCTCTGTATTATATCACTGGGTCATACAAGATAGTTCAGAATGGCAGGAGTTTAAAAAGCAGTAGCCTTCCTCTCATGCTCTGTTTACATGATTTTTAGTACTGGTACTTGGGTGGAGCGATTTGTTACGGATATCAGAAGACCGGGCGCAGGGAGTGGAGGAAGCTGGTTCCAAAATCTTCAGTGGTGCCCCCTTACGGTTTACAGGACTGCTTGATAGATGAAGGTGAAGTATTGGTTACAAGTTTCTCCCATTCTTTTATCTACTAACGTCTGCCCTTCAAGGAATAACACCATTTTTGTTTGGATTTTTTTTTCGTGGTCAAATACACGACCAAACAGTAGCAAGTTTTGTTATCAGGTTCGGAAAGTAGTGTGAGTTTTGGGTACGTGGGGTTCTTTTTTTTTTGCGGGGGGGGGGGGGGGGGCGGAGGGGGGAGGGAGGGATGTCTCAAATTGTTTGTTGAGCTTGTTCTGCTGTTCGGATCTCCACCCCCCCCCCCCCCACCCTCCACCCACCCCTCCATCCCCACCCCCTCCCAGCCATATTTATTTATTTATTTATTTTTATTATTTTATTTCGAGGATAATGGAATAAACACTCGATGTGCTATTTTCCACATCTAGTTCCCGTGTGAATGAAATTTTCTAAATTTTGACATTCTTCCCACTGGCACACAATAGCCTACTCTTCCGAAAAGCGGAACAGGTTTTAACGTGTGCGCAAGATGTTCTGCGTGCATTCGTACACGGGACCTCGGTTTATAGTCTCATCCGAAGGACTTTTTGGAGGATTGGAGTCACCAGAGATGTTAACTCCAGGGGAAAAAAATGCCCCCTTGAACGGGATTCGAACCCGGGTCAGCAGATCACCAACAAGGTAGCTGCATTCCGACTTCGAGAATGATGTCTAAACACGACACCAACGTGCATGCGTGCGGTGTTGCAAATTTTGTCAGCCATGCCTACCAGCAGACAATGGCCTACTCTTTCGAAAGGTGGAACAGGTTTTAACGTATGAGAAAGACGTTCTGCGTGCGTTTGCACACGTGACATTGGTTTATTGTCTCACCCGAAGGATTTTCGGGGGATGGGAGACGGTACTGATGTTAACTCCATGGGAAAAATCCCCTCAAACAGGTGCACTGGTAGTGGCTCGAACCCGGGCCATCAGATCGCAAGCTCAACGCTCTAACCACTAGGCTATCCCATCCCCCGTATGGAATTAAAGTCAAAGAAATAGCTCACTCTACAGTAGTACATTTAGAATTGTACATTCGTGGGTTATGGTTATGGTGTACGGAATACATGGAATAATGAATTAAAGTAAAACTGAATGTTCAAAAGCAAAAGAAGGAAAAATATTATTTGATGCTTTTGGAGAACAAAGTTTACTCTCTCTCTCTCTCTCTCTCTCTCTCTCTCTCTCTCTCTCTCTCTCTCTCTCTCTCTCTCTCTCTCTCTTCTCTCTCTCTCTCTCTTCTCTCTCTTGATGCTTTTGGAGAACAAAGTTTGCTCTCTCTTTCTTACTCTCTCTCTCTTTCTTTCTTTCTCTCTGTCTCTGTCTCTGTCTGTGTGTGTGTGTGTACATGTGTGTCAGCGTATTTATTTATCTATTTTTCTATCTATCTATCTATCTATCTACTCTTTTATTTTGAGGGTAATGGAATAAGCACGAATGTGCTTTTATACACCCAGTCCCCGTGTGTATGCAATTTTGTAAATTTTGTCATCCGTTCCCACCAGGCACAGAATGGCCTACTCTTCCAAAAAGTGGAACAGGTTTTAACGTTTGCACAAGATGTTCTACGTGCGTTCAAACATAGGACTTCGGTTTATAGTCTCATCCGAAGGACTTTTGGGGATAGTGGAATCGGCACTGATGTTAACTCCAGAGGAAAATATTCTCTTGAACGGGATTTGAACCCGGGTCAGCAGTTCACAAGCGAAATTCGCAATGCTCTAACCAACTAGGCTATCCCGTTAGAGAGAGAGAGACAGAAAGAGAGAATGT
>CM054158.1:29909025-29919025 GCA_028751875.1 Rapana venosa
CTCCATCTGCTGACCCGGATTCGAATCCCCGTTCAATGGGATTTTTATCTCCTGGAGTTAACATCAGTGCTCCAAAAAGTCCTTCGGATGAGACTATAAACTTGAGGCCCTGTGTGCCAACGCAAGTAGGACATCTTGTACACATGTTAAAACCTATTCCGCTTTTCGGAAGAGTAGGCCATGTTTTGCTGGTGGGAACAGATGACAAAGTTTACGAAACAGTACGTACACGAGGACTGGATGTGTGGAAAAAAAGCACAATCCATTATCTTTGAAAAAAATAAGATAAGAATAGAATAAAACAAATATAAAAGTCATCAAGGCAATTTAAGACACCAGCGGGAAAAGTGTATATTTTAACTGAGAAAATAATAGTGGTAGAAAACAAGTACAGGTAACTACATTTCTTGATCGTTATGAAATATGAAAAAAAATTATCTTCATACAGTATCAAACAAAGTCAATATAAAATGTATATACTAACAAAAACCAATATGAAATTTAAAAAAACCATCTATTTATTCTCTTTATTGTTAATCTATTCTTTCGTTTCGAGGATAATGGAATAAGGCATTCAAAACATCACTAGAAGTGAACAGACGTAAAATTGAAGTCAACAATAGGCATTCATGCGGTGTTGTGTCTTTTTTACATCCAGTCCTCGTCAGGATGAGATGTTGTCACTTTTGTCATCCGTTCTCACCAGAACACAAATGGCCTACTCTTCCAAAAGGCGGAACAGGATTTAACGTGTGCGCAAGATGTTCTGCGTGCGTTCGCACACGGGGGTCTCAATTTATAGTCTCATCCGAAGGACTCTAGCCAGAGTGGATTCGGCACTGATGTTAACTCCATGGGAGAAATCCCCTTGAATGGCCTTCTCTGTGGTGGATCGAACCTGGGCCCTCAGATCACGAGGGCAACGTTTTAACCACCAGACTACCCCATCCCCCAAATATACTGTTGACGAGTTCATTCACCAACACAGTGTAGGGAGGACCGGGATAGCCTGGTTGGTTTGAGCGTTGATCATTGCGCTGGTGATCTGCTGCCCTGGGTTCCAGTCCCGTTCAAGGGGATGTGTTGTTCCTCCTGGAGTTAACATCAGTGCCGATTCCACTCCCCCCAAAATGTCCTTCAGGTCAGACTATAAATCAAGGTTCCAAGTGCGAACGCACGCAAAACATCTTGCGCACACGTTCAAACCTCTTCCACTTTTCGGAAGAGTGGGCCTGTGTGTGCCGGTGGGAACGGATGACAACATTTACAAAACTGCAAACACGCGGGGGACTGGATGTTAAATAAAAGCACATAAATGCTTATTTCATTATCCTAGAAATAAAAAAATAATAGAAAGAAAAACAAGAAAGAGTAGACCTAAAGTAAAGTTGAAACAAAATCCTAGAGGACAATAAAATTTCTTTTTCCTCGCTGGTTAGAGTATGACAGAAATGATCAGAATGAATGAAAATGTCCGTCAAGATAAAAGTCTCCCATAATCTGTTGTGGTCGTAGGGGAGCCAGGCATCAGAGACCTCAACTTCTCTAAGGGGCCAGCATATTGAAGGCGGCAGCGCCCATCTCCTCTCCCTCGCTGCTTCACCTTCCCTGACCGTAAAGAGGGCAGGTACCCATTTTACAGCTGGGTGAACTGGGTGACTGTACTGAAACGAAGAGCTGAGGTTTCGTGAGCAGCTCACAGTTCATCTGTTCACCTTACCTGTCTCCTCCATCGTTGCTGTCGTAGGAAGGAGCTCCGCAAGATGCCACCAGGGTTCGCCATCTTTGCTTATCTCTGCCGAGGTCTACGATGTCCTGTAGCCCTCCTCCCAGACCACTGACCTCAGTGATGTTGGCCATGTAGGATGTTGGTGGTGGTGGTCTGCCTCTTTTCCTTCTGCCTTCAGCTTTGCCTTGGAGAACTGTCGTCATCGGATTTGTCTGTGTGTGTTTCTGTTTATATGACCAACGTATCTCGATCTGCGCTTATTTATTTATTTATTTATTTATTATTTATTTATACCACTTTAAGTCACGGCAGATTTATCTGCGTGAAATTCGGGTTGCTCCTCCAAGGGAAGAGCGCATCGCCACAAGAGCAGCGCCACCCTTTTTTTGTTTTCTTTTTCTTGTCTGCAACTGTGTTTGTTTCCGTATCAGAGTGAGTTTTTCTACATAATTTTGCCAGGGACAACTCTCTTGTTGCCGTGGGTTCTTTTACGTGCGCTAAATAAGCATGTGTAACACACGGGACCTCGGTTTATCGTCTCATCCGAAAGACTAGCGCCCAGACCACCACTCATGGTCTAATGGATGGGGGTGGGAAAGTTTCGGGTCCAAACGGGATTCGAACCACCGCACACTTCCGACCAGGACTTTTCGCTTTCTAGACAGGCGCGTTACCTCTAAACTACCGATCCACATGCTTATCAGTTTCAGCGACCATAAATTGTCTTGGCACTGTGAGTTCATCAAGAATGCTTTCATGTTGTTCTTCTGTCTGACCAGTTGACTCTTAGAAGTCGCCCGTAGAACCACATTTCCACTGCATTTATTTTGTCTCTTTTCTATCTTCATAGTGTCCAGGCTTCTGACCCATATAGCAATACAGGCCAGGTTGGTGTTATGGACGATTCTCATTCTGAGATATGTAGGTATGCCCCTGTCTTATCAAAATGTTCTGTAACTGAATCGTCTTTTGTGTACTGTGGGCAAGGCATCTCCACTATAATGAAATTTCTGCCCAGTTTCCAAAACAGCAGCTACCTCCTCTGCTGTTTTGGAGGTCATCGTAGGACACGTCGGACAAACATACACCGATTCTAGCTTTGCCGTCTTGCACCAAAATTGCCGAAGTTTGTGCTCCTCTGTTTTTGCTGGTACCAACAAAGAGAAAGAAAAGGTGTTCGTTGAATAGCTCTTTCCTCTGTGGGGATGCCTGTCAGTTTTAATAGCGTTTATCTGGAAATTCTGTGCTAGGAATTCCCTCTTTTCTATCCCTCTCGTTGTTTTTGCCTTGTTCCTTTTCTTCCTGTCATTTCTTTCTTGTCTATTTTCTGCCTTCTTGGTCCATTCTCCTGCCTTTTTTTCCAGAAAGACTTAAAAGATAACAATTCTCTCCCACGCCAAAGTTGGATGCGCTAGGCCTGACTTGTCAGGAGTCTAACGGCAGCGGAACGCGTTTTCGCTCGTATGACAGACAGTAATAGTTTCTGTGTGAATTGAGCGTTCGAGGAAGACGAAGAAGAAGAAGAAGAAGAAGAAGAAGAAGAAGAAGAAGAAGAAGAAAGAAGAAGAAGAAGAGAAGAAGAAGAAGAAGAAGAAGAAGAAGAAGAAGAAGAAGAAGAAGAAGAAGAGCTCTTCATCTCAGATGTTGCGAGTTCAAATCTTGGCAATGCCCACTGGGTCAAGATTCTCTCTCTCTCTCTCTCTCTCTCTCTCTCTCTCTCTCTCTCTCTCTCTCTCTCTCTCTCTCTCTCTCTCCCTCTCTCTCTCTTTCTCTCTCTCTCTCTCTCTCTCTCTCTCTCTCTCTCTCTCTCTCTCTCTCTCTCTCTCTCTCTCTCTCTCTCTCTCTCTCTCTTCCTCTCTCTCTCCCTCTCTATCTCTCTCCCTCTCTCTCTCTCCCTCTCTCTCTCCCTCTCTCTCTCTTCCTCTCTCTCTCCCTCTCTATCTCTCTCCCTCTCTCTCTCTCCCTCTCTCTCTCTCTCTCTCTCTCTCTTCTCTGATCTCCAAGGTCAAATTACGAGCAGACTGCCATGACCTAACTCCTTATTGTATATTCTACGCACCTGAGAAAGCTTCTTCTTCTTCTTCTTCTTCTTTTCTTCTTCTTCTTCTTCTTCTTCGCATTCTTAGCATCTTTTTCGTCTTCTTCTTCGCATTCTTTGCATTCCTCTTCTGCTTCTTCGCATTCTTTGCATTCTTCTTCTTCTTCTTCTTCTTCGCATTCTTTGCATTCATCTTCTTTTTCTTCGCATTCTTTGCATTCTTCTTCTTCTTCTTCGCATTCTTTGCATTTTTCTTCTTCTTCTTCGCATTCTTTGCATTCTTCTTCTTTTTCTTCTTCGCATTCTTTGCAATCTTCTTCTTCTTCTTCGCGTTCTTAGCATTCTTCTTCTTCTTCTTCGCATTCTTTGCATTCTTTCTTCTTCGCATTCTTTGCATTCTTCTTCGCATTCTTTGCATTCTTCTTCTTCGCATTCTTTGCATTCTTCTTCTTCTTCTTCGCATTCTTTGCATTTTTCTTCTTCTTCTTCGCATTCTTTGCATTCTTCTTCCTCTTCTTCGTATTCTCTGCATTCTTCTTCTTCTTCTTCTTCGCATTCTTTGCATTCTTCTTTTTCTTCTTCGCATTCTTTGCATTCTTATTCTTCTTCTTCGCGATCTTGCATTCATCTTCTTCTTCTTCGCATTCTTTGCATTTTTCTTCTCCGCATTCTTTTCCATTCTTCCTCTTCTTCTTCGCATTCTTTGCAGCTTTTTTTCTTCTTTTTCGCATTCTTTGCATTTTTCTTCTTCTTCGCATTCTTTGCATTCTTCTTCCTCTTCTTCGTATTCTTTGCATTCTTCTTTTTCTTCTTCGCATTCTTTGCATTCTTCTTCTTCTTCTTCGCATTCTTTGCATTCTTATTCTTCTTCTTCGCATTCTTTGCATTCATCTTCTTCTTCTTTGCATTCTTTGCATTTTTCTTCTCCGCATTCTTTCCATTCTTCCTCTTCTTCTTCGCATTCTTTGCTTTTTTTTTTCTTCTTCTTCGCATTATTCTTTTTCTTCTTCGCATTCTTTGCATTCTTCTTCTTCGCATTCTTTGCATTCTTTGCATTCTTCTTCGAATTCTTTCTATTCTTCTTCTTCGCATTCCTTGCATTCTTCTTCTTTTTCTTCTTCGCATTCTTCTTCTTCTTCTTCGCATTCTTTGCATTCTTCTTCTTCGCATTCTTTGCATTCTTCTTCTTCGCATTCCTTGCATTCATCTTCTTCTTCTTCGCATTCTTTGCATTCTTCTTCTTTGCATTCTTTGCATTCTTATTCTTCTTCTTCGCATTCTTTGCATTCATCTTCTTCTTCTTCGCATTCTTTGCATTCTTCTTCTTCTTTGCATTCTTTGCATTCTTCTTCTTCTTCTTGGCATTCTTCGCATTCTTCTTCGCATTCTTTGCATTCTTCTTCTTCTTCTTTGCATTCTTTGCATTCTTCTTCTTCGCATTCTTTGCATTCTTCTTCTTCTTCTTCGCATTTTTTGCATTCTTCTTCTTCGCATTCTTTGCATTCTTCTTCTTCTTTGCATTCTTCGCATTCTTCTTCGCACTCTTTGCATTCTTCTTCTTCTTCTTCTTCTTCTTCGCATTCTTGCATTCTTCTTCTTCTTCGCATTCTTTGCAATCTTCTTCTTCTTCGCGTTCTTTGCATTTTTTCTTCTTCTTCTTCGCATTCTTTCCATTCTTTGCATTCTTCTTCTTCTTCTTCGCATTCTTTGCATTCTTCTTGTTCTTCTTTCTTCTTCGCATTCTTTGCATTCTTCTTCTTCTTCTTCGCATTCTTTGCATTCTTCTTCTCCGCATTCTTTGCATTCTTATTCTTCTTCTTCGCATTCTTTGCATTCATCTTCTTCTTCTTCGCATTCTTTGCATTTTTCTTCTTCGCATTCTTTGCATTCTTCTTCTTCTTTGCATTCTTTGCATTCTTCTTCGCACTCTTTGCATTCTTTGCATTCTTCTTCTTCTTCTTTGCATTCTTCTTCTTCTCTTCGCATTCTTTGCATGCTTCTTCTTCTTCGCATTCTTTGCAATCTTCTTCTTCTTCGCGTTCTTTGCATTCTTCTTCTTCTTCGCATTCTTTGCATTCTTTGCATTCTTCTTCTTTGCATTCTTTGCATTCTTCTTCTTCTTCTTCGATTCTTTGCATTCTTCTTCTTCTTCTTCGCATTCTTTGCATTCTTCTTCTCCGCATTCTTTGCATTCTTATTCTTCTTTTCGCATTCTTTCATTCATCTTCTTCTTCTTCTTCGCATTCTTCGCATTCTTTGCATTCTTCTTCTCCGCATTCTTTGCATTCTTCTTCTTCTTCTTCTTCGCATTCTTTGCATTCATCTTCTCCTTCTTCGCATTCTTTGCATTCTTCTTCTCTTCTTCTTTTTCTTCTTCTTCGCATTCTTTGCATTCTTCTTCTTCTTCTTTGCATCTTCGCAATCTTCCTCGCATTCTTTGCATTCTTCTTCTTCGTATTCTTCGCATTCTTTGAATTCTTCTTCTTCGCATTCTTTGCATTCTTCTTCTTCGCATTCTTTGCATTCTTCTTCTTTGCATTCTTTGCATTCTTCTTATTCTTCTTCCCATTCTTTGCATTCTCCTCCTTGTTCTTCTTCGTCGTCGTCGCA
Source organism: Rapana venosa (assembly GCA_028751875.1). Classification (NCBI taxonomy): domain Eukaryota; kingdom Metazoa; phylum Mollusca; class Gastropoda; order Neogastropoda; family Muricidae; genus Rapana; species Rapana venosa. The sequence goes on from CM054158.1 coordinate 29,915,403, forward strand.
TTCTTATTCTTCTTCTTCGCATTCTTTGCATTCTTCGCATTCTTCTTCGCATTCTTTGCATTCTTCTTCTTCGCATTCTTTGCATTCTTCTTCGCATTCTTGCATTCTTCTCCTTCGCATTCTTTGCATTCTTCTTCTTCACATTCTTTGCTCTCATCTTCTTCTTCTTCGCATTCTTTGCATTCTTCTTCTTCGCATTCTTTGCATTCTTCTTCTTCGTCATTATCGTCTTCACCATCGTAGCAATGGAGGGGCGTGTGGGGGTGGCTTGCTCTTGGTGTGTGTGTTTGGATGCCTGGAAGGCTTGAAGAAACGCTGACTGTATGAGACAGATTGGTCAGATTTTATTTTCATTATCTTCAACCTTAGCCTCCCCCCCCACCCCCCCCCCCCCATCTCTCTCTCTCTCTGTCTCTGTCTCTGTCTCTCTGTCTGTCTCTTTTAATCACCTTTAGTTAAAACATACACACACGTGCGTTGGGGTGTGTGCACACACATACACACACGCACGCAAGCACGCACGTATGCACGCACACACATATATACGAACATACACACGCAGCATACACGCAGGCACGCATGCACACATACACCCATATAAACACGCAGCATACACAGCATGCACGCACACACACACAACAAACATACACACACAAACATACACACACAAACACACGCATACACACACGCACGCGTGCACACACGTGCATACACACGCGCACGCAAGCACAAACGCACGTACGCACACACATATATACGAACATACACACGCAGCATACACGCACGCACGCATGCACACATACAACCTTCGGATGAGACTATAAACCGAGGCCCCGTGTGCGAACGCACACAGAACATCTTGCGCACACGTTAAATCATGTTCCGCTTTTCGTAAGAGTAGGCCATTGTGTGCCGATGGGAACAGATGACAAAATTTACAAAACCGCATACACACGGGGACTGGATGTAAAAAAGCACATGAGTGCTTATTCCATTATCCTCGATATAAAAGAATAAATAAATAAATAAATGTACACACACACACACACATACACACACATACACACACAGACACACACAGACACACACAGACACACACACAAAACACACACACACACACACACACACACACACACACACACACACACACAGCCTATTGTACAAATTTTAATCTGTGCATTTTTTTAAAAAAAGATTCCAGACATTTTTTTTTCATCTTTGCTGCATTTTTATGCCTGACATTCGTGCTTTAATGCTTGTTTGTTATATGATCCTTGTTTCTTTATTGCTTTCTATTATTATTTTGTATGGTTTGAGTGAACAAAATCATTTCTGTTCAAGACCCGATTGCTGGTTAACTGGGCCACTACAATCATGCTAAAATCACATAGCCGTTTAATGAGATATTCAACACACACACACACACACACACACACACACACACACACACACACACACACACACACTATACCATCTGGAAATAAAAATTTGACTTTCTCTCTCTCTCTCTCTCTCTCTCTCTCTCTCTCTCTCGCACACACACACACACACACACACACACACACACACACACACACACACACAACACACACACACGGGACGGGATAGCCTAGTAGTTAGAACATTGCGCTTGCAATCTGACAACCCGGGTTCGAATCTCGTTCAATGGGGATATTTTCCCCTGGGGTTAACATCAGTGGCAACTCCATTCTCCCTAAAAGTCCTTCGGGTGAGACTATAAACCGAGGCCCTGTGTGCGACCGCACGCAGAACATCTTGTGCACACGTTAAATCCTGTTCCGCTATTCGGAAGAGTAGGCCATTGTGTGCCGGTGGGAACAGATGGCAAAATTTACACCAATAAAACAGGATACACACGGGGACTAGATATTAAAAAAAGCACATGACTGCTTATTCCATTATCCTCGATATCTCTCTTCAAGTGTCCGGTCTGGTCCTGCAGACATCGACGATCATGGCTCTCCATTCTACCCTGTTCTCGGTCCCTCTCATGAGCTCATTGTTGGTGCCCTCTTTATTCGTTGCGAATTTGTTTAAGCTGTCTGTGAATTTTGTGCGTTGTCTTCCTCTGCTCTTGTTTCCACATATTTTGCCACTCCATAACAGTTTCTCTAGTCCGTCAGCCCTGATTATATGGCCGAAAAATTTGAGCTGTCTTTCTCTGATGGTGTTGAGAAGGGATCTCTTGTATCCAGCCATTTCCATTACTTCTGCATTTGTTTTTCTTTTTGTCCATGAGACTTTCATGATTATCGGATGAACCACATTTCCACTGCTTCTAGTCGCTGTTCTGTGTCCTTGGCTAGGGTCCAGCACTCACATCCGTACAGAAGAATGGACCATACGTAGGCTCTCACAACATGGATCTTTGTCTTGAGGCTTATCTTACTGTTGGTAAAAATGCATTTCATGTTGTTAAAAGTTGCCTTAGATTGACCGATTCTCTTCTTGATTTCTGTGTCACACTTGCCGTCCGGGTTGATAGTACAACCAAGGTATTTAAAAATGTTTACTTGTCTGATTCTCTCTCCTTTACAGGCTATGTTGCATTGTGGTATAGCAGCTTTTTTAGAGATCACCATGCATTCTGTCTTCTTTGCATTGAGCTGTAATCTTTTCTTTTCGCTTTCGTCTGTTACTGTTGTTAAAATCTTTTGCAGTTTTTCTTCAGAGTCGGCGATAAATAGATAAATAAACAAATAAATCTTAAAATTTGGATTTTCTAAACATTTTTGCTAGGTTTGTCAGCATGGTTTGGTGTTGTTGTTTTTTTAGTTTCTCCGCTAAAGCTCCGAGGTTCACCAATGGTGAGATTTTTGCGACCATGAAGGTAGCCACATTCCGACTTCAGGGATGCATGCTGGGTAAGTTCGTGTTTCCGTATCCCACCGATGGCTGACATTTTTTTCCGTTACCTGACTTGAAGTTTGAGGTTTGCAACCGTTGTTTGCCCACCATGAAGGTAGCCGCACTGAGCGCTGTTATGAAGAACGGGATCTTTAACGTGCATATTTGATCTTCTGCATAATTGTGTGTGTGTGTGTGTGTGTGTGTGTATATACACGAAGGGAATCAAGGCACTGGCAGGTCTGCACTTAATGTTGACCTGGGAATTCCAACATATAATTCGGATTTTAACAAAGCATTTTAATAAAAAATTTGGTGAAAATGGTTTGAATGAAAAGTACTTATTTTAATGTAGTAGTGATGTTTGAGTTAAAAGAGAAATATTAGTCATTTTTTTAAAGTAAAATAGTATGCGTGGAAACAGAACGTTTCAAAACTGTTTAAGATATTGACTGAAGTTATTTTAAATAACTAGTCATCGTGAGTACAGTTTCAAATGTAAAAAATAAAAAGCACTGAATGAAAATGTTCACTTCAGAACTATTTACGAAATGGACATGGAATCGTTCACACTTATTGACTAAACAAACCCAGGGCTGCATCCAAAGCCAAATTCAATGGAACGCACACTATCAATTCTTTTACTTTTTATGTAAGAATCTAATTTTCTAACGAGCAACAATTTATAGCATTTTGGCTGAGAGATGCGGCAAAACTATCTATCGTAGACATTCAGTTTTGCTGGAGTCCAGATA
>CM054158.1:29929025-29941525 GCA_028751875.1 Rapana venosa
CACGCACACACAAAACAGAGTTCCCCGAGATACGAGTTTAAATATGACCGTTGGATCTTGTTACACGTCCACATAAAATGTTCTCAACTGATTATTTAATTTTATTCTTTTATTTCGAGGATAATGGAATAAGCACTCATGTGCTTTTTTTACGTCTTGTCTCGTGTGTATGCAGTTTTATTTTATTATCCATTCCCACCGGCACACAATGGCCTACTCTTCCGAAAACCGGAACAGGATTTAACGTGTGCGCAAGATGTTCTGCATGCATTCGAAACTCGGACCTCAAGTATTATAGTCTCATCCGAAGGACTTTTGGGCAGAGTGGAGTCGGCACTGATGTTAACTCCAGAGGAAAAATCCTCTTGAACGAGATTCGAACCCGGGTCAACAGATCATGAGTGCAATGGGCATCACTCTAAACACGAGGCTGTCCCGTTCCCCAGACTTTTGTATAGACCAATAGACTGTGAGATTAGTCTGGCATAATTAATGGTTTGTGGTTTATTACCTGTGCTCGTTTTCCAGATTTCCCATCTCGGGAGACCCGTAACCAAGATGGTCGTCCGACAGTTTTCAGCAGAATGGTCTTGTCTTCAGCCTTTCGCTTCAACACCACCATGCCAAGGCCACATACAGCAGACATCAACCTACCGAGTCATGCCAAGACCACATACAGCAGACATCAACCTACTGTGCCATGCCAAGGCCACATACGGCAACATCAACCTACTGTGCCATGCCAAGGCCACATACAGCAGACATCAACCTACTGTGCCATGCCAACCACATCAAAACAAGACTGCACCTAGATTGCCATGCCAAGGCACATAAGCAGAAGTCCTCTGTGCCTGCAAGCCATAGGAATGCATTGTGAGTGAAGAGGTCACATCGAAACAACTACTCTGTGCGGCCAGCTGTCATATGTGTGCCAAGCCAATCAGTCTTGAATTCAACCTACTGTGCCATGCCAAGGCCACATACGCACACATCAACCTACTGTGCCATGCCAAGGCCACATACAGCAAGACATCAACCTACTGTGCCATGCCAAGGTCCCAGACATCAACCTACTGTGCCACGCCAAGGCCACATACAGCAAGACATCAACCTACTGTGCCATGCCAAGGTCCCAGACATCAACCTACTGTGCCATGCCAAGGCCACATACGGCACACATCAACGTAATGTCTTGAAACACTCAACACAAGACTGCATTCTGGAGATTCCAGACAGCCCCAAGTTCCTCAGAAGTCGTGTCTCCTGTCAAGCCTTGGAATGCATTGGTGAGTGAAGATGGGTTTTTCTAGCGTGAATGTTGTTGGTGGTCGCTTGTTTTGTTGTTGTCGCCATCGTCGTTGTTGAAAGTTCCCCTGTGTGCTTTCGTACACAAGAGCTCGGTTTATAGTTTCATCCCAAGGTCTTTCTCGGAGGAGTGGAGTCAGTACTGATGGATCACTCCAGGGAGATGTCTTTGGTAGTGGCTTGAACTCAGGCTGTTGGGTCACGAGCTCAACGCTCTACCCACTCTGATTTACCCGCCCCCTTATTCACAAAAAAAATGCAGAAGAGTAGGCGAGTGGTCTACTGTAAATGGGCACCTGCCCTCTTTAGGGTCAGGGAAGGTAAAGCAGCGAGGGAGAGGAGATGGGCGCCTCCCTCTATATGCTGGCCCCTTGAGAAGCTGAGGTCTCTGACGCCTCGCTCCCCTATGACCTTATAGGTTATGGGACACCTTTACCTTTTTTTTTTTTTGGCCTTTCTTCAGACCAGCGGTATGGATGATACAAACATACCCAGCATGCAAACGTAGGCTTGGTGAGGGGAGGAGGGGGAAGTTGAGTGATGTCATCTCCATGGGAAGAATGCCTTTTGAACGGGCATCTTGGTGGTGACTCGAACTTGGGCTGTTCAATCGCTGAGGGCAACGTTCTAACCACTAGGCAATTCCACGCCCTCGCACCCCCCCCCCCCCCCCCCATCCACCCCCTCCCCCCCTCCACTCGGCCTCTCCCCAGGGTGTTAAGCATTCTGTATGCCGAATATCGCCACGGACAAGCATAACGCCGTACCGTTTTAGACGATCCATTTTTTTCATTTGATTCAAAGGTACTCTATTTTTAAGACGTGTTGCCCCTACGCCATACAGCAGCGTAGCTCAGCTTTCACTTCTTCCTGCTGCTGCAGTTGCCTGTATGTTACATTTGTATATATACTGCAGAGGTTTCTGAAAGTGTTAAGTAGAGGGGGAGGGCAGAGCTTAGTGGTCAGAGCGACGGCCTAGTTCTTTTTTTAAGTCATTTCATTTATTTTATTTTTTTATTATTTATATCGAGGATAATGGAATAAGCACTCATGTGCTTTTTTCACATCTAGTCCCCGTGTGTATGCGGTTTTGTAAATTTTGTCATCTGTTTCCACCGGCACATAATGCCCTACTCTTCCGAAAAGCGGAGCAGGATTTAACGTGTGCGCAAGATGTTCCGCATGCGTTCGAACACGGAGCCTCGGTTTATAGTCTCATCCGAAGGACTTTTGTATATATACTGCAGAGTTTATGAAAGTGATAAAACTAGGGGGGGGGGAGGGGAGTGCAGAGCTCAGTGGTCAGAGCGATGGCTTCGTACTTTTTTTCAAGTCATTTCACAGCAGGGGTTCGGGTCTTGACCAAGCCCTCTAAGAGGAATGTTCACCTGGAGGTAAATTTTTAGTTTTCGTTTTTGGGCTAGAGCTCCGGGATTCACCAGTGGCGAGATGGTTGAGTATGCCACCGTTTCTGCCCACCACTGAGGCAACTGCATTCTGACTTCGGGGATGATGTCTGAACACCACACCAAAATGCATGGGGTTTTTATTTTAAAGTTTGTCACCCATTTCTGGGGACGGGATAGCTCAGTGGTCGGAGCACTCGCTTTCCCCCAGCCAAATTAAGCAGCGTCGAGCGTGGTTACCAGTTGGATGGGTGACCGTTTGTGCGCCTTGGCTTCAGTACAGTTCCCCCAGTTCACCCAGCTGTAAATGGGTACCTGCCCTCTTTAGGGTCAGGGAAGGTAAAGCAGCGAGGGAGAGGAGATGGGCGCCGCCCTCAATATGCTGGCCCTAGAGAAGTGAGGTCTCTGACACCTCGCTCCCCTACGACCTTATAGGTTATGGGACTCCTTTACCTTTTCCTTTACCCATCCATTCCTACCGGCACGATCGGCCTACTGTTCCGAAAGGCGGAATGGGTTTTAAATAGTATATGTGCACAAGATGTTGTGCTGTGTGTTCCCACACAGTACCAGTACCACCCGTCTAATATCCCAACTTGTGAAAAGACGTTAAATGAATTTGAACACAGTTGCAAGGACTTTTTGGGGGAGTGGAGTAAGTACTGATGCTGAACTCCAGGGGGGGAAATCTCCTCAGACGGATGCCTCTGTGGTGGCTCGAACCCGGGCCATCAGATCACAAGCTCAGCGCTTTAACCACTAGGTTATACCACCCTTTTTGTAGTCTGATTTTATTTTTTGGTGAAAAAAGTTAGACTAAATAGTTATAGTTGTGTTCATGGTCTTTGTCACCAGATCTTCGCCGGTGATCGTGACCCTTCCTCACCAGAGATCATGGAGTCGCCATCGCCACGATGTTGGAGCACATGACCCTGGACATTGTCCAAGATCCCCACGACACTAGGCAGATGCTAGATGATGGGGAGGAAGGGTGTAGATTGGGGGATAGGAGAAAGTGCTGCATCAAATCCCTGAAGGGCAAACCCAGTTCACAGCCTGGTTTCATTGCCCAGGGATCTAGGACACCGATGTCCGCCTTCATCTTCCACTGGAGCGAACAGCGAAGTAGGTAGGAGTTTGGGGGCTTAGGTATCAGAGTGGCGTCATTATGACCTCCCATCTCTGAAACACTTCAGGGACTAAATGCGATGAGAGCAGGAGGGGCTGTGGGCCTTGTGGACTATCCGCTATCCGACATAGAACCGACCGTAGAAAGAGGTAGGGTTGCAAAGTATCCGAACACGCAACCCTCGTCTTGCACACTTGCCCGTCGTTTCAGTACAGAGTATATTCTGTCAACGCGTGTGTGCTCCATGTCCACAAAAAGTAACCCAGTCACTCAGTTTCTGAGCTCGAATCAAAATTTGTCCCCGAAGTTCTCCGCAAGGCTCACCGACCACAAGGTTGAAAGCTTCATCGGTATCTTCAGTGGTCACAAAGGGAGCCTACCTATCGTGGCGTTAGTCGAACAATGATTTAGGTGTCCTGAAACGGCACAGGCTGCCTACCCTCGCACTCTGTGCTCATGAGGGGAAGGGACACCTACCTCGCGCCCCCAAACATTGTCTTCCAGCACTTTCCAGACCTTCTGGGTCTCTCCCTTCTTGCTCCGAATCCTCTAAAGTCTGGCATTGGTGTCTATAGTTGTCGTGGGGATCGTATCCCAGTTCTGGGCTTGTCTCTGGCATCGTGGCTACGAGACGCTTCAAGAGGCGACATCGTTACTTCAAGACGCTTCAAGAGGCGACATCGTGACTTCGACACGCTTCAAGAGGTGACATCGTGACTTCAAGAGGTGACATCGTGACTTCAAGACGCTTCAAGAGATGACATCGTGACTTCAAGACTCAAGAGGTGACATCGTTACTTCAAGACGCTTCAAGAGGCGACATCGTGACTTCGACACGCTTCAAGAGGTGACATCGTGACTTCAAGAGGTGACATCGTGACTTCAAGACGCTTCAAGAGATGACATCGTGACTTCAAGACTCAAGAGGTGACATCGTTACTTCAAGACGCTTCAAGAGCGACATCGTGACTTCGACACGCTTCAAGAGGTGACATCGTGACTTCAAGAGGTGACATCGTGACTTCAAGACGCTTCAAGAGATGACATCGTGACTTCAAGACTCAAGAGGTGACATCGTGACTTCAAGACGCTTCAAGAGGTTGACATCGTGACTTCAAGACGCTTCAAGAGGTGACTTCATGACTTCAAGACGCTCCAAGAGGTGACATCGTGACTTCAAGACGCTTCAACAGGTGACATCGTGACTTCAAGACGCTTCAAGATGTGACATCGTGACTTCAAGACACTCCAAGAGGTGACGTCGTGACTTCAAGACACTCCAAGAGGTGACATCGTGACTTCAAGACGCTTCAACAGGTGACATCGTGACTTCAAGACACTCCAAGAGGTGACATCGTGACTTCCAGACACTCCAAGAGGTGACATCGTGACTTCAAGACGCTTCAAGAGGTGACATCGTGACTTCGAGAGGTGACATTGTGACTTCAAAACACTTGAAGAGGTGACATCGTGACTTCAAGACGCTCCAAGAGGCGACATCGTGACTTCAAGAGGTGACATCGTGACTTCAAGACGCTCCAAGAGGCGACATCGTGACTTCAAAAGGTGACATCGTGACTTCAAGACGCTTCAAGAGGCGACATCGTGACTTCGACACGCTTCAAGAGGTGACATCACGGGTGCAGTACCCATCACGAACCAACAAACGTAAGTACACAAACTTTATTCTGGTTTCCTCAGAAGGGGGTGGGGGGTGGAGGGGGCTGTCAGTATAAATAGCATCCCCACCTTCTGGAAATTCTGTGCTAGGAATACCCTCTTTTCTATCACTCTCTTTGTTTCTGCCTTTGTTCCTTTTCTTCCTGTCACCTCCTCCTTGTCTTATGTTCTCCCTTCTTGGTCGATTCTCCTGCCTTTTTTCCTCTAGGAAGACTTAGCAAGATATTCTGCGCGCGTTCGGACACGAGACGGTTTTATAGCCTCATCCGAGGGACTCTCAGGCGAATGGAGTCGGCACTGATAACACCAGGGGGAAAATCCCCTTGAAAGGGTGCCTTGATGATGGCTTGACCCCGGGCTGTCAGATCACAAGCGCAATGCTCTAACCACCAGGCCATCCCGCCCCACTAGACAAGTTTTAAGAAAAAAATTTTAGTTTTCGTTTTTAAATGTCTTGGTACTACTGTGAAGCTATAGATGGATGCTGACTATTTGTCTTTTTACAACGCCGTAAGTTAAACAAAAATGCATTTAAGGCGCGTTTGTGATATTTATATACACGTGTGTCTACACAAGACTGTATAAAGCATTGGCAGGTCTGCATCTTTGTCAGAGGATCAATCTTAGAAACTTGAATTCGTTAACTGAGATTTAAGCCTGTGACGGATGAATTCTGCATTATTACCAGCCGCCGTGCTGCAGTGGTTAGTGCCTAGTGGTAGGGACAGGAATGTTGCGGGTTCGATTCCCATCAAAAATCGTAGGGATGTTTTTCGGACTCTTAGCCAGCGCCATTTTTACAAATTCTTTTATATCGAGGATAATGGAATCACATAAATACTTTTTTACACCTAGTCCCCGTGTGTATGCGGTTTTGCAAATTGTCATCTGTTCCCAACCGGCACACAATGGCCTACTCTTACGAAAAGCAGAACAGGATTTAACGTGTGCGCAATGTTCTGCGTGCGTTCGCACACGGACCTCGGTTTATAGTCTCATCCGAAGGACTTTGGGGAGAGTGGAGTCTGCACTGATGTGAACTCCAGGAGAAAATATCCCCTTGAACGGGAATCGAACCCGGGTAGTCAGCTTGCCAGCGCAATATTCTAACCACTAGGCTATCCCGTCCCCTACCTCTAGTGAGTGTGTTGTGGGCTCATTGGGAAGACTGGGACCACAAGTCGAGCTTCGTCCACTTTAGGGATGCGAATTTCCGAGTGTTGCTCCAATAACCTGAGCAACACTGCAGGTGTCTGTATCTCTCTGGCCTGGTTGACGCCGGGATACATTACGACAGGAAGCCGCAAAGTACATCTCTGCCAAATAGTGTCAAAGCGCAGGTACCCACAGAGCATCATCATTACATCATTCTCGTCATCATTGATCAAGTAAATAACAGAAAAATTATTCTTCTAGTCACTAACTGTAAATCGGACAGACTCTGAACTCGTTTCACTTCATATACCTTCCGACTTTTATCTGACAAAAAATGTAGCTGAAAATGACTTGAGGAAAATTGTAATCTACCCCTTTATTTCAGATATCAGCTTCAACCTTTTTTTTCATGGAATCATCATCATTGAGGGGTTAGTCGGATAAGAATATGGATATATTTTAAAGTGAGACTTGAGTATTTTTGTTTGATCACGTAAACTGTCGGGGATTGCTTCAGCTTTTTTGTTGATGCTGTTTTCAGGGGTTCTGGTGCCAGACCAAAGTACCAAGCAGCCAGCGGGTCTGAAGTTAATTCTAGACAACGGGCAACGGTCAAGGAGGAGGAGGAGGGGGAGGAGGACCCCAGACTTCCAGGACTAAGTAACTCATAAAACTAGAGCAGACATTATTCTATTAAGCAGGACTGGGAATCATAATAATAATAATAATATTATTATTAATAATAATAATAATAATAATAATGTATGGAATTTATATAGCGCTGACTCTTGTAAAGCAACAAATCAAAGCGCTCAGATGACTTTTTTTTTGAATGCGTGTGTATGCGGTTTTTTAGATTTTGTCATCTGTTCCCACCAGAATGATCTATGCTGTTAGCAAAATTGACGCCCATGCCATTCTGCAAGATTTCACTACAACATGCAGGCAAATCCATATTATTACGGATCGGGTGGGGGGGAGGAAGGGCTGTTGGTGGCTCTCACAACGTGGTGACCACTGTCCTGGGTTGATACCTTGTAGTTGGCCAGGCGTTGATTGATGAAAGGAAGGACAGTAGGTGTTGGTTTTGAAACCCCGTTTTAGATCTGTTTATATAGTTTGCGGGGACGGGATAGCTCAGTGGTCGGAGCACTCGCTTTCCCCCAGCCAAGTTAAGCAGCGTCGAGCGTGGTTACCAGTTGGATGGGTGACCGTTTGCGCGCCTTGGCTTCAGTACAGTTCCCCCAGTTCACCCAGCTGTCAATGGGTACCTGCCCTCTTTAGGGTCAGGGAAGGTAAAGCAGCGAGGGAGAGGAGATGGGCGCCGCCCTCAATATGCTGGCCCCTAGAGAAGTGAGGTCTCTGACGCCTCGCTCCCCTACGACCTTACAGGTTATGGGACTCGTTTACCTTACCTTTATTTAGTTTGCAAGAGTTTTAATCTGAGATTTTTCTTTAAGTGACAGCCCGGATATGGCTTCTGTGGTGGGCTGGGATATCAACAACAAAATTGGGTTGGATGTTGTTGGAGGGTTTTGTTGGGTTTTTTTTTTTTTAATGAATCAAGAGTGAATAGTTGGTTGTGAAAAAACTCGTTGTTGTAATATGGCTTGTGGAAACGGCAAACATATTTTTTTCTCAGTGAATTGAATCGAATGATGAAGAAAATACTGTTATGATAATCTATACCTTGAAATACTTATAATGCTTTAATTTGGTTGGGGGTTGGGTTTTTGTTTTGAATGCCAAAAAAAATCACTTATTGGAAAAAAGGTAAATATGTTCCATAACCAATGCAGCCATTGATTAGCTAAGTGCCAGGGACCTCAAAAATAGAACTTCCAAAAATTAGACAATAAATATGAATAACCAACAATTTTGCACGGACTAGAACGTGCTAACAAAATCAAAAGAAACTACTGAAATTGTTGAGAAAATTAATTGTTGATAGATATCCTGGCCATGAGACGACTCGAAGCAGTACTGTTCATTGCCGTTAGCTAATTAATGTTCTGGCCACCACTGACAAAATTTGAGAGAGCAGAATTGGTAACAAGTTTCGCAGTATTGTACACAAATATTATTGTGTGTGTTGATTTGCCAGTAGTATACTATTCCTCTGTGTGTGTGTTTGTATGTTGTGGTGTGTGTGTGTGTGTGTGTGTGTGTGTGTGTGTGTGTGTGTGTGTGTGTGTGTGTGTGTGTGTGTGTGTGTGTGTGTGTTGTGTGTGTGTGTGTTGTGTGTGTGTGTTGTGTGTGGTGTGGTGTGTGGGGGTGTGCGTGTTGTGCGTGTTGTGGTGTGTGGGTGTGAGTGCGTGTTCTGTGTGTGTGTGTGTTTTGTGCGCGTGCGTGCGCGCGTGCGTGCGTGCGTGGGGGTGTGTGCGTGTGTGTGTGTGTGTGTAAAGGGGGTAGTTGTGAGAATGAGATCAAGTTAGGAGAGGCGAAGATGGGAAGGGACTGTTCAGGAGAGGTGTGGAGGCGTATTTAGAGCAGAGGGGGATAGGAAAAAGCGGTCTGGGTATTTTTATCTTACATGGCCTAATTTGGGATTATTAATTTTTTGTTAATGGATGCAGCTTGTCAAAAAAGTTCCGGATTTAATGACGATAACAAAACTGGGGATTCAACTTGTTCTAAAATGTCTAGGGCAAAAAAAAAATTGTAAAAAATCACTTTATTTTTCTTTCGGTAATAATGGAATAAGCAACTCGAGCGCTTTTTTTTTTACATCCAGTCACTATGTGCGTGCGGTTTTGTAACTGTTGTCATCCATTCCCACTGGCACATAATGGCCTACTCTTCCAAAGAGCGGAATATGTTTAACGTGTACGCAAGATGAAGTACGTGCGTTTACACACGGAACCTCGGTTTATAATCTTATCCGAAGAAATTTCGGGGTATAGCAAAACTGGAAATTTGCGGACACTGAAGTCCAGTGCACAGCCTTAGCTGTTGATGGGACGTACTGGTGATTCTGATTTAAAGTTCCGTAGTACTCCAAGCTACGTACCATTGTGTCTACAGCTACACACCATTTGTCTATGTGCTATTTGTGTCCACATGTCTTCTAACATTCAGACCAACCAGCATGACAGACCACAACCCTTGCCCAGTTATTTAACTTGTTAACACTAACCCTAACTTAACTTAACCTCACCTCTTAACCCTGGGCCCTACATGTGTGAACCCTGGGCCCTACATGTGGACACAAAAGGCAGGTAGATAAAAATGGTGTACGCTTGACACACTGGCTTGGCTAAATATTTAAAGAAATTCTTCCCGGGAGGTGAGAGGAAGGGAGCTAGAATTTTAGGCGTGTTAGGATGCTGCAGGGTGGAGTGGCGAGGGAGTGAGGGTGTGGAGGAAGGGGGGGTGTTAGAATGTTCTGGTACATAGGGATGAGGGGAGGATTAGGGGGGGGGAAAGGTGTAATGACCGAGGATGAGGATGTGTGGGGGGGGGGGGACGGCTTGATTAGGTTCAGAGGAAGGGGGAGTATTCAGCGCAGAAAATTTCAGAAAAAGATGATTCTAATACCAAAGGTGCTGGTTTTAGAATGCACGATTGAAAAAATTCATTTGAAGGAGGGGGGGGGGTGCATTTTAGAAAGAAAAAAAAACCTTAGTTAAAATAGAAGTAGGGGACGGTGGGTTTAGAATGCGTTATTGAGTAATTGGGGGAAGAAAGGTACTGGGATATGGTGAGGGTGCTTTGCAGAAAAAGTGTTATTAAAGAGGGTAGAAAGTAATGTCCCCGGTCGGTGTGTCGGGGTTTGTGTGTGTGTGTGTTTTGTGTGTCGGTTTTGTGTGTGTGTGGGTTGTGTGTGTGTGTGTGTCGGGGTGTTGTGTGTCGGGTGGTTGGGTGTGGTGTGTGTGTGTGGGGTGTGGGTGTTGTTGTTTTGTGTGTGTTGGGGTGTGGTGTGTGTGTGTGGGGTGTGTGTTTTGGTGGTTGTGTGTGGTGTGGGGGTGTGTGTGTGGGGCATGCTTGTATTACATGTGAAGAAAGAGAGAGAGAGAGAGAGAGAGTGTGTGTGTGGTGGGGTTGTGTGTGTGTGTGTGTGTGTGTGTGTGTGTGGTTGTGTGTTGTGTGTGTGTGTGTCGGGTTGTGTCGGTGTGTCGGTGTGTCGGTGTGTGTGTGTTCAGCTTGTATCATGTGGAGAGAGAGAAAGAGTGGGGTGTGGGGGGGGGGGGGGGTAAATCTATGAATATATACTGTAGTATTTGCATCACCATGAAAATCATCAGTGCCTAGTAAATCTGATAAGTTACTTTAAACAATAAAGGTTTTTAAAAATAAAAACACTTCAATTTAGAAATGATGTAGGTGTGAACCCACGCAGTGTCAATAAAAATGCTTACTTTTGAAAAGAGAATGTTTCTACAATAATTTACGGCCGTTTGCGTTAAAAAAAGGCGAATAGCTCAGTGGTGAGAACCCTTGCTCTCCCCCAGCTAAGGTTAAGCAGCATTGAGCGTGGTTACCTCTTTGATAGGTGACCGTTCGTGTACCTGGGAATTCCGTACAGTCCCCCAGTTCACCCAGCTGTAAATGGTTACATGCCTTCATTTGGGGACAGGGGGTGTAAAGCAGCGAGGGAGAGGAGATGGGCGCCGCCCTCAAAATGCTGGCCTCTAGAGAAGCTGAGGTCTCTAACACCTCGATTTCCCAATGATTGCATAGGTTATGGGAACATCTTTACCCTTTATAGTTTTTCTTAAATTAGAAAAAGGCATTTTTCTCCACTTCTTTTACAAAATCTGCTATGAGAAAACATTTTATTTAATGATATGCATAAAATTGTATGCCTTTTGTATTATGTCATATTGCCTTCCTTGTCTTTTGCTTTGCTATATTATGTCAGGGACATGCCCATTACCCAGGTCATAGCACCCCCAGCTCATTAATAGACTGCTCCATCTGCATCTCTCCTTGCTGTATATGATTTCCGTTGTCAGCACAAACGTACTCTTATCAAATCCTTGTTTGTTTGTTTTTGTTTTTGTTAAATGTGAAAAGGAAAAAGTAGGAAACGAGGTTAGATGCCCTACAATGTAATTAAAGACTACGAGGAATAACATAAAAATTAAAAAAGAGAAAATGAAAGAAAAAAATGTGGGGGAGGGGGGGAGGGATTGGTTCATGCCCCACAAAGAAATCTGGTTTTATTGGCAAAACTATAGTGAAGGTTTTTCCTTCAATTCCTGCTTTCTTACATTTGTCCAATATTAGTACTGTATCGGTTATGTCCATGTGTGCTAATTTTATGCAAGTATGGAACTTCATTTCAAATGTATGTATTCTAAAATTCCGTTGTAGCAATTGTTGTGAATTAATGTATTCTAGTAGATCATTGCAATAATACTGTATGGTACAAGGTGTCTTTTTGCTTTCACTTTTGTACTCCTGTGAAACCTGGGTTGTGTCAATCTAGAAAATGTAGTTGAGCCTGTGTAGGTTGTTTTTTTTATGAATGGTTGGTCGTAAACTGTTTACAAGCAGATGTGCGAAACACTTGGCTGTATTTTTGTGTGTGTGGTTTAAATTACTTTGTTCAAGTAGAAGAAAAACGTGCATTTCAGCTGGGAATGCTGGTGGGCAAGCTAGTCTTGTATTTAAAGGGCTTGCTTTTTTTTCCACTTTTCTTTTCTTGCTTATCACAACTTTTACAATTTTGTGTTGAAACATTTAGTGTATTTCTTGGACTTCATTACCACAAACTTTCTTTTATTCTTGCCTTTTTTTTAAATGTACTACATTTGAAGTACAGAACGTAAAGTGAAGGGCTGATGCCCTTTTTCATTAATTTATAATTGAAAGATTTCGGG
>CM054158.1:29946525-29971525 GCA_028751875.1 Rapana venosa
TGTGGTCAATGCTTTGAACTGTTGGCTTGAAGGATGTAGGTTTGAATCCTGTTCACTTCGTGGGGGGGATTTTTTCAGGATCCAACCTACTCCCATTTTGACCAGTATTCCGTATATTCTTTATAGGGAAGATATACGTTTTCCATCTCGTCAAATCGATTCCACCAACACAGCAAGATTTCTGTTGACTTCTTAGCGTAGAGTGCAGTTCTGCCATTATCGAGAAACTAACCTGATCTCTCAAGAGAACCATCATTATCGTAAGCATCATTAGTACATTATGATTATGTCATTAAGGAAAAAATGTCTGAGATTCCGTGGCCCTAAGTTTCTGTTGTTGTTTTTTGTGGCCAGTGTTAATTTCTTCATTACCATACTAACATCCAAAGTCAACCAAAGCATCAGTATATCAGTCCATACAAAATCTGTTCACCGGAATTATATATGTGTATATGGTTTCCAATGAAATTATATACGTGCAATTTGTTCACGAGAAACGACACTCTCCTGTACAGCTTTCATGGAAATAGAAATTCACTTATTCAAGTCTCAGTGTGTGTGTGTGTGTGTGTTGTGTGTGTGTGTGTGTGTGTGTGTGTGTGTGCGTGCGTCGTGCGTGCGTGCGTGCGTGCGTGCGTGCGTGCGTGCGTCGTGCGTGCGTGCGTGCGTGCTGTGCGTGCTGCGTGCGTGCGTGCGTGCGTGCGTGCGTGCGTGTGCGTGCGTGCGGCGTGCGTGCTGGTTGCGTGCGTGCGTGCGTGCGTGTGCGTGCGTGCGTGCGTGCGTGCGTGCTGCGTGCGTGCGTGCGTGCGTGCGTGCGTGCGTGCGTGTGTGTGTGTGTGTGTTTATTTTATTTATTTATTTCTTCTCTTATATCGGGGATAATGGAATAAGCACTTGTATGCTTTTTTTCATCCAGTCCCCGTGCGTATGCGGTTTTGTAAATTTTGTCATCTATTCCCACCGGCACACAATGGCCTACTCTTTCGAAAAGCGGAACAGGATTTAACGTGTGTGCAAGATGTTCTGCATGCGTTCGCATGCTCTGTCCCTAAGCGTCTCTACCGCAATGTATTGTAGCATTTGTGTTGTTCTATCACAAGTGTCCACTTCCCAAAACCTGGTCTCTTTCTCATGAGTAGAGAATACAGTTAGGTATGCCATCCATACTTTTCCTTGCCTTCAATTGCATAATTTTGCCACAAGCAACAGCTGCTGCCGTGGGTTCTTTTACATGCCTAAAATGTATTTCAAACTCTTAATTTGAGTGAGTTGGCCAGTCTTTGAACCTGAGGAAGGTTTTCCACAAAAAAAACACGAAAATTTGCTCTGCCAGACACTTGGGTGTTGTTGTCTTTACTTGTCTGCTTTTATATTTCAAACTCTCAATTTGATAGATTTGCCGCATTGGAAAGACTAGCAACCAGACCACAACTCGAAATATAGAAAGGATAATACTTTTTCGGAAGATGTCATCGGTCTTAGTGAGGAAAATTCTGTCATGACTTTCAAGCTGGGTGGTTTTTCTTATATGGAGGGAAGTGAAAATCAGATTCATACATTTTATTTTGTGGGCAAAAACAAAACAGTCGCATACGCAAAATCTCACCATTGGTAAACCTTGGAGCTTTAGCCAAGAAACCGGAAAAAATATTGTATTGTATTGTATTGTATTGTAGTGCCTTGTATTCTATTGCCTTGTCTTGCATTGAATTGTATTATATTATTGTATTGTGTTGTATTGCCTTGTATTGTATTGCTTTGTCTTGTCCTGCATTGCCTTGTATTGTATTGTAGTGCCTTGTACTGTATTATATTGCCTTGTGTTGTATTGCCTTGTATTGTAGTGCCTTGTATTGTATTGCAGTGCCTTGTATTGTATTGCATTGTATTGCATTGCCTTGTATTGCAGTGCCTTGTATTGTATTGTATTCTATTGCCTTGTATTGTAGTGCCTTGTATTGTATTGCCTTGTATTGTATTCTATTGCCTTGTATTATATTATACTCTATTGCCTTGTATTGTATTGTATTCTATTGCCTTGTATTGTAGTGCTTTGTATTGTATTGTATTCTATTGCCTTGTATTGTATTGTATTCTATAGCCTTGATTGTATTGTATTGTATTCTATTGCCTTGTATTGTATTGTATTCTATTGCCTTGTATTGTATTGTATTTTATTACCTTGTATTGTAGTGCCTTGTATTGTATTGCAGTTCCTTGTATTGTATTGTATTGTATTGCCTTGTATTGTATTGTATTATATTGCCTTGTATTGTATTGTAGTGCCTTGTATTGTATTGCATTCTATTGCCTTGTATTGTATTGTATTCTATTGCCTTGTATTGTATTTTATTCTATTGCCTTGTATTGTAGTGCCTTGTGTTGTATTGCAGTTCCTTGTATTGTATTGCATTGTATTCTATTGCCTTGTATTGTATTGTATTCTATTGCCTCGTATTGTATTAAATTCTATTGCCTTGTATTGCAGTGCCTTGTATTGTATTGTATTCTATCGCCTTGTATTGTATTCTATTGCCTTGTATTGTATTATATTGCATTGTATTCTATTCTATTGCCTTGCATTGTATTGCAGTGCTTTGTATTGTATTGTATTGCCTTGTATTGTGTTCTATTGCCTTGTATTGTGTTGGCTTGTATTGTATTCTATTGCCTTGTATTGCCTTGTATTGTATTCTATTGCCTTGTATTGTATTGCTTGTATTGTCTTCTATTGCCTTGTATTGTATTGCCTTGTATTGTATTCTATTGCCTTGTATTGGTTTGTTTGTTGTGCTGTACTGGAGTTGTGTCTGGTCTGGGGAGTATGTTTGGCTTGGGGTGGGGTTTTTTGCTTGTATGTGTGAGTGTGTGGGGGGGGGGGTACCCAAAAGAAGAAAATCAGATATTTGTATCATACATTATCTACAAACAGACAAAATGAGGACACTCGCATTTTTTTCTGTCAAACAACAGAACCGTGAAAAACGTTTCTGAGACATCTCCAAGCTTTTTGCCACTCTCATTCTTATGTCCTAAAGGAGCCATGTTTCAAACGTCTGAGACTACTACCTCAAATACATGCACGTCATGTTTCAAACGTCTGAGACTACTACCTCAAATACATGCACGTCATGTTTCAAACGTCTGAGACTACTACCTCAAATACATGCACGTCATGTTTCAAACGTCTGAGACTACTACCTCAAATACATGCACGTTATGTTTCAAACGTCTGAGACTACTACCTCAGTGAGGTGCACGACATGTTTCAAACGTCTGAGACTACTACCTCAGTGAGGTGCACGACATGTTTCATATCTGAGACAAGTACCTCAGTGAGGTGCACGTCATGTTTGAAACGTCTGAGACTACTACCTCAAATACGTGCACGTCATATTCTTAACGTCTGAGACCACTACTTCAGTGAGGTGCACGTCATGTTTCAAACGTCTGAGATTACTACCTCAATGAGGTGCACGTGATGTTTCAAACGTCAGAGACTACTACCTCAGTGAGGTGCACGTGCTGTTTTAAACGTCAGAGACTACTACCTCAGTGAGGTGCACGACATGTTTCAAACGTCTGAGACTACTACCTCAATGAGGTGCACGTCATGCGTAAACGTCTGAGACTACTACCTCAAATACATGCACGTCATGTTTCAAACGTCTGAGACTACTACCTCAGTGAGGTGCATGTCATGTTTCAAATGTCTGAGACTACTACCTCAGTGAGGTGACGTCATGTTTCAAACGTCTGAGACTACTACCTCAGTGAGATGCACGTCATGCGTCAAACGTCCCAGACTACCTCAGTGAGGTGCACGTCATGTTTCAAACGTCTGAGACTACAATCTCAGAGAGGTGCACGTCATGTTTCAAACGGCTGAGACTACTACCTCAAATAAGTGCACGTCATGTTTGAAACGTCTGAGACTACTACCTCAAATAAGTGCACGTCATGTTTGAAACGTCAGAGACTACTGCCTCAATGAGGTGCACGTCATGTTTCAAACGTCAGAGACTACTACCTCAGTGAGGTGCAACAGTTCAATTGTCTCCACAGTTTTTCAGGACAGAGCAAAGTATCTGCAGTGTTTTGTCAAAAACACAAATCGACCAACAAAATAAAATCGAAAATTATTGATATCATAAAAATCCGATTAAAAAAATATTAAAATCTGTGCTCTGCGTAGTAATCATGAATGTTGTTGGATGACCATTGAACAGAGACATTATATAATAATAATAATGATAATAATAATAATGATAAAAATAATGATAATAATGATAACAACAACAACGATGATGATTATGATCATGACGATACTACTGCTGCTGCTGTTGCTGCTGTTGCTGCTGCTGCTGCTGCTGCTGCTGCTGCTGCTGCTGCTGCTGCTACTCTACTACTTCTACTACTACTACTACTACTACTACTACTACTACTACTACAAAGAAGAAGAAGAAGAAGAAGAAGAAGAATGATCAATTGCAATTTTATATAGTGGTGTTTTGAGAGATAGTCACACTTCTGGTTGTTTTTTGGGGGTATGAAATCCTGGCTTCTGTCTTTTCTGATTGCCACATCACCATTGTAACACACACACACACACACACACACACACACACACACACCACACACAGCACACAACACACACACACATCAAATCCCCCCACAAACACACACACACACACACACACACACTCACACAAGGGTATATTTTCCCCTGGAGTTAACATCAGTGCAGGCTCCACTCTTCCCAAAAGTCCTTCGGATGAGACTATAAACCGAGGTCCCGTGTGCGAACGCACGCTGAACATCTTGCGCACACGTTAAAGCCTGTTCCGCTTTTCGTAAGAGTAGGCCATTGTGTGCCGGTGGGAACAGATGGCAGAATTTACAAAACCGCACACACACGGGGACTGGATGTAGAAAAAAAAGCACATGAGTGCTTATTCCATTATCCTCGATATAAAAGAATAAATAAATAAACACACACACACACACACACACCACACACACACACAGAGAATGTTCTGCATGAAACTCGGTGGATGGCTACCCTCACCCCCACCCCCATTTCCTCCCTTCCAATACTCCCTTATGGATATTTTTACCAAGCTGACCCATATTTTCTTTTTTTTCTCTCCTCTTTTTAAAAAAAACAACCTGATATCCCATATTCCAACAGTTTCAAGCTGCTTCGTATTTATAGCAACAACAACAACGACAACAAATACCGTGACCCTGACACAATTTCCTGTCACATAATACAAAAATCAGAATCTAAACACAGTCAACTCTCAAGTCCTACAACAACCTCCAATAACCCCCGTCCCAGAAACATTCCCTAACCCAATAACTAACCCCCCCCCCCCCCCCCCCCCACCACCACCACACCTAATAAATAAACACCCTGACAAAACAGCTGGATTCACAACACTCACCCCCCTTCAAGTTTTCCTCTTAACATCAAAAAAACAAAAACAAAATGACCTTAGAGGAGAATCTGACACGGGAAGGAGCCATATTTCACGGGCTCACCGACCTCAAGCAAGGTAGTAGGCAGGAAGAAGCAAATTAAGGGGAGGTAAAATGGAAGTCCGAAAAGTCTACGCCCCCAAAATCTTTGACTGACGTATGGCTGAAGCTTTTTCAAGGGGAGGGGGGGGGGGGGAGAGAGAGAGAGAGAGAGAGAGAGAGGCTTGTCCAGTTAGCTTGGCGGCCATCTTGGGGCAGTTCTTCACCCTAGAACCGAACCCCGCCCCAACGCCTACGCATTTCAAGCGTGGCGCTCTCCGCTAGGTGACGACGTAGGCTATAGCGAGCGGCAGCGGTGCGCGGGAAGAAAAAAAAGAAGAAGAAAAAAGTTGTCGTCTGCGCGAGCCAGGGCCGACAACTAAGGCTATAGCAGCAAGACGATGGATCCATACTATGACGTCATGATGTTTGAGGGGAAGAGCTGTATAGTTTGGTGTTGATTGCTTGGTGGTGGTGTTACGAACTGTTTTGTTGGGGTGTGTGTATGTGTTTGTGTGTGTGTGTTGGGGGGCGGGGGGGAGGTTGGGGGTGATGGGGGTTCGGGGGAGGGGGGGGGGGGTTGTGTGTGTGATGGGGGGGGGGGGGGGGTGGAGTTGTGAGTATGTGTGCGTTGTTGGTTCGTTCTTTGATTTAAAGTATTTTCTCTTTAAATGATATTAAAGACTATTGATCGTGTGTTTGTTTGTGTGTGTGTGTGTGTGTGTGTGTTGTGTGTGTGTGTGTGTGTGTGTGGTGTGTGTGTGTGTGGTGGTAAAGGCGATGGGGAAAAAAAGAGGATGGGGGACAGAAGGGGGGGGAGGGGTGCAGGGGGGGGGGGGGGGGGGCAGGGGGGGGGGGTAAACATGGTTACATATCAAGAGTCAAGTCTTGCTTCTGTTATAATCACTTGAGTGGATAAGGAAAAAATCGCTTAAGGAAGACAGAGCAAAGGAACGACTGAGTGGAGCTAAAATATAAAGAGAGAGAGAGAGAGAGAGAGAGAGAGAAGAGAGAGAGAGAGAGAGAGAGAGAGAGAGAGAGAGAGAGAGAGAGAGAATGCGAGTATTAAAATACGAAAATTGTTTCAAGTGTGTGAAGGATAAACTTACAGCTTCTTTACACCAAGCCCTCAACACTGCCTCCACTCCTATCCCACCCATCACCCTCCATCTCTCTCCTCACACCACACACACACACACACACACACACACACAGAGGAAGAAGAAGAACACACACACACACACACACACACACACACACACACACACACAGAGAGAAGAGAAGAAGAGAGAAGAGAGAAAAAAAAAGCAACAGAGAAAGAAGAAGAAGAAGAAAAGAAAGAAGAAAGAAGAAGAAGAAGAAAAAACAAAAACAACAACACAACAACACACACAACACACACACACACACACACACACACACACACACACACACACACACACACACACACACACAGCAGCAGCAGCAGCAGCAGCAGCAGCAGCAGCAGAAGAAGAAGAAGAAGAAGAAGAAGAAGAAGAAGAAGAAGAAGCAAAGCTGACAATGTCAAACCCTGGCACAGCAAATTTCAATATCAAAATAACCAAACATGAAAATCTGATACATCTTGCATCTAACTCCTACTCTCTCAACTGTCTCCTCCACTCTCTCTCTCTCTCTCTCTCTGTCTCTGCTCTCTCTCATCCTCTCTCTCTCTCTCTCTCTCTCTCTCTCTCTCTCTCTCCTCTCTCTCTCTCTTCTCAGGGCAAGGGTCGGATGGGAAAAAAGTATGTCAATACTTATCTGAAACCTTTGGCAATAAAGATTATCAATCAATCAATCTCTCTCTCTCTCTTCTCAGGGCAAGAGCTGGCTGAAAAAAAAGTATATCACTACTTATCTGAAACCTTTGGGAATAAAGATTATCAATCAATCAATATCTCTCTCTCTCTCTCTCTCTCTCTCTCTCTCTCTCTCTCTCTCTCTCTCTCTCTCTTTTCTCAGGGCAAGGGCCGTTGGGAATAAAGATTATCAATCAATCAATCTCTCTCTTTCCTTCTCTCTCTCTCTTTCTCTCTCTCTCTCTCAACAGAAAATAAGAAGAGAATTATGAAAGGCCTATATGTGAGAGAACCATCTGAATATGTAAAATTAAAAAGGCAAAAGAAACATGAATTCGAAGAAGCAAAAATAAAAAAAGCTTAAGGATTCTATAAATGACTCAAGACTGTTTTGGTCAGTGATCAGGACAGTAAACACATCGAGCGCTTTGATTTGTTGCTTTACAAGATTCAGTGCTATATAAATTCCATACATTATTATTATTATTATTATTATTATTAAACAGAACTATTATTTACAATGAAATAACTTTAAATCAGTGGTTTGATCATTTCCATGCTGTCTTTCAAAGCTTTGGTGTAACAGCAGAAAGTGAGCCTAATTCGGACTTGGAACCAACTCAAAGTGAGGAGACGTTATTGGATGAACAAAATTCTAGGCGAAATGTTAAAACATTCTAAGAAATAGTGGTTAATTTTTTTGTCGTTTTGTTTAATCATTTGTTTCAAAGTGGTACTTGCCCCTTAGACTGGGCCAAATCTGTAATCATTCCTATACATAAAAAGGGAAATGTTAATAACCCAGATAATTATCGAGGCATTGCACTAACAAGTATTATAGGTAAAGTTTATACACATATACTGAATAGACGGCTTACAAAATGGGCAGAGAAGGAAGAAAAGATAATAGAAGAACAAGCAGGATTTCGATGGGGTTATAGTACAATAGATCACATTTTCACATTATATGCTTTAGTCCAAAAATATCTTCATAAAAATACAAAACTATATGTTGCATTTGTCGACTTTCCCAAAACATTTGACTCAATTGATAGAAATGTCCTGTGGAATATATTCGCTATAATGGAGTAAATGGCAAAATGTATAAGGCCCTGAAAGGTGTGTACGAGTCTGTGATAGCATGTGTGCGTGACAAGTATATATATTCAGATGTTTTTGAATGTCCCAGGGGAGTTAAACAAGGGTGTCTTCTTAGTCCCCTGCTGTTCTCGTTCTTTATTAATGAGTTCGCTATAGAATTAACAAAAAGGAAGACATGGCATACAATTAATCCCAGGAGGTGTAGAAGTATTCCTGTTACTATCCACAGATGACATTACACTGTTGTCAAATACTATTTTAGGGCTGCAAATCCAGTTGATTTTTTTTTAATATGAAGCTGATAGGTTGAATCTATCTGTTAACTTAGAAAAGACGAATGTAATGGTTTTTCGAAAGGGAGATCATCTTTCAGTGGGAGAGAAGTGGTTTATGGTAATACTGAAATTAAAGTAACAAACTTTTATAGATATTTAGGCCTTACCTTCACAACAAAACTAAGTTTCAAAAATGCATGAAGTGAAAGTTGTCAAAAAGGGAAAAGGGGAACTATGGAAATTCTAAGGTCTTTAAGGAAACTAAACTGCACTGATCTTCCAATTTTCTGGAAGCTTTTTGATTCTCAAATCGAGCCTATGCTAATGTATGGAGCAGATATTTGGGGATTATTTGTTAATAATGAAATGGAAAAAGTGCACACCTATGCAATGAAATGATTCCTTTCAGGTGCCATTACACTCGTCTAACAAAATATTGTATGGTGAAACTGGACGCTACCCTCTGTTTATAAGATCACAAGTAAAGTGTATTAAGAATTGGTTAAAATTATTTTAACTTCCTATGTCAAGATTGTGCAGACAAGCGTATGAGATGCTGTTGATCCAACTAGAAACAGGGAAACAGAACTGGGCATTTTTTTTGTTAAGGATTACTAACAACGCATGGATTTGGTATTGTGTGGATGTGCTAGGGAGTGGATTTGATCAAGGATTTTTGTGGGAATTTAAAGACAGAATGATAGCTTCCTACAAACAAGACTTGCATGCTTGCATAGAAGAATCAGATAAGTATACTGGTACTCTTCCTTTAAAAGTGTTTTTCAAACAGAAAAGTATGTTACAGTTGTAACACAAAAATGGCATAGGAGTAATCTTGCTTGATTCAGATTAAGAACTTTAGACCTAAATGCCTGCAAAACATGGTTTTCTACTGACAAATCTGCACAGTCTCCATGCCCCATGTGTGGCACACAGACTGAAGATGAAATGCATTTTTTGTTTGATTGTAATTTGTAGGATGACATCGTCAGAAATGCCTCATATCTAATGAAGAAATCTCAAGAATTAGAGATATAGTTAGCATTCTCTTGATCGAAGATGAAGAATTTCTAAAATCACATACAAAAATTATCTCCCTTGCTTGGGACAGCAGGAAAAAGAAAACTGCAGCTAGTTGATATACCTTTTCAATGTAACACTATTTTGTTTTCCATATTTGTGGAATACGATTTCCATTGGCTAAATTGCTTTATTTGAATGTGAGGGTGGGGTAGTTGATTTGTCCTACACTGTTGCTGATTTGTAGGTAACAAGACACCACTGTGTGTGTGTGTGTGTGTGTGTGTGTGTGCGTGCGTGCGTGCGTGCGTGCGCGCGCGGGCGTGTGCAAGCTTGTGATAATAATTAATGTATGATAACAATTAATGCATTTGATTGAATATACTTATTGGAGATGCCTTTTCCTCTTTCGTTTTTCATTATTTCCTTGTTGCAAAAAGCATATTGTTTAAATTGTGTTCATACTGTGCTCCTTGCCAAAAAGACTGTATTGTTAATGGCAATAAATTACTTTCAGTGTTTAGTTCAGTGTTCTCTCTTCTCATGGCAAGGGCCGGATGAAAGAAAGTATGTCAATACTTATCTGAAACCTTTGGGAATAAAGATTATCAATCAATCAATTAATCAATCAGTCCATCTCTCTCATGAAAAAGTATGCCAATACTTATCTGTAACCCTTAGGAATAAATATTATCAATCAATCAATCAATCTCTCTCTCTCTCTCTCTCTCTCTCTCTCTCTCTCTCTCTCTGCCCCCATCTCCCTCCATCTCTCGTTCGTACAACTAAACACATGATGCAAAAATGATATATCTGTTTCTGTATCAAAAACATATCTCAGAAGGAAGGAATCCATGTACAAGTCAAAAGAAACAAAATGAGAGAAAAAAATGATGGAGAGAGAAAAGCATAGTCAGGTTGGGGTTTTTTCGGGGTGTGTGTGTGTGTGTGTGTGTGTGTGTGTGTGTGTGTGTGTGTGTGTGTGTGTGTGTGTGTGTGTGGTTTTTGTTTGTTTTAGATTTTAAAAACGTATTCGTATTCGGGTTGTTGTTGTTTTCGACTCTACAGCAAAATGACAAGGCCTCAACAACTTGATTAGTGTTTTTTTAAATTTTTATTGATATGAGTAGTTGTATGTAGTAAACCCAGCTCTGACGTCCTTAGAATATTCTTTTTGTATTCATGTTCTTTATCTTCATCATAATAAGAGCAAGAAGATATTACATCCTATCCATGAGAATAAAATAAATTGTGCAATCGCACGTTAGGTATAATTAATTCTAGGAAAAACTATTTTATGTCTAGAAAATATATTTATGGTGATTTCATGGGGTTTTTTCTGTCTTTACTGTTACATGTTTATCAAGTAGATTATGATTGCTATTATACAATACTTTGACATGGATTTATATTATTTTTATTGCATTATTTTCCAAATTGATTGATATATTTCTCTTTATAACAGTTTTACAATGTTTTTCAAACTAGTTCATCTATTTTCCGTGTCTGAACTATTTTTATTTTCAAATAGATTCAACATATTTTCTGTTATCCTTTTTTTTTTCAAAATGGTTTACATTGCCTTTCATGTTTGAATAAGTACGTGGTTCATATAGACTCTTATCAGTATTGCTGCATTCTTTTTTCAGACTGGTTGATATTCTTTTCTATGTTTTAACAATTACATATTTTCAAGATTTTTGTTCTTGTCCATGTCTAACCAATGCATGGTCACTGAAATCAATTCATGTCTTTTTTTGCAATCTACGATATTACATATTTTAGATCGATATCGATTTGATTATTGTTATCATACATTTTTTTCCAGGTGAGACGGACTAAGGTTCTACAACTAAGCTGGTTTATATTGCTCTCTATGTTCGAATGATCAACATTAAACTTGATATATTTGCCACACGTTAAAATTTATCTACCTCTTTAATTAAGGGAGTAAGCCAGCTCTGGCAGATGTGTGTGTGTGTGTGTGTGTGTGTGTGTGTGTGTGTGTGTGTGTGTGTGTGTGTGTGTGTGTGTGTGTGTGTGTGTGTGTGTGTGTGTGTGTGTGTGTGTGTGTGTGTGTGTGTGTGTGTGTGTGTGTGTACGTGTTCATTACACTCGGGGGAAAAAGCTACTGGCTATGAAACAAAATACAGATTTATTATTTTTGTTTTATGTTCTTTTTACAAAATTGTTTGCAGCGCATCCAAAGAGAAATCACGTATTACTAGTAAATGCAGAAAATGTGATTTAAAAGAAGTTGTCTACATACACATTTATCTACTTATTTGTTTTTTTATCAATATATATTTTTATTTATCTCTCTGTTTACACAAATACCGATTTTTTTTTTAGCTTTGCAAATTTTCCTACATAATTATTATAATATCTCTTGATCTATTTACTTCTTTTTGACGCAGGTCTTGTGTATTGTTTCGTTCAGGTATTTACTTTTCCAGCGGTTTATTTATTCCAGTGCGCATTTTTGGCTATTTGTCTATTGATTTATGCGGGTACTCAGCAGTCATTTTTTACATCTAACTGCGTGGGTACCCATCCTCCAATCACCTCCAGGAAGTCCTTTGTCTGCCAGTAATTCCTTTCTGTCTGTGCTTACATACCCGCCTACTGAATACGAACTTGCTACATTCTTTCTACTTGTTTACTTCCTGACTTACATACTGACTGGACTGACTGACTGACGGACGGACGAACCAACGGACTGACTGGCTGACTGACGGACTGGTTTGCTGACTTATTCTATTTGTGATTATTGTGAATATATGCGTGCATACGTTACTTACTTGGCATCCTTCAGTCTCGGAAGACTATGGAGTTGCACTCTAGGTGTTAATTCTGGTACAGCGTCGGGCGTGGCTGGCCAGTCCCACACGGGAATGACAGACAGTGCCTATGGCAGAGGGCACAGATGAAGTCTGACACTGGTCTGTCTGTCTGCCTGGGCTGCAGCCTTTCTTCTCATTCTCTTTGCCTTCGTGCTGCTGAGCAAGTGTCTCTTGGAACTTGGAGAGACCTTTCTGCACAGTCTGTCTCCAGGCTGACCGTTCGAGGGCTGTTGCTTCCCAGTTGTTCTGGTCGATGTTCAGGGCTTTTAACTCCCTCTTGAACACGTCTTTGAATCGCAGCTGTGGTCTGCCTGTGGGACGTTTTCCCTGCACAAGTTATCCATAGAGAAGGTCTTTAGGGATCCATCCGTCGCCCATGTGCACGAGCCAGCGCATACGTCTCTGTTTCAGCAGCGTGTACATGCTGGTGCATCCAGCTCTTTCCAGGACAGTGTTGTTTGGGACCTTGTCCTGCCAGGTGATGTTCAGGATGCGTCGGAGGCAATGCATGCGAAAAGCATTGAGCTTTCGTTCTTGTCGGGCATGCAAAGTCCAGGACTGGCTGCCATGCAGGAGAGTGCTCATAACGCAAGCTCTGTAGACCTGGATCTTTGTAAGCTCAATCAGCTTGCTGTTGTTCCACGCTTTCTTTGTCAGTCTGGTCATGGTGGTAGCTGCTTTGCCGATGCGCTTCTTGAGCTCTGCGTCAAGTGAGAGGGTGTCTGAAATAGTTGAGCCCAAGTACACAAAGTCATGGACGACATCCAGTTCATGGTCATTGATACTTATGGCTGGGGGGGGAGAGTCAACATCTTGTCCCATGACTTGTGTTTTCTTCAAGCTAATGGGAAGCCCCAAGTCTTGGCAGGCATTGCTGAAGCGAGTCATGAGCTGCCGTGGGTTCTCGGCCGATAGGGCGGTTACTGCTGCGTCGTCTGCAAAGAGGAAGTAACGTAGGCACCTCAGCTGGACTTTGGTCTTGGCTCTTAGTCTGGAGATGTTGAAGAGCTTTACATCCGACCTGGTTCGGAGGTAGATACCTTCAGCTACAGGACCAAATGCGTGTTTCAGCATCACAGCAAAGAAGATCCCAAACAGGGTGGAAGCCAGGACGCAACCCTGTTTCACTCCGCAGCGTATGCTGAAGGAAGCTGATGTTGAGCTGTCAAAGACGACAGTGCCTTTCATGTCTTCGTGGAAGGATCTGATGGTCCTGAGCAGTTTGAGGGGACATCCTATCTCGGGAAGGATATTGAAGAGGCCATCACTACTGACCAGATCGAAAGCCTTTGTGAGGTCAATGAAAGCAACGAAGAGTGGCTGCCTTTGCTCCCTACATGTGTCCTGAAGTTGTTTGATGGAGAAGATCATGTCTGTAGTGGATCTGTTGGCACGGAAACCGCACTGCGATTCCGGGTAGACTTGCTCTTTAAGTACCTGGAGCCTCTTCAGTAGTATTCGTGCGAAGACTTTCCCAACAATGCTGAGGATGGATATGCCGCGATAACTATTGCAATCACTTCTGTCACCTTTGTTGTTGAATTGTGTGACGACGTTAGCATCCCTCATGTCTTGTGGTACTTTTCCTTCACTCCAACAGAGGCAGAGGATTTCATGCAAGTCGGTGATGAGTGTCTCTTTGCAGCACTTCAGTACTTCAGTGGGAATGCCGTCTTTCCCAGGTGCCTTTCCAGAGGCAAGAGAGTCCAGGGATTCGCTGAGTTCATCTATGGTTGGTTCTCTGTCAAGCTCTTCCAATTCTGGTTGGCACTCTATGGAATTCAGGGCATCTTCTGTGACTACATTTTCCTTTGCATATAGCTCAGGTACTCATGTATGTATGTATGTATGTATGTATGTATGTATGTATGTATGTATGTATGTATGTATGTATGTATGTATGTATATGCATGTATGCATGTATGTATGTCATGTATGTATGTATGTATGTATGTATGTATGTATGTATGTATGTATGTATGTATGTATGTATGCATGCATGTATGTATGTATGTATGTAGGTATGTTCTCGTATGTGTGTATGTATGATTGCATAATTGTACATATGTATTAAAATATCTATCTATATCTATAAAAAATATATCATCCTTTGGATGAGACTATAAACCGAGGCCCCGTGTGCGAACACACGCAGAATATCTTGCGCACACGTTAAATCATGTTCTGCTTTTCGTAAGAGTAAGCCATTGTGTGCCGGTGGGAACAGATGACAGAATTTACAAAAACCGCAAAGACACGGGGACTGGCTGTAAAAAAAACACATAAGAGCTTATTCCATTATCCTCGATATAAAAGAATAAAATAAAAATAAATAAAAAATATATAACATACCTACCTACCTACATACATACATACATACATACAACACACACATATATATTTATATATATATATATGTGTGTGTGTGTGTGTGTGTGTGTGTGTGTGTGTGTGTGTGTGTGTGTGTGTGTGTGTGTGTGTGTGTTGTGTGTGTGTGTGTGTGTGTGTGTGTGTGTGTGTGTGTGGTGTGTGTGCTTATGTGTTTTTTTTCGTTTTTTAATTCCTTTATTTATCAATCTATTTGCGTACTATTCACTTAACAACTCCCTCTCTCTCTCTCACACACATACTACACACACACATACACACATACACACCCGCACACACACATATTACACACACATATGCGCGCGCGCGCTCCATTCCTGTACAGAAAATATTCACACATTTACCTTCAAGATAAATCAAAAGGGAAAGCCCTTTTCAAGATTAAACCATAGTCAGAACTAAGAGACAATGCCATCAACTGGTCAGCAGCTCTGGGGATGGGATAGGATGGGATGGGATGGGATGGGGTGAGATGGGATAGGATAGGATGGGATTGGATAGGATAGGATAGGATTGGCAGGGATAAGATAGGATAGGATGAGATGGGATAGGATGAGATGGGATAGGCTGGGATGGGGTAGGATGGGATGGGATAGGATAGGATGGGGTAGGGTGGGGTGGGATGGGGTAGGATGGGATGGGATGGGGTAGGATGGGATGGGATGGGATTGGATAGGATAGGATAGGATTGGCAGGGATAAGATAGGATAGGATGAGATGGGATAGGATGGGAGGGGATAGGATAGGATAGGGTGGGATGGGATGGGATGGGGTAGGGTGGGATGGTGTGGGATGGGAAGGGGTAGGATGGGATGGGATGGGGATGGGATGGGATGGGGTAGGATGGGATGGGGTAGGATGGGATGGGGTAGGATG
Source organism: Rapana venosa (assembly GCA_028751875.1). Taxonomy (NCBI): domain Eukaryota; kingdom Metazoa; phylum Mollusca; class Gastropoda; order Neogastropoda; family Muricidae; genus Rapana; species Rapana venosa. The sequence goes on from CM054158.1 coordinate 29,962,369, forward strand.
GGATGGGGTAGGATGGGATGGGGTAGGATGGGATGGGGTAGGGTGGGATGGGATGGTGTGGGATGGGATGGGATAAGGTGAGGTGGGATGGGGTGGATAGGATGGGATGGGATATTATGGGATGGGTGGGATAGGATGGGGTGGGATAGGATGAGATGGGATAGGATGGATGGGGATAGGATGGAATGGGATAGGATGGGATAGGATGGGTGGGATAGGATGGGATATGATAGGATGGGATGGATAGGATGGGATGGGATGGGGTAGGGTGGGATGGGATGGTGTGGGATGGGATGGGGTAGGATGGGATGGGATGGGGTAGGATGGGATGGGATAAGGTGAGGTGGGATGGGGTGGGATAGGATGGGATGGGATATTATGGGATGGGTGGGATAGGATGGGGTGGGATAGGATGAGATGGGATAGGCTGGGATGGGGATAGGATGGAATGGGATAGGATGGGATAGGATGGGATAGGATGGGATAGGATGGGATATGATAGGATGGGATGGATAGGATGGGATGGGATGGGATAGGATAGGATGAGATGGTGCCAGGAAGCATTCACATGATCTGTGTCCTACCAATAGACGAGACGTGCCTGTGTTCTGAGACTGAATTGTGTCAACAGCAGACGAATTATATTACATTCCATCTTACCTCGCGCACCTTAGCGTCAGTACAGTCGGTCTCCCAGTTCACCCAGCTGTATGTAAATGGGTACCTGCCCTCTTGAGGGTCAGGGAAGGTAAAGCAGCCAGGAAGAGGAGATGGGCGCCGCCCTCAATATTATGGCAGCCCCTGGAGAAGCTGAGGTCTGTGACACCTCGCTCCCCAACGACCGCATAGGTTATGGGAACACTTTTACCTTTCTCTTTTTTCGTTTAACATTACATATAAATACGAATTGTAGACTGAACTGTCACAATCTAAAGAGCCTCTCACCGGGGTGACCAAGGGATGGACAAAACTGTTGTCCACTTTGGACATCTAGAGGGAAAGAGAGAAATACAGCCACGCAAACCATCACTCCACACAAACAAGACCTTTATCATTATAAGTGAAACTAACCTCTTTAAAAAATAATCACTCTTTTCCGTGGCTAAAATTCTTCAGTCCTTTCCCCTGCCCTACTCAAAACATAATTATGCTTCTAAAGATAAATGGTATTGGGGGGGAAAAAAACTCTCATAATTATTCCAATCAAAACTTCATAATATCACACACACACACACACACACACACACACACACACACACACACACACACACAAACACAACACACACACACCACACACACACCGCACGCACGCACATACACACACACTTTCCTTCACTCGCACTTTTACCCCACACTATAGATTAGCTAACCTTTTATCCTGAAGAAGGTTTGAAATCAACTGAATGTTTGCTTTAAAAAATGCTTGAGTATTGTGCTCTGTTTTGCTCCTGTAAAGGGTAGACTAGACATTCTTTTCTTCTTCGTCGATCACTCAGACTGCAACTACTGTTGTCATATGAGCAAAAATGTCCCCGCGCTGCCGTTAAGCACCTGACAATTCAGGCCCAGCGCGGCTGACTTCCGCGTAGGAGAAAACTGGTATCTTTTTAAGTCTTTCTGAAGAAAGTAAAGACGCGATAATTGACTAAGAAGGCAGACAATAAACAACAAGGAGGTGAGAGGAAGAGAAAAGAACAAGGCAGAACCAAAGAGAGGGATAGAAAAGAGGGAATTCCTCGCACAGAATGTCCGGAAGGCTGGGATGCTATTTATACTGACAGCCCCCCCCCCCCCTCCCCCCCTAAGCATCCTCACCGGGGAAGAGTGCTGACACAATAACTAGAAAACTTGAAGAAAGTCTGGAGGAAGGACACGAGGCAGGCAGAAGATTCAACTTCTGTGAGACTTGCACTCACCCCGCAAGATGCGTTTACCTCAGTCTCCCTTGCACTAGTCACTCAAACTCCATTTTCTTTTTTAAAATCATGGAACTTCTGGGCACGATAAAAGACCACCGGGGGGGGGGGGGGGGGGGGGGGGGGGGGGGGGGGGGGGACCTCCCCAGTCTAGGGGGGAACACTCTACATGACTGGGGTCTCTACTCAGTTGAAGGATTGCATTGGCACCCTCTCCCCCCACACCCCACACCACACCCTCCCCCCACCCACCCCCACTCCCCGAGGGGAGACCAGGGGCATGCCAATATAAATTTATTTTGTTATTTTATTCTTTTATATCGAGGATAATGGAATAAGCACTCATGTGCTTTTTTTACATCCAGTCCCCGTGTGTATGTTGTTTTCTAAATTTTGTCATCTTGTCATTTGTCATAAATTAGCATCTCTAGATGAATGAGAGACACACAGACAAGACGAGAAAGAGAGACGAATTATGCGTAGTCAGACAGACAACAGAGAGACAGACAGGCAGGTAGGCAGGCAGACAAGGAGAGACAGACAGACAGAGAAGTAGAAACAAAAAGACAAAGACCGAAAAGAGAATAAGTAAAAGAGAGAAAGTAAAAACTAAGTTGGAAGAAATGGACGCGGACAGAGACAGAAACAGACAGAGACGAAAACGAAGAGAAAGACAGAAAGGGACACAACACACCACACACACACACACACACACACAACACCACACACACACACACACACACACACACAGACAAGGCACATACAGATAGAGAGAGACAGACAGACAGACGAACAGAGACAGGCCAAGACAATAACAGAAAAGATGACTCCTTTTTATTTTTAACCACATAATTTCCGGGAAGAAAGAATACCCAGCACTCTGAAAGTGGTCGTGGCATCCCAAGGGAGGCAACCAGGAGAAAAGCAGGACAGACAGACAGACAGTAAGAAAGGTTTTTATTAATTTTTTAAAGCGACAGGACAAACACTGGAGAGGAAAAAAATTATAAGAAAAAAAGGGAATAAATTTCTGCAAGAAAAACAAATCAAGAGTAAAGGAGACAAAAAGAAAAAAAAAACTAAACGCAAGTCAAAAATGAAAGGAACGGCCCTGAAATAAAATACTTCGGACAGAAACAAAAAAAAAGGAAAACAAAGAAAATAAACCTAGGCCAAAAATAAATGAAACCCCCCTCCCTCCCATCCACCCCCCTCCCCGCCCCCCACCCCCAACAAAATGATAAACACAAAAAACAGAAAAAAGACAAGAAATGAAAAAGGGAGGGGGGGGGGGGGAGAAAGAGAAATTGTTTGGGTTTTTTTTTAAATAAAGAATTACGTAGAACTTTATCCAAGACATTTTGTTCAAAGCAAATTGATATTACGTATCAATGGCAAACTCGCTCGAAAAAATTAGAATTTTATTTTTAAATAATACTCAAAAGAAAATTTAGTCAAACAATTCAGTTAATCCTAAAAAGAAACTGAAAAAAATATAATTAATCAACCATATCATTAACTACAATTCCATCAAATAATTGACTGACTCATCAACTCCTGTTCTCATCATCTTTTTCTTTTTAGCTAACCAACAAAAACAAGCCCAAAATAAAAACCAAAACACAACAAAACAAAACTTTTACCATTAAAACCCACAATCCACACAACAACAACAACAAAAAAAGCCAAACAAAACTTTCAAAACATTCATTCGCTAAACACAATCCACACAACAACAACAACAACAACAACAACAGCAACAAAGTATCGACAAAACTTTCAAACAAAACATTCATTCCTACACTAACCAAACACAAACAAATAAAACAACGTCACACCAAAAAATGTCTGAAACACAAAACCACCAACAAAGCTAACGAACAAACACACTAAACTCAACTCACTAACTAACAAACTATGCAAACTAGCAACTAACAAGCCGAACGAACAAGAACTAGCAAAAACAAAACTTTAGGGGAGGGGGGGTGGGGGTTAGGGGTTTAGCTCCAACACTATCTTTCTTAACTCTTACCATGCCAGGAAACCTCAGCTTGCCCGACCCCAAAAGTGCGATGTCAAGGTGGTGGTGGTGGTGGTGCTGGTAGTTTGGGTTTTGGGGAGAGAAAAAAAACTGTGGTCTCCATCGTTCAACACCGTTTCCTTCATTCATCGAGTCAGGCCAGCAGGCTTGGGCTAGCTTTCTTCTCCATTCATTCATCTGCCTGTCGGATTTTCTTCTCTCTCTCTCTCTCTCCCTCTCTCTCTCCCCCTTTTTCCATTGATGCACACACGCACACTGTTCCTTCCTTCATTCATTAACAGACTACTGCTTTCCCCCCCCCCCCACTCCCTCCCGCCAACACCCCCCTACCCCACCCCCACCCCACCTCCCCACCCCACCACTCTCCTTCCTACTGCTGGTACCCCCCCCCCCCCCCCTCCTCCTCCTCCTCCCCATCTCTGTCCTCCTTTCATTCTGTCTTCTACCCCTTCATCCCTCATTCATTTCCCCCCCCCCCCACCCCTCCTCCCCCCCCTCCTCCCCCCCCCCCCCCCCCCCCCTCTTCCCTCACTTCATTCAGCAAGCATCGCGGCCCCGTTGACTCCTCCGGACTAGCTCCGGTCGTTGACCTCCCGAAGCTGGCACTTTTTTTTTTCTCTCTCTCTCTCTCTTCTTTTTTATTTTTTTTTTTATACTTCTACCTTGTAGAGATAACTTTGCCCAGTCCGTTAAAGGATCGATCTGCCGGGGACCGAAAGGTGAAGCCAGGTTGATGTGGTTCCCTGGCCAAAATTATTGGGCCTGGACAGATGATGACGAGGGCAAAAACTGTAAAGCTCGGAGGGATAAGTTTAATAATAATAATAATAATAATAATAAAAATAAAAATGATAATAATAATAATGTGTGGAATTTATATAGCGCTGAATCTTGTAAAGCAAGTTTAGTTGATGTATGTTACGTAACAAACAAAAGTCTGATGACTACAAAACCTTCCTTCCCTGAAAACGACATCAAAATGGTTCTAAGCTGCTGTATAGTTTTCAGTCCCAGAGCACGCTTCTTCTTGTAGTTATACCTCCTGAGAGAAAGTTGATGACCTACACATTGCGAGAGCAGGTGCAGGTATTTACTGACCAATGGTCGCTTCACTCGAGGACTGGGTTACAGGGCTGATTGGGGCTAAACCTTCACCTTCATCTCCACTTGTTCCGTAGTCCGTGGACCCGTGGGGACACCATTGAAGCTATTGCAACCAGCTTCCCCCACTCCCCGCGCGGCCCTCTGCTCTGCTTAAAACTGCTATCTCTCAAAGTTGGAGACATCCCATAGCTACCATCACGACTATAATTATGGACTCCAATGCTACCTACCTCCTAAATGTGAAGACAGCCCACCCATCGTGGTAGCAGGGGAGCGAGGCGTCAGAGACCTCAGCTTCTCTAGGGGCCAGCATATTGAGGGCGGCGCCCATCTCCTCTCCCTCGCTACTTTACCTTCCCTGACCCTAAAGAGGGCAGGTACCCATTTACAGTTGGGTGAACTGGGGGAACTGTACTGAAGCCAAGGCACGCAAACGGCCACCCATCCAAGTTGGTAACCACGTTCGATGCTGCTTAACAATGGCTTGGGGAAAGAGAGTGCTCTGACCACTGAGCTATCCTCACTGATGATCCACGATAAAAGCAGAGCAATGATCTGGCACCAGTAAGACTGAAGATAATGCCAGAAAGAAGCGAAAGTGGTCTGTCCAGTTGCTTTCATAGGACGTGGGTTTTATATACAGATTGCATGAAGAAAACAGGTAAAAACAAAATAATGGTGGAGAGGGTTTGTCCACCAAACACAAGGAAAATTTCAAAACACAATGATTGGGATTTGTTTTTTTTTTATAACTTGTGAATGATATAGTTGTTGGGGAAATGAGATTGTGAATGTTGTGTGTGGGGTGTGTGTGTGTGTGTGTGTGTGTGTGTGTGTGTGTGTGTTTTGATGTGTTCACAAATATAAAACTTGGGAACTGTACCTTTGCCTCTAACTTTCTATATTAGATAGATAGATAGACAGATAGATAGATAGATATACAGACAGACAGACAGACAGATAGATAGATAGATAGATAGATAGATAGATAGATAGATAGATAGATAGATAGATAGATAGATAGATAGATAGATAGATAGATAGATGTCCATGTTTGTCTGCAGAAAGTCTCAGAACAGGACATGGCTCAAAAGCTCCAGGGACATTTTGTGAGCAGTGTCACCGTTTACGGACAAGCGCTGTCCTCTTTGATGTGTTCAACTACACTGTCGCCCTCAACGGTAACACACACACACACACACACACACACACATATGCGCGCGCACGCGCGATGGATGAAGCTGATGCTTGGATTGAGTTGTTTTCGGTCCGTGCCAAAAATAGATAGTAGCGGTCATACAAAGTTCAAACACAGGCGCTGGTAGAAACTTTGTTTATCAATCCATCTATCTGTCTATCTATCTATCTATCTATCTAATCTAATTTTATTAATATATATAATATTATATATTATATCCATTTTCTATCTATCATGTCTGTCTTTATCTATCTATCTATCCATTTTCTTCTATATCTTCTGTCTTATCTATTTTATATATTATTGTATCCATTTTCTATCTTCGTCTGTCATCTATCTATCTAGTCTGTCTGTCTGTCTATCTATCTATCTGTCTATCTTCTATCATTCTATTTTTGTCTATCCATTTATCTATCTATCTTCTGTCTGTCTGTCTTCATCTTGTCTGTCTATCTGTCTTCTTCTATCTATCTGTCTATCCATTATCTATCTATCTATCATCTATCTATCTATCTCTTCTATCTATCTATTCTGTCTGTCTATCTATCTATGTCTATCTTCTATCTATCTATCCATTTCTATCTATCCATTTATCTTCTATCTGTCTATCTGTTCATTTATCTATCTGTCTATCTGTCTATTTGTCTATCTATCTATCTATCTGCCTATCCATTTATCTATATATATATATATCTATCTATATATCTATCTGTCTGTCTGTCTATCTATCTGTCTATCTATCTATCCATTTATCTATCTGTCTGTCTGTCTATTTCTGTCTGTCTGTCTATCTGTCTGTCTGTCTATCTATCCATTTATCTATCCGTCTATCTATCCATTTATCTATCTATCTGTCTATCTATCTATCTATCCATCTATATATCTATCCATTTATCTATCTATCTGTCTATCTATCCATTTATCTATCTGTCTATCTATCCATTTATCTATCTATCTATCCATTTATCTATCTATCCATTTATCTATCTGTCTGTCTGTCTATCTATCTATTTATCTATCTATCTGTTTATCCATTTATCTATATATCTATCTGTCTGCCTATCTATCTATCTATATATCTGTCTATCCATTTATCTATCTGTCTGTCGGTCTATCTATCTCTGTCTGTCTGTCTGCCTATCTATCTATCTATCTATCTGTCTATCTATCTGTCTATCTATCTGTCTATCTATCTATCTGTCTATTCATTTATCTATCTGTCTATCTATCTGTCTGCCTTTCTGTCTATCTATCTGTCTGTCTGTCTGTCTACCTATCCATCTATCTATCTGTCTGTCTGTCTATCTGTCTATCTATCTATCTATCTATCTATCTGTCTGTCTGTCTGTCTGTCTACCTTTCCAGCTAGCTAGCTATCTATCTCTTCAGCTACCAATCATTCTATCTATCGATCAATCTGTCAGTCTATCTATCTATCTATCTGTCTATCTATCTATCTGTCTATCTATCTATGTATCTTTCTATTTGATAAGAGCAGAGAATGGATGTATAAAAGCACATGAGGGCTTAGTCATTAATACTCAAATAAAAGAATTTGACGTGATTTGACTTGACTTGATTCTACTTGTCTCTCTGTCTAGCTAGCTAGCTACCTACCTACCTACCTACCTACCTACTTATCTATCTACGTTTATATCTATCTGTGTCTATCTGCATATATATATATATATATATATATATATATATATATATATATATATATATATATATATATATATATATATATATATATATATATATACGTATATACAAGGAGATTTACTTTAGACCTTATTTCTGATGAGACAGTTGAACACATGTACACAACAGCCTACATATTATTTCACTCTTGCACAACATAAACAATCTTTTTACTAAGAGAGAGAGAGGGGGGAGACTACAGACAGACAGACAGGCAGGCAGGCAGGCAGACATACAGACAGACAGGCAGAGTTCTTATATGATGATAGTCACACACACCACACACACACACACACACACACACACACACACACACAGACACACACACATAGGGGTAAAAGAATGGACACAAAATCAAGTGTCTATGAATTGTCATGGGGTCAATGTATTTTTGGGGCTGTCTCAAAGAAAGACCAAGGAAGGTCATTCACATTTACCATCACCATCTATGTATACCCATTTACCTCCCCTTCCCCATCCACTCTTGTTTTCACTATCTTTTTTATCTCTATTTTTTCTTTCTCTTTTCTTCTTCTTTTCGTTTTCTTCTTCACCATTGAGAAAATGTCAGTGTGTTATTCTGGTGATGGTAAATATGGTTTGGGAGATGGGTAGTTGAGAAAAAGATGGAGATGGGGGAAGGGGGTGGAGGGAGAGAACAAAAACAAAACTATTTCTTCCTTACCCCCCTCTCCCTCCACAACTCTCTCTCTCTCTCTCTCTCTCTCTCTCTCTCTCTCTCTCTCTCTCCCTCTTTCAGAAAAGCATGAGTATTGTCAATGTGCAAAAAGAGAGGGGGGGGGGGGGGGGAAGGAGGGAGGGAGGGGAAGATGTAGAGAGAGATGTTTCGAGACTATTTTGGGAAATAAAAACTCTAATATTAGTTTTAAAATGTGTAAAAGCTACAGGGGGAAAAAAAACTACATAGTTTCAAAACTATTTTAGGAAATAGAGCATTCTAATATTGGTTTTAAAATGTGCACAACAACACACACACACACAAAAAGCTACAAAATAATATGTGCTGTTCTCGTTGAAAAATAGTTTTAGAAAGTAGGGGGAAAAAAACACCCAGATGCTTTTTAGAAGATATTTTTTATATTGTCATTCTTAGTGTATGTGTTGTTGTTGTTGTTGTTGTTGTTTGCGTTGTTTTTAAATCCAATAATGAATTTGTTTCTTGATACAGCGTTTATT
>CM054158.1:29976525-29986525 GCA_028751875.1 Rapana venosa
TCCTAACTGTCTGGAGCTGACCCTCAGAGCTTGTGTGCACCTGCCAGGTGTACACTAAAAGCCTCTTTTATCATACCCAAGTAATTCTCTGTAATACAAATGGGATTTTTATATCTCCACATAATATCATTTATCAAACCAGGATGAACATTTTACACAGATATTTTTGTAAGTTCTATAAGATATACAACTTTGCATAGCAACCCTACACTCTGGTAAGGCAACCTTGGATAGAGAATACGTAAGAAATTTGAGAAATTCAGCAAAAAACATATCTACATGAACTGTTTTATTTCATTTGCAACCTTGGCTCGAATATATCAGAAATTAGATAAATTCAGCAAAAACATATCTACTTGGACTATTTCATTTCATGTGCAACCTTTGCTAGAATACGAACGAAATTTTGAGAAATTCAGTCAAAAATATCTACATGGAATATTTTGTTTCATTTCCAACCTTGGCTAGAATACGAAAGAAATTTTGAGAAATTCAGTCAAAAATATCTACATGGAATATTTCATTTCATGTGCAACCTTGGCTAGAATACGAAAGAAATTTTGAGAAATTCAGCAAAAACGTATCTACTTGGAATATTTCATTTCATTTGCAACCTTAGCTAGAATAGTAAGGTAAAAGGTAAAGGAGTCCCATAACCAATAAGGTCGTAGGGGAGCGAGGCGTCAGAGACCTCACTTCTCTAGGGCCAGCATATTGAGGGTGGCGCCCATCTCCTCTCCCTCGCTGCTTTACCTTCCCTGACCCTAAAGAGGGCAGGTACCCATTTACAGCTGGGTGAACTGGGGGAACTGTACTGAAGCCAAGGCGCGCAAACGGTCACCCATCCAACTGGTAACCACGCTCGACGCTGCTTAACTTGGCTGGGGGAAAGCGAGTGCTCCGACCACTGAGCTATCCTGTCCCCCCTAGCTAGAATACGAAAGAAATTTTGAGAAATTCAGTCAAACATTTTGTTTCATTTGCAGCCTTTGCTAGAATACGAAAGAAATGCTGAGAAATTCAGTCAAAACATATCTACATGGAATATTTTGTTTCATTTGCGTTTGGACAGATGGACAGCTCAGACTCTGCAGTGAAGGCAGAAGTACGCTGAAGACCCTTCAACATGACCATAGAGCTTCTTGGCCACTGGGGTGGATGGGGGTCAGGCAAGCAGGTCCTCTTTCAGAGTGCCCTGTCTAGTGGGCAGAACAGCAGCACATGTTCCGTTATCTGGCTCGTCAGTTTTTGTTCTAATATTCTGTCATCTCTTCTCACCTGCACACAATGGCGGCCAACTCTTCTGAAAGGCGGAACAGGTTTTGACGTGGGCGCCCCAAAGGATTCGGAATCTGAGGGATCGGTGACGGTGACGTGACGGCAAGATATTCAGCGTGTGTTCGTTCACACACACGGGACCTCAGTTTCTAGACTCATTTTGAAGGCTGTGTGTGTGTGTGCGTGTGTGTGTGTGTGTGTGTGTGCGTGTGTGTGCGCGCCAGCGAGTATGTTGGGTGCCTGTGTGCGCGTACACGCGCGCCTGTACTCCAATGATTTACACACCCCTTCGTTAAGTATGCTCTTTATATAGAATATATAATAATTATACAAACAGATTATTATCGACTCGAGCCGGTCTGGCAAGAATTGCACAACAGTGCCAATATTTAAAAAAAATGAAATATCACACACACACACACACACCACACACACACACACACACAAAAGAAAACCATGTTTCCCCATCACTTTTGACCCAATGAGCGAGATTCTCTCTCACCACCCCTTCTCAGCTCCCAGCCAAAGCGTCCCTCCAGTGGAAGCTATTGGTTGATCCCATTACACTGCCGGCATGCCCACTATCATCAAAATGGACCGGTCCTCTGTCTGTGACGTCAGAGGAATCACTTGGAAAAGTGGGGCAGAGGAGCGAATATATACGTCACCCTTGTCACCCTCGAAATAGGTCACCCTTGGTTGCTCCTTTTCCTCTCTCTCTCTCTCTCTCTCTCTCTCTGGTTTTTCTTTTTGTTGTAACCTTATGCTTATATGCTAGGGGGACGGGATAGCCTAGTGGTCAGAACATTGCGCTCACAATCTGACGACCCTGATTCGATTCCCGTTCAAGGGGATATTTTCTCGTGGAGTTAACATCAGTGCAGACTCCACTCTCCCCCAAAAGTCCTTCGGATGAGACTATAAACCGAGGCCCCGTGTGGGAACAGATGACAGAATGGACAAAACCGCATACACACGGGGACTGGATGTAAAAAAGCACATAAGCGCTTCTTCCATTATAATCGATATAAAAGAATAACATAAAAAATAAATAAGTACCTTTGTTATGTTGTTGTTGTTTTTTCTAATCTCTAATTATGGCTGGGATTTGGTATAAACAGAAAAATACATCAGTGGCAATCTACTATTCTCGAAATAATTAATTTGGACTCTCTGTCTCTCTCGCTCTCTGTCTGTCTGTCTGTCTGTCTGTCTGTCTCTCTCTCTCTCTCTCTCTCTCTCTCTCTCTCTCTCTCCTCTCTCTCTCTCTCTCTCTCCTCTCTCTCTCTCTCATTGTCATTGTTTGGTCTTTACATCCAGATGGTCACCTAGAGTCACTCAGTCACACACACACAAACACACACAAACACACACACACACACACACTTATTTGAGAATCACTGTGAGATGTAAGTACTCGCCGGATGAGAAGTTCGCGTGTATGGTGGTTTTCAAGAACCTCGCTACAATTCATAAGCAGCCGTACTCCGACTTCAGAGGTATCTCCGTTCAACGCGGATGATCTGGTGTTCTGTGTGGATTGTTTCCTGCTTTTTTTCCAAATTCAAGGATAGGCTAGGATGTGTGGGAGGGATACCATTTCGACAAGGAAGTTTATACTCTTCGCAATCTATGTGGTACAACCAAGCCTACATACACAAAAATGTGTTGTACAGAGTTCGGGGCTAAATTCAATACTTTTTATTTGTTGCTTGTTATTGCTGCTGCTGCTTCTGGCTGCTGCTGCTGCTGCTGCTGCTACTACTGCTACTACTACTACTGCTGCTGCTGCTACTGCTGCTGCTGCTGCTACTGCTGCTGCTGCTACTACTACTACTACTACTTCTACTACTACTACTACTACTACTACTACTACTACTACTATATGTAGTAGTGAGAGAGAGTAGAATGATGATGATGATGATGACGATGACGATGACGATGATAGGGGAGGAGGTGAAGGAGGAGGAGGAGGAAAAAAAACAGCATAAATAAAAATGAGGAGTAGCTAGAATACAGTTTATTCCCACAATAATAACAGACCTTGTTTGACCTCTTCTGTGTCCATACACTTCTGACACTGTCTTACACGTTCTTTTCAAAAATTAATACTTGAGATGATAGACTTCATCAGAATTCATCATAACCAGTAGTGTGTGTGTGTGTGTGTGTGTGTAAGTGTGTGTGTGTGGGTGGGTGGGTGTGTAAGTGTGTATGTGTGTGTGTTCCATAGTGTCTGTGCCCGTGCCCCCATTTCTATGCGTACGTGTCTATGTGTCTGTCTGCCTACCTGCCTGCCTGCTTGTCTGTCTTTCTGTAGTTTGCACTACAATCGAGAGTAAGACTCTCTCTCTCTCTCTCTCTCTCTCTCTCTCTCTCTTTCTCTCTCTGGGCTGGAGGCCTAAAGAATATTTTTTTCATCGTTCATTGCCATTGCTCATTGCTCATTGTTCTCTCTCTCTCTCTCTCTCTCTCTCTCTCTCTCTCTCTCTCCTCTCTTTCTTTCTTTCTGGCTGGAGGCCTGAGGAATAAATTATGTTCATTGTTCTTGCCTCCTCTCTCTCTCTCTCTCTCTCTCTCCTCTCTCTCATCTCCTCTCTCTCTCTCTCTCTCTCTCTCTCTCTCCTCTCTCTCTCTCTCTCGTCTCGTGTGTGTGATGGAAAAAAGTATACGAATACCCACTCTGTAACCCTTGGAAATTAAAGATCCTTCATTCATTCATTCATTCCCTCATTCATTCTCTCTCTCGCTCTCTCTCTCTCTCTCTCTCTCCCTCCCTCCCTCCCTTTGTCTCCGAGTCAGTTAGAGAGAGAGAGAGAGAGAGAGAGAGAGAGAGAGAGAGAGAGAGTGATCAGTTCATCACCTCGAAAGTCATTGGGTGATCTCCCTTCCCCTGCGCATGCGCATTGTCATCGACATGGGAGGTAATTCTGTGATGTCAGAGAATCAATTTTAAGAAAATAGAAAGGAGAGGCGAATTGCGTCACTGGTATCAGCCAACGCCTTTTTGTTAAAAAAAAAAAAAAAAAGGGGGGGGGGGGACGTGGTGAAGGTTGGTGCAGGATGGGAGGGAGAAGGGAGGGCTAGTTTTGGGATGTATATATGGATTCTTCTGGATTCTTCTGGATTCTTCTCTCTCTCTCTCTCTCTCTGGGGACGGGATAGCCTGGTGTTTATAACGCTGTGCTCGCAATCTGACCACCAGGGTTGATTCCCGTTCAAGGGGATATTTTCCCCTGGAGTTAACATCAGTGCAGACTCCACTCTCCCCAAAAGTCCTTCGGATGAGACTATAAACCGAGGCCCATGCACACGTTAAATCCTGTTTCGCTTTGCTTTTCGTAAAAGTAGGTCATTGTGCGCTGATGGGAACAGATGACAGAATTGACAAAAACCGCATACACACGAGGACTGGATGTAAAAAAGGTACATAAGTGTTTATTCCATTATCCTGGATATAAAAATAAATAAATAAATAAATAAATCTGAGGGGGGGGGACAGTATACTTTAATTTTTATCTATAACCCTCGGAAAAAAACAACAGATAAAAATACACACACACACCCACACACACACACACACACTATAACAGCTATGTGGCCTATCTTTGCTACTGTTTTTAATTGGGTTTCTTTGGTTTGGGGTTGGGGTTTGTTTTGTTGTCGTTGTTTGGGGTTTGTTTCTGGTTGTTTTGTTGTGTTGTTGTTTTTGGGGGGCGGTTGGTAGTGGTTGTTATTGTTTATTGTTGTTGTTTGGTTTGGTTTGGTTTGGTTTTTGTTTGGGATTTTTACAGGGAAGGGGGGAGGGTGGGGCAACTTTTCCTCTGTACCTGTGGTTTTGGGGTGGTTTTTGTTGTTGTTTGCTGTTGTTGTTGTTGTTTGGTGTGGTGTGGGTTTTGTTTGTTTTTATCTGGGGGTGGGGTGACATATTTTCCTTCTGTGTCTGGATTGTTTTGTTTTGTGGGTTTTTTTTGGGGGGGGGTTTTGTTTTGTTTTTTTTACTATTCTTTCTTTGCTCTTTCTTCATCTGGATGGGTTGGGTAATTGTTGGGGTTTTGTTGGGGGGAAAGGGGGGGGGTTTGGGGGGGGGGTGATGTTTTTGTTTTGGGGTTTTTTCTGGTAGTTTTTTTTTTTGTGGGGGGGGGGGGGGTTGTTGAGATTAGTTTCAGCAATTAGCTTTATTCAACCAATCTTTATTTTATTTGATAATTATCATAAGTTTGTGTGTCAGAGTACCTCACACTTTTGATCAAGCTTGAGAATCTAGGGCACTATGCTCGGCCTTGGATTATTACGATGAATGGATGAAGAGAATGTTGAATATGTCAATGACAATGACAAGACAAATTCTTTTATTTCGAGGATAATGAATAAGCACACATGTGCTTTTTTACATCCAGTCTGTTCATATGAAAGTGATAGTAGACAACAAAAAATGGGTGTGTGTAGGGGGGGGGGGGAGCTATATGTATGGACTAATCTAAGTGTGTGCATGTTTATATGTAGCAAAGTGTATGAAAGCGAGCACGAGCAAGCATGTATTTTTGGATCAGTACCTCTGCGTGTGTGTGTGTGTGGTGTGTGTACGCGCCCCTGTGTGTGTTTGTGTGTGTGTGTGTGTGTGTGGTGTGTACGCACGCGTATGTCCGCGCCCCTGTGTGTGTTCTGTGTGTGTGTGTGTGCGTGTACACGCGCGTGTATGTGCGCGCCCCAGTGTATGTGTGAAGTAAGTACCCCCTGTGTGTGTCGCTCGCGTGCACACACACACACACACACACACACACTTGCCAACACACTTAAATTGGGGTGTGTTTTTTTGTCCCCCTTGTACCTTGTACTGCTTCTTTTTTTTCCTTCAAGAAAGAGCTATCTATGCCTATATAAGTGCATCGACCATGAGGACAGAAATTGCCCAACACTACTACCCTTGAAATATTTGCACTCGGGCAGTTTTCGACACTTCCGACCCACATCCAGTGTGTTTGCCACCCTCTCCTCTCCACTCTCGGCGATAGCACCGCTCCTTCACAGCTATTGGTCGATTCCAAGTTCCCTGCGCATGCGCACCGCCATCAAAATGGCTGCGGTTTATCCTGACGTCAGAGGAATCGCTTCTTCCCAAAAACAAAAAAAATGGGGGGGGGGGGGGGAGTGACAAGCAAAAGACGTCACGACCAGTCTAGAAATACTCCCCCCCCCCCCAACCCCCCTTTTTCCCCTTCCCTTTTCTCTTTCTCTCCTCTCCCCCACCCTTTTTTCCTCTTTCTCTCCTGTCTGTCTCTCTCCCTGGGTCCCATCAAGAGTGTGAGTCTGAAGGTGGTGGGTGTGTGTGTGAAGTCTTTTGCTTGGTTTCGAAGATGGATGGATGGTTGGAAGGAAGTGTGATATATGATACTCCAGTGTAAAAAGGCCTTACGGGGCGAAACCCAGAATGGGGTAATACGGTCAGTCTGTTTTTATATCGGGTACACTTTTCCATTATTCTCTCTCTCTCTCTCTCTCTCTCTCTCTCTCTCTCTCTATCTATCTATCTATATATATATAGAGAGAGAGAGAGAGAGATATATATATATATATATATATATATATATATATATATAATATATATATATCTTGGTTTCTTAAGTAATATTTTTTGGAACTGATTTTTATTGTGGTGGTCGTGGGTATACCATAACAGTTTGGTGGGGGGGGGGGGGGGTTGGTGTCACTTATTTTTCTCATTAAAATACTAAGCAGTTTGGCAATCCCCTCCCCTTCATGAATGGGCCAATGGTCTTTTTGTGAATAAATCTTTCGAGTTCGAGTTCGAGTTCGAGTTCTCTCTCTTTATCGGAGTCTATATTTGGCATGTATATATAGAATAAGACCAGGTGGTTATTGCTAAACCGTACATAGAGCCAGCTAGAAATGATTAACATGTTTGGAATCTGTTTCTTCTGGTCAGAAGGTCGTGGGTTCGAATTTCATTAAGAAGAAAACGTTTTTTGTTTTTTTTGGTTTTGGTTTGGTTTGGTGTGTGTGGGGGGATGGGGGAGGGGGGAGGGGGGAGTTGTTTGTTGGATTCTTTTCTGGTGTTGTTGTTTTTTTTATATGTTTTGTTTGTTTTATTTTGGGGGGGTTATCCTTCTTGTTGTTGTTGTTTTCTTTGGTCGGGTTTTGTTGTTGTTGCTGCTGCTACTGCTGCTGTTGCTGGTACTACTGCTACTGCTGCTTTTGCTACTGCTACTGCTGCTGCCACTGCTGCTGCTGCTACTGTTGCTTCTGCTGCTGCTTCTGCTGGTACTACTGCTTCTGCTGCTGCTGCTACTGTTGCCTCTGCTGCTACTGTTGTTGCTACTGTTGCTTCTGCTGCTGCTTCTGCTGGTACTACTGCTACTGCTGCTACTGCTGCTGCTTCTGCTGCTACTGCTGCTGCTGCTGCTGCTGTTGCTGCTGCTGCTGCAGTCTGCAGTGAAGTCTCTGTTCTCATTTAGTGCAGCATCCCTGGTGTGGGACCAAAGACCCCCCACACCCTTCAACACCTTTCTGTCCACTGCACACAACAGAGACTCCTTGACCCATGTTTGTACTGATAGCTGGGATAAGAACAGTATTCTGTTGTTGTTGTTGTTGTTGTTGTTGGGGTGTTTTTTCCTCAGCTAGAGCTCCAAGGTTTATTTTATTTTATTTATTTTATATTACTTTATTCTTTTATATCGAGGATAATGGAAGAAGCACTTATGTGCTTTTTTTTTACATCCAGTCTGTATGCGGTTTTCTCAATTCTGTCATCTGTTCCCACCGGCAGGCACACAATGGCCTACTCTTACGAACAGCGGAACGGGATTTCACATGTGCGCAAGATGTTCTGCATGCGTTCGCACACGGGGCCTCGGTTTATAGTCTCATCCGAAGGACATTTGGGAAGAGTGGAGTCTGCACTGATGTTAACTCCGGGGGAAAAGGTGTATCCCCTTGAACGGGAATCGAACCCGGGTCGTCAGATTGCGAGCGCAATGTTCTAACCTCTAGGCTATCCCGTCCTCAATGGTGAGATTTATGAGAATGCGACCTGGGTTGGGTTTTTTTGTTTTCCATTTCACCGTTTATGTAGAAAACGCAGTTTTGAAATGAAGGGGCAGGGATTTAAATCCAATATCCTTAGGGGCAGAGAGGATAGGGATTGCCTCCGCTACTGGCCCCTCCTTACTCATGACCCACAAAGCCTGGGTCAGGAGAAATGATAATAGCAGCAGCCTACATCATGCTCAGTCCATGTACCGTGTGCGAACGCACGCAGAACATTTTGCGCACACGTTAAATCCTGTTCCGCTTTTCAAAAGAGTAGGCCATTGTGTGCCGGTGGGAACAGATGACAAGAATGTACAAAACCGGCATGCACACGGGGACTGGATGTATAAAAAAAAAAAAAAAGCGCATAAGTGCTTATTCCATTATCCTCGATATAAAAGAATAAAATATAAAATAAACTAAATAAAAAATACTTGATGATGATGATGATGATGATGATGATGATGATGATGATGATAATAATAATAATAATAATAATAATAATGATAATGATGATGATGATGATGATGATGATGATGATAATAATAATAATAATAATGATGATGATGATGATGATGATGATGATGATAATAATAATAATAATAATAATAATAATAATAATGATGATGATGATGATGATAATAATATATGGAAATTATATAGCCCTGAATCTTGTAAAACAAACAAATCAAAGCGCTTCCCCCTATAGGGATGCCGGAGGAGGGAGGGAAGGGGGAGGGGGCTGTCAGTATAAATAGCATCCCCACGTTCTGGAAATTCTGGCTAGAAATGTCCGCCTTTTTTATCACTCTCTTTGTTTCTGCTTTGCTCTTTTTTCTTCCTGTTACCTCCTCCTTGTCTATTTTCTGCCTTCTTGGTCCAATCTCCCGCCTTTTCTTTCCCCAGAAAGACTTAAAAGATAACAATTCTCTCTTATGCCGAAGTGGGATATGCTGGGCCTGACTTGTCAAGGAGCTTAATGGCAGCGTGACGCATTTTCGCTCATATAACAGACAACAATAGTTACTGTCTGAGCGTTCAACAAAGAAGAAAGTCCATGTATTTTCCACATACTGGTCTTCTTGACCGATATCTTCTCCCATCTTGTAAGCTCTTCAGTCCAGCAGAAATACCGACGTGAAGGCCGCACACCGGATTTTAAAAAATCATCCTTTTCCTTCTGTTTTTCTATGTGACTCTTATACTCATACCGCACGTACTAAGGCATCCACAGATTTTTTTTTTAACACTTTTTGTGAAAGACTAGCTAGCCTCTGACTCAAAACTCATGTGCTTTTGAACAAATTTTGGTAAGTTTGAATTTTTTTGAATTTTTTCGACAAACACTGTACCCCCCTTCCCCCTCAGTCCTTTGTCGTCTGCTAGCTTCCTTAAAGCAATATGCATGCACGGGGTCAACGCTGTAGGGATACAGGCAATCCTCATTTGATGATTTTTGTCCAACTTTCTCGTGACTACCTGGTATTGCTCTAGGTCCTCAATCCCCAAAAAACAAGTGCACATTGCATTTTTTCATACTTTAAAAAAAATCTGTGAAAATCACCAACATGTTTTTTCGACTCGCATTCTATAAAAGATTACTACATGACCCCCAAATTAATACCGGTGTGTAGCCAAAAGATACTCCATGACCCCCAAATTAATACTG